>CM060577.1:7150179-7374443 GCA_030625065.1 Alectoris magna | reverse complement strand
GGTATTGGGGGTAATGGGGGCAATGGGGGCAATGGGGACAGTGGGGGTAATGGGGGCAATGGGGGCAATGGGGGTAATGGGGGCAATGGTGGTATTTGGGGTAATGGGGGCAATGGGGGCAATGGGGGCAATGGTGGTATTTGGGGTAATGGGGGTAATGGGGGCAATGGGGGCAATGGGGACATTGGGGGTATTGGGGGCATTGGGGGTAATGGGGTGGTTGGGGACAGTGGGGGCAATGGGGGCAATGGGGGCAATGGGGGTAATGGGGGTAATGGGGGGTAATGGGGGTAATGGGGGTAATGGGGGCATTGGGGACGTTGGGGGCAATGGGGACAATGGGGTCACTGGGGGCAATGGGGGTAATGGGGGCAATGGGGGTATTGGGGGCAATGGGGGTATTGGGGGTAATGGGGTCAACGGGGATGTTGGGGGCAATGGGGACAGTAGGGTCAATGGGGACAATGGGGACAATGGGGGCATTGGGGACATTGGGGGCAATGGGGGCAATGGGGGCAATGGGGGGAATGGGGGTAATGGGGTCAATGGGGACGTTGGGGGCAATGGGGGCATTGAGGACATTGGGGGTAATGGGGGCAATGGGGACGTTGGGGGCAATGGGGACAGTAGGGTCAATGGGGACAGTGGGGACAGTGGGGGCATTGGGGGCAATGGGTATTGGGGGTAATGGGGGCAATGGGGACAATGGGGGTAATGGGGGCAATGGGGGTAATGGGGGTAATGGGGGCATTGGGGGTAATGGGGACAATGGGGGTAATGGGGACAGTGGGGGCAATGGGGGCAATGGGGGGAATGGGGACATTGGGGGTATTGGGGGCAATGGGGGGAATGGGGGCAATGGGGGCAATGGGGGCATTGGGGGCAATGGGGGCAATAGGGGCATTGGGGGTAATGGGGGCAATGGGGGCAATGGGGACATTGGGGGTATTGGGGGCATTGGGGGTAATGGGGTGGTTGGGGACAGTGGGGGCAATGGGGGCAATGGGGGTAATGGGGGTAATGGGGGCATTGGGGACGTTGGGGGCAATGGGGACAATGGGGTCACTGGGGGCAATGGGGGTATTGGGGGCAATGGGGGTATTGGGGGCAATGGGGGTATTGGGGGGGTAATGGGGTCAATGGGGATGTTGGGGGCAATGGGGACAGTAGGGTCAATGGGGACAATGGGGACAATGGGGACAATGGGGGCATTGGGGACATTGGGGGTAATGGGGGCATTGGGGGTAATAGGGGCAATGGGGGCAATGGGGGCAATGGGGGGAATGGGGTCAATGGGGACGTTGGGGGCAATGGGGGCATTGAGGACATTGGGGGTAATGGGGGTAATGGGGGCAATGGGGACGTTGGGGGCAATGGGGACTGTAGGGTCAATGGGGACAGTGGGGACAGTGGGGGCATTGGGGGCAATGGGTATTGGGGGTAATGGGGGCAATGGGGACAATGGGGGTAATGGGGGCAATGGGGGGAATGGGGGTAATGGGGGTAATGGGGGCATTGGGGGCAATGGGGACAGTGGGGGCAATGGGGGCAATGGGGGGAATGGGGGGAATGGGGGTAATGGTGGTATTTGGGGTAATGGGGGCAATGGGGGTAATGGGGACAATGGGGACATTGGGGGTATTGGGGGCAATGGGGACAGTGGGGGTAATGGGGACAGTGGGGGCAATGGGGGCAATGGGGGGAATGAGGGTATTGGGGGTAATGGGGGCAATGGGGGTAATGGGGGCAATGGGGGGGAATGGGGGCAATGGGGGGAATGGGGGCAATGGGGGTATTTGGGGTAATGGGGACAGTGGGGGTAATGGGGGCAATGGGGGCAATGGGGGTAATGGGGACAGTGGGGGTAATGGGGGCAATGGGGGTATTTGGGGTAATGGGGGTAATGGGGGCATGGGGGCAATGGGGGTGATGGGGGCGATGGGGATATTGGGGGTGATGGGGGCAATGGGGGCAATGGGGGTAATGGGGGTATTGGGGGCAGTGGGGCATTGGGGGTATTGGGGGTAATGGGGGCATGGGGGCAATGGGGGTGATGGGGGCATTGGGGGCAATGGGGGCAATGGGGGGAATGGGGGCAATGGGGGCATGGGGGCAATGTCCCATAGGGACCAAGTCCCTATGGGGTCTGTCCGTATGGGGTCTGTCCGTATGGGGTCTGTCCGTATGGGGTCTGTCCCTATGGGGTGTGTCCCTATGGGGTCTCTCCCTATGGGGTTTCTCCCTATGGGGTCCCTTTGGGGTAACTCCCTATGGGGTCCCTATGGGGTGTGTCCCTATGGGGTGTGTCCCTATGGGGTCTGTCCCTATGGGGTCTGTCCCTATGGGGTCTCTTCCTATGGGGTCTCTCCCTATGGGGTCTCTCCCTATGGGGTTTGTCCTTATGGGGTCTGTCCCTATGGGGTCTCTCCCTATGGGGTCCCTATGGGGTCTGTCCGTATGGGGTCTGTCCGTATTGGGGTCTGTCCCTATGGGGTGTGTCCCTATGGGGTCTCTCCCTATGGGGTCTCTCCCTATCGGGTCCCTATGGGGTCTGTCCCTATGGGGTCTCTCCCTATCGGGTCCCTATGGGGTCTGTCCCTATGGGGTCTGTCCCTATGGGGTGTGTCCCTATGGGGTCTCTCCCTATGGGGTCTCTCCCTATCGGGTCCCTATGGGGTCTGTCCCTATGGGGTCTCTCCCTATCGGGTCCCTATGGGGTCTGTCCCTATGGGGTCTGTCCCTATGGGGTGTGTCCCTATGGGTTGTGTCCCTATGGGGTCTGTCCGTATGGGGTCTGTCCCTATGGGGTGTGTCCCTATGGGGTCTCTCCCTATGGGGTTTCTCCCTATGGGGTCCCTTTGGGGTAACTCCCTATGGGGTCCCTATGGGGTGTGTCCCTATGGGGTGTGTCCCTATGGGGTCTCTTCCTATGGGGTCTCTCCCTATGGGGTCTGTCCTTATGGGGTCTGTCCCTATGGGGTCTCTCCCTATGGGGTCCCTATGGGGTCTGTCCTTATGGGGTCTCTCCCTATGGGGTGTGTCCCTATGGGGTCTCTCCCTATGGGGTCTCTTCCTATGGGGTCTCTCCCTATGGGGTCCCTTTGGGGTCTGTCCCTATGGGGTCTCTCCCTATGGGTTCTGTCCCTATGGGGTTTCTCCCTATGGGGTCCCTTTGGGGTCACTCCCTATGGTGTCCCTATGGGGTGTGTCCCTATGGGGTGTGTCCCTATGGGGTCCCTATGGGGTGTGTCCCTATGGGGTGTGTCCCTATGGGGTTTCTCCGTATGGGTTCCCTATGGGGTGTGTCCCTATGGGGTCCCTATGGGATCTGTCCCTATGGGGTCCCTATGGGGTCTGTCCCTATGGGGTGTGTCCCTATGGGGTCCCTATGGGGTCTGTCCCTATGGGGTCCCTAGGGGGTGTGTCCCTATGGGGTCTGTCCCTATGGGGTGTGTCCCTATGGGGTCCCTATGGGGTGTGTCCCTATGGGGTCCCTATGGGGTGTGTCCCTATGGGGTGTGTCCCTATGGGGTCTGTCCCTATGGGGTCTGTCCCTATGTGGTCCCTATGGGGTCTGTCCCTATGGGGTGTGTCCCTATGGGGTGTGTCCCTATGGGGTGTGTCCCTATGGGGTCCCTATGGGGTCTGTCCCTATGGGGTCCCTATGGGGTCTGTCCCTATGGGGTCTGTCCCTATGGGGTCTGTCCCTATGGGGTCCCTATGGGGTGTGTCCCTATGGGGTCTGTCCCTATGGGGTCTGTCCCTATGGGGTCTGTCCCTATGGGGTCTGTCCCTATGGGGTCCGTGACGGTGTCCCCGCGTTGCCCCCCGGCAGCGCCCCCCCCGGCGCTCAGTGCCCGCGCTGTGAGGCTGCCGTGAGCTGCCAGAGCTGTGTGAGCAGCGCCCCCTGCGGGTGGTGCTGGGATAGCAGGGAGCCGCGAACGGGACGGTCAGTTGGGGGGCGGGGGGGGGGGGTAATCTGGGGGGTCATCTGGGGTCACGTGGGGGCACCTGGGGTCACGTGGGGGCACCTGGGGTCATCTGGGGGGCACCTGGGGTCATGTGGGGGCACCTGGGGTCATGTGGGGGTCATCTGGGGGGCACCTGGGGTCACATGGGGGCACTTGGGGGTCATCTGGGGTTATCTGGGGTCACGTGGGGGCGCCTGGGGTCACGTGGGGTCACGTGGGGTGATGTGGGGACACCTGGGGGTCATGTGGGGTTATGTGGGGTTATCTGGGGTCACGTGGGGTCACGGGAGGGCCCCTGGGGTCACGTGGGGGCACCTGGGGTCATTTGGGGGCACCTGGGGTCATCTGGGGTTATGTGGGGTTATCTGGGGTCACGTGGGGTCATGGGAGGGCCCCTGGGGTCACGTGGGGGCACCTGGGGGCACCTGGGGTTATGTGGGGTTATCTGGGGTCACGTGGGGTCATGGGAGGGCACCTGGGGTCACGTGGGGGCACCTGGGTGTCATTTGGGGGCACCTGGGGTCATCTGGGGTTATGTGGGGTTATTTGGGGTCACGTGGGGGCACCTGGGGTCACGTGGGGTCACGTGGGGTGATATGGGGACACCTGGGGGTCATGTGGGGTTATGTGGGGTTATCTGGGGTCACGTGGGGTCATGGGAGGGCACCTGGGGTCACGTGGGGGCACCTGGGGTCATTTGGGGGCACCTGGGGTCATCTGGGGTTATGTGGGGTTATCTGGGGTCACGTGGGGGCACCTGGGGTCACGTGGGGGCACCTGGGTGTCATTTGGGGGCACCTGGGGTCATCTGGGGTTATGTGGGGTTATCTGGGGTCACGTGGGGTCATGTGGGGGCACCTGGGGTCACGTGGGGGCACCTGGGGTCATTTGGGGGCACCTGGGGTCATCTGGGGTTATGTGGGGTTATCTGGGGTCACATGGGGTCATGTGGGGGCACCTGGGGTCATTTGGGGGCACCTGGGGTCATCTGGGGTTATGTGGGGTTATCTGGGGTCACGTGGGGTCATGGGAGGGCACCTGGGGTCATCTGGGGGCACCTGGGGGCACATGGGGTTATGTGGGGTTATCTGGGGTCACGTGGGGTCATGTGGGGGCACCTGGGGTCACGTGGGGGCACCTGGGTGTCATCTGGGGGGCACCTGGGGGTCATCTGAGGGGCACCTGGGGTCATGGGGGCACCTGAGGTCATGTGGGGGTCATGTGGGGGCACCTGGGGTCATGTGGGGGTACCTGGGGGTCATCTGGGGTTATCTAGGGTCACGTGGGGGCACCTGGGGTCATCTGGGGTTAAGTGAGGGCCCTTGGGGGGCATGTGGGGTGATGTGGGGGCACCTGGGGGTCATCTGGGGGTCATCTGGGGTTATCTGGTGTCACGTGGGGGCACCTGGGGTCACGTGGGGGCACCTGGGGGTCATCTGGGGGGAACGTGGGGTCATGGGGGCACCTGGGGTTATGTGGGGGTCATCTGGGGGGCACCTGGGGGTCACGTGGGGGCACTTGGGGGTCATCTGGGGTTATCTGGGGTCACATGGGGGTACCTGGGGTCATCTGGGGGCGCCTGGGGTCATCTGGGGTCATCTGGGGTTATGTGGGGGCCCTTGGGGGGCACGTGGGGTGATGAGGGGGCACCTGGGGGTCATCTGGGGTTATGTGGGGTTATCTGGGGTCACGTGGGGTCATGTGGGGGCACCTGGGGTCACGTGGGGGCACTTGGGGGTCATCTGGGGGCAGCTGGGGGTCATCTGGGGGTCATCTGGGGGCACCTGGGGGTCATCTGGGGTTATCTGGGGTCACGTTGGGGCGCCTGGGGTCACCTGAGGTCACGTGGGGTGATATGGGGACACCTGGGGGTCATCTGGGGTTATGTGGGGTTATCTGGGGTCACGTGGGGTCATGGGAGGGCACCTGGGGTCACATGGGGGCACTTGGGGGTCATCTGGGGTTATCTGGGGTCACGTGGGGGCACCTGGGGGGCACTTGGGGGTCATCTGGGGTTATCTGGGGTCACGTGGGGGCACCTGGGGGGCACTTGGGGGTCATCTGGGGTTATATGGGGTTATCTGGGGTCATGTGGGGCACCTGGGGGTCACATGGGGGCACCTGTGGGTCTTCTGGGGTCGTGTGGGGGCACCTGGTGGCAACTGGGGGGTCATCTGGGGTCACGTGGGGGCACGTGGGGTCATGTGGGGTCACCTGGAGGCACCTGGGGTCATGTGGGGGTCATGTGGGGGGCACCTGGGGGTCATCTGGGGTTATCTGGGGGCACGTGGGGTCACGTGGGGGCACTTGGGGGTCATCTGGGGTCATGTGGGGGTCATGTGGGGGCACCTGGGGTCACATGGGGGCACCTGGGGGTCATCTGGGGTCATGTGGGGGCACCTGGGGGTCATTTGGGGTTATATGGGGTTATCTGGGGTCACGTGGGGGCACCTGGGGGTCATCTGGGGTTATCTGGGGTCACGTGGGGGGCATCTGGGGTCATCTGGGGATCATCTGGGGGGACCTGGGGGTCTTCTGGGGTCATGTGGGGGTACCTGGGGTTATCTGGGGTCACGTGGGGGCACCTGGGGGTCATCTGGGGTTATCTGGGGTCACGTGGGCGGCACCTGGGGTCACGTGGGGGCAACTGGGGTTATCTGGGGGCACCTGGGGTCGTCTGGGGTCACGTGGGGTTATGTGGGACTCTATGGGGTCTCTCTATGGGGTCTCTGTGGGGTCTCTGTGGGGTCTCTCTATGGGTCTCTCTATGGGGTCTCTGTGGGGTCTCTGTGGGGTCTCTCTATGGGTCTCTCTATGGGGTCTCTCTATGGGGTCTCTGTGGGGTCTCTGTGGGGTCTCTCTATGGGTCTCTCTATGGGGTCTCTATGGAGTCTCTCTATGGGTCTCTATGAGTATGGGGTCTCTCTATGGGTCTCTCTATAGGTTTTCTCTATGGGGTCTCTCTATGGGGTCTCTCTATGGGTCTCTCTCTATGGGGTCTCTGTGGGTCTCTATGGGTCTCTATGGGTCTCTATGGGGTCTCTATGGGGAATCTATGAGGTCTCTGGGGTCTCTTTATGGGGTCTCTCTATGGGGTCTCTTTATGGGTCTCTCTATGGGGTCTCTTTATGGGGTCCCTCTATGGGGTATCTATGGGGTCTCTGTGGGGTCTCTCTATGGGGCTCTATAGGGGGTCTCTATGGAGTCTCTCTATGGGTCTCTATGAGTATGGGGTCTTTCTATGGGTCTCTCTATAGGTTTTCTCTATGGGGTCTCTCTATGGGGTCTCTATGGGTCTCCCTATGGGGTCTCTATGGGTTCTCTATGGGGTTTCTATGGGGTCTCTCTATGGGTCTCTATGGGTCTCTCTATAGGTTTTCTCTATGGGTCTCTCTATGGGGTTTCTATGGGGTCTCTCTATGGGATCTATGGGTCTCTCTCTATGGGTCTCTCTCTATGGGTCTCTCTCTATGGGTCTCTATGGGTCTCTATGGGGTCTCTATGGGTCTCTATGGGCCTCTATGGGGTCTCTATGGGTCTCTATGGGGTCTCTATGGGTCTCTATGGGGTCTCTATGGGTCTCCCTATGGGGTCTCTATGGGTTCTCTATGGGGTTTCTATGGGGTCTCTCTATGGGTCTCTATGGGTCTCTCTATAGGTTTTCTCTATGGGTCTCTCTATGGGGTTTCTATGGGGTCTCTCTATGGGATCTATTGGGTCTCTCTATGGGTCTCTCTCTATGGGTCTCTATGGGCCTCTATGGGGTCTCTATGGGTCTCTATGGGCCTCTGTGGGGTCTCTATGGGGTCTCTATGGGTCTCTATGGGGTCTCTGGGGTCTCTTTATGGGGTCTCTCTATGGGGTCTCTATGGGTCTCTCTATGGGGTCTCTCTATGGGGTCCCTCTATGGGGTCTCTATGGGTCTCTCTATGGGATCTCTCTATGGGTCTCTATGGGTCTCTATGGGTCTCTATGGGTCTCTCTATGGGTCTCAATGGGGTCTCTATAGGGTCTCTATGGGGTCTCTCTATGGCTTCTCCGTGGGTCTCTTAATAGATCTCTGTGGCAATCTGACCTTTGACCCCCCCCACATCTGACCCCGTGACCTTTGACCCCCCCTCTCCCCCCCCCCCCCCCCCCCCCCCCCAGATGTGTTCCGGGTGATTTCTCCTCCCCGTGG
This sequence comes from Alectoris magna, assembly GCA_030625065.1. NCBI lineage: Eukaryota > Metazoa > Chordata > Aves > Galliformes > Phasianidae > Alectoris > Alectoris magna. Next base: position 7,366,292 of record CM060577.1, on the reverse strand, counting down.
GGTTTCCCGCACTGTGGGGCGGTGCTTCCTGGGTCACGTGACGCCATGTGGGCGTACACCGAATGCCCCCGCCACGACTGCAGCCCCGCCCCCTCCCAGAGCTTCCACCAATCAGAAAGCCGCGTTTCTTCGACAAGCCACGCCCCCATCGGAAACAACGCCTTTAATGGAAGCCACGCCCCTACCGGAAGTCCTGCCCCTTCTGGAAGCCACGCCCCTTCTGGAAGCCACGCCCCTTCTGGAAGCCACGCCCCAATCGAAAGCTTTGCTTCCTCTGGAAGCCACGCCTCTCTTGATCGCCACGCCCCCACCGGAAGCCCCGCCCCTTCTGGAAGCCACGCCCCAATCGAAAGCTTCGCCTCCCCTGGAAGCCACGCCTCTCTTGATGACCACGCCCCCACCGGAAGTCCCGCCCCCAAGGGCTGCCATCCAATGGCGAGCTGCGTGTTGACGCCGTCGGGGTTCCGGTGCCGCTGCCCCCGTGGTTACCAGGGGGACGGGATCAAGGAGTGCAGCCGGACGTGAGTGGGGCTGTGGGGTCAGTGGGGCCAACGGGGGCGATGGGGGCTTTGGGGTCAGTGGGGTCAATGGGGGCATTGGGATCAATGGGGTCACTACGGACATAGGGGTCAATGGGGTCAGTGGGGCCAACGGGGGCGATGGGGGCTTTGGGGTCAGTGGGGTCAATGGGGGCATTGGGGTCAATGGGGTCAGTAGGGACATAGGGGTCAATGGGGTCAGTGGGGCCAACGGGGGCGATGGGGGCTTTGGGGTCAGTGGGGTCAATGGGGGCATTGGGGGTTTGGGGTCAATGGGGACATTGGGGTCAATGGGGTCAGTGGTGGCATTGGGGTCAATGGGGTCAATGGGGGCATTGGGGTCAGTGGGTTCAAAGGGGGCTTTGGGGTCAGTGGGGTCAATGGGGTCAATGGGGGCATTGGGGGCTTTGGGGTCAATGGGGGCCTTGGGGGCATTGGGGTCAGTGGGTACAATGGGTGCTTTGGGGTCAGTGGGGTCAGTGGGGGCATTTGGGGTCAATGGGGATAGTGGGGTCAGTGTGGTTAGTGGGGTCAATGGGGACACAGTGGGGTCAATGGGGTCAGTGGGGACAGTGGGGTCAATGGGGTCAGTGGGGTCAATGGGGTCAATGGGGGCATTGGGGTCAATGGGGTCAGTAGGGACATAGGGGTCAATGGGGTCAGTGGGGCCAATGGGGGCGATGGGGGCTTTCGGGTCAGTGGGGTCAATGGGGGCGATGGGGGCTGTGGGGTCAGTGGGGTCAATGGGGGCATTGGGGTCAATGGGGTCAGTAGGGACATAGGGGTCAATGGGGTCAGTGGGGCCAACGGGGGCGATGGGGGCTTTGGGGTCAGTGGGGTCAATGGGGCCAATGGGGGCATTGGGGGCTTTGGGGTCAATGGGGGCCTTGGGGGCATTGGGGTCAATGGGGTCAGTGGTGGCATTGGGGTCAGTGGGGTCAATGGGGGCATTGGGGTCAGTGGGGGCATTTGGGGTCAATGGGGATAGTGGGGTCAGTGTGGTCAGTGGGGTCAATGGGGACACAGTGGGGTCAATGGGGTCAGTGGGGACAGTGGGGTCAATGGGGTCAGTGGGGTCAATGGGGTCAATGGGGGCATTGGGGTCAATGGGGTCAGTAGGGACATAGGGGTCAATGGGGTCAGTGGGGCCAACGGGGGCGATGGGGGCTGTGGGGTCAGTGGGGTCAATGGGGGCGATGGGGGCTGTGGGGTCAGTGGGGTCAATGGGGGCATTGGGGTCAATGGGGTCAGTAGGGAGATAGGGGTCAATGGGGTCAGTGGGGCCAACGGGGGCGATATGGGCTTTGGGGTCAGTGGGGTCAATGGGGGCATTGGGGGCTTTGGGGTCAATGGGGACATTGGGGTCAATGGGGGCATTGGGGGCTTTGGGGTCAATGGGGACATTGGGGTCAATGGGGTCAGTGGTGGCATTGGGGTCAATGGGGTCAATGGGGGCATTGGGGTCAGTGGGTTCAATGGGGGCTTTGGGGTCAGTGGGGTCAATGGGGGCATTGGGGGCTTTGGGGTCAATGGGGGCCTTGGGGGCATTGGGGTCAATGGAGACATTGGGGTCAATGGGGTCAGTGGTGGCATTGGGGTCAGTGGGGTCAATGGGGGCTTTGGGGTCAGTGGGGTCAATGGGGTCAATGGGGGCTTTGGGGTCAGTGGGGTCATTGGGGTCAATGGGGACAGTGGGGACACAGTGGGGGCATTGGGGTCATTGGGGTCAATGCGGTCATTGCGGTCAATGGGGTCAATGGGGACACAGTGGGGATATTGGGGTCAATGGGCTCAAGGGGCTCAATAGGGTCATTGGGGTCAATGGGGTCAATGGGCTCAATAGGGTCAGTGGGGTTAATGGGGTCAGTGGGGACACAGTGGGGTCATTGGGGTCAGTGGGGTCATTGGGGTCAGTGGGGTCAATGGGGACAGAAGGGTCAATGGGGTCAGTAGGACACAGTGGGGACATTGGGGTCATTGGGGTGAATGGTGTCAATAGGGTCAGTGGGGTTAATGGGGGCTTTGGGGTCATTGGGGTCAGTGGGGACACAGTGGGGACACAGTGGGGACATTGGGGTCATTGGGGTCAATGCGGTCAGTGGGGTCAATGGGGTCAATGGGGACACAGTGGGGATATTGGGGTCAATGGGCTCAAGGGGCTCAATAGGGTTATTGGTGTCAATGGGGACAGTGGGCTCAATAGGGTCAGTGGGGTTAATGGGGTCAGTGGGGACACAGTGGGGTCATTGGGGTCAGTGGGGTCATTGGGGTCAGTGGGGTCAATGGGGACAGAAGGGTCAATGGGGTCAGTAGGACACAGTGGGGACATTGGGGTCATTGGGGTGAATGGTGTCAATAGGGTCAGTGGGGTTAATGGGGGCTTTGGGGTCAGTGGGGTCATTGGGGTCAGTGGGGTCAGTGGGGACACAGTGGGGACATTGGGGTCAATGCGGTCAGTTGGGTCAATGGGGTCAATGGGGACACAGTGGGGATATTGGGGTCAATGGGCTCAAGGGGCTCAATAGGGTTATTGGTGTCAATGGGGACAGTGGGGTCAATGGGGTCACTGGGGTCATTGGGGTCACTGGGGTCACTGTCCCCCCAGGTGCCCGCAGCGCTGTGGCCACGGGCGCTGCAGCGGAGCCCCCCATTACAGCTGCGTGTGTCACCTGGGATGGCGGTCACCCCTCAACCGCCGCCATGCCGGCAACGCGGCCGGAGCTGACCCGGATGTACCCGGCTCCGACCCGGATGTGGCCGGCTCCGACCCGGATGTGGCCGGCTCCAACCCGGATGTGCCCGGCGCCAACCCGGATGTGCCCGGCTCCAACCTGGCTGTGGCCGGCTCCAACCCGGATGTACCCGGCTCCAACCCGGATGTGGCCGGCGCCGACCCGGATGTACCCGGCTCCAACCCGGATGTGGCCGGCGCCGACCCGGATGTACCCGGCACCGACCCGGATGTAATTGGCGCTGTCCCGCCTGCCGCTAGTGCTGAAACGGATGTTGCCGTTCCTCGCCCGGATGTTGATGGATCTGACCCGGATGTTGCCGGTGCTGACCCGGATGTTGTTGGTGCTGAACCGGAAGTTGGCCGTGGAGCCGTTCCGGTCCCGCCATGTTCCCTGCCGTGCGGCTGCCATTCGCACAGCTCCTGTGAGCAGCGGGGACCGGGGCACTGCGACCACTGCCAGCGTGAGTGGGCACCCCGTGTGACCCCGTTACCGACCCCATTCACCCTATAGGCCCCATTGACCTTATTAGTGACCCCATTGACCCCATTGACCCCATTAGTGATCCCATTGACCCCATTGACCCCATTGACCCCATTGACCCCATTAGTGACCCCATTGACACCATTGACCCCATTGACCGGGGCACTGCGACCACTGCCAGCGTGAGTGGGCACCCCGTGTGACCCCGTTACCGACCCCATTCACCCTATAGGCCCCATTGACCTTATTAGTGACCCCATTGACCCCATTGACCCCATTAGTGATCCCATTGACCCCATTGACCCCATTGATCCCATTGACCCCATTGACCCCATTGGCCCCACTGACCCCATTAGTGATCCCATTCACCCCATTGACCCTATTAGTGATCCCATTGATCGTATTGACCCCATTGACCCCATTAGTGACTCCATTGACCCCACTGACCCCATTAGTGACCCCATTGACCCCACTGATCTGGGCACTGCGACCACTGCCAGCGTGAGTGGGCACCCCATGTGACCCCGTTACTGACCCCATTGACCCTATAGGCCCCATTGACCCCATTGATCGTATTGACCCCATTGACCCCACTGACCCCATTAGTGATCCCATTGACTCCATTGATCGTATTGACCCCATTGACTCCATTGGCCCCATTGACCCCATTAGTGATCCCATTGGCCCCATTGACCCCATTAGTGATCCCATTGACCCCATTGACTCTATTGATCCCATTGACCCCATTGGCCCCATTGACCCCATTAGTGATCCCATTGACCCCATTGATCGTATTGACCCCATTGACCCCATTAGTGATCCCATTGACCCCATTGACCCCATTGATCCCATTGACCCCATTGACCCCATTGGCCCCACTGACCCCATTAGTGATCCCATTCACCCCATTGACCCTATTAGTGATCCCATTCATCGTATTGACCCCATTGACCCCATTAGTGACTCCATTGACCCCACTGACCCCATTAGTGACCCCATTGACCCCATTGACCCCATTAGTGACCCCATTGACTCCATTGACCCCATTAGTGATCCCATTGATTCTATTTACCCCATTGACCCCATTAGTGACTCCATTGACCCCACTGACCCCATTAGTGACCCCATTGACCCCATTGACCCCATTAGTGACCCCATTGACTCCATTGACCCCATTGACCGGGGCACTGCGACCACTGCCAGCGTGAGTGGGCACCCCGTGTGACCCCGTTACCGACCCCATTCACCCTATAGGCCCCATTGACCCCATTAGTGACCCCATTGACCCCATTGACCCCATTAGTGATCCCATTGACCCCATTGACCCCATTGATCCCATTGACCCCATTGGCCCCACTGACCCCATTAGTGATCCCATTCACCCCATTGACCCCATTAGTGATCCCATTGATCGTATTGACCCCATTGACCCCATTAGTGACTCCGTTGACCCCACTGACCCCATTAGTGACCCCATTGACCCCATCAGTGACCCCATTGACACCATTGACCCCATTGACCCCATTAGTGACCCCATTGACCCCATTGACCCGGGCACTGCAACCACTGCCAGCGTGAGTGGGGCACCCGATGTGATCCCGTTACTGATCCTATTGATCCCATTGATCCCATTGACCTTATTGACCCCATTGACCCCATTGACCCTATTGACCCCATTAGTGATCCCATTGACCCTATGGACTCCATTGATTCTATTGGCCCCATTGACCCCACTGACCCCATTGACCCTATTGATCCCATTAGTGATCCCATTGACCCCATTGACTCCGTTGACCCTATTGATCCCATTAGTGATCCCATTGATCCCATTGACCCTATTGATCCCATTAGTGATCCCATTGACCCCATTATTGATCCCATTGACCCCATTGACCCCATTATTGATCCCATTGACCCCATTGACCACATTGATGCTATTGACCCCATTAGTGATCCCATTGACCCCATTAGTGATCCCATTGACCCCACTGACCCCATTAGTGATCCCATTGACCCCATTGACCCCATTAGTGATCCCATTGACCCCACTGACCCCATTAGTGATCCCATTGACCCCATTGACCCCATTGACCCCATTGACCCCATTAGTGATCCCATTGACCCCATTGAACCTATCCACCCCATTGACCCCATTATTGATCCCATTGACCCCATTGACCACATTGACGCTATTGACCCCATTGACCCCACTGATCCTGTTGACCCCACTGATCTTAATGGTCCTATTGATCCTATTGACCCCATTGGCCACATTGACCCTATTAGACCCCATTGTCCCCTTTGACATTGTCCCCAGCCCCCCATCCCCCATAACCCCCCCTTACAAACCCCCCCATCCCCCCATACCCCATAACCCCCCATAACCCCCCCATACCCCCCCATACCCCATAAGCCCCCATACCCCCCCATACCCCATAACCCCCCATAACCCCCCATAACCCCCCCATACCCCATAAGCCCCCATACCCCCCATAACCCCCCCATAACCCTCCCATAACCCCCCATACCCCATAACCCCCCATAACCCCCCCATAACCCCCCCATCTCCCCCCGTAACCCCATATCCCCCCAAACCCCCCCATAACCCCATAACCCCCCATACCCCATATCCCCCCATAACCCCCCATAACCCCATAACCCCCCATAACCCCCCCATAACCCCATAACCCCCCATACCCCATATCCCCCCATAACCCCCCATAACCCCATAACCCCCCCATAACCCCATAACCCCCCATACCCCCCCATACCCCATAAGCCCCCATACCCCCCCATCCTCCATAACCCCCCCATCTCCCCCCATAACCCCATAACCCCCCATAACCCCATAACCCCCCATAACCCCCCCATAACCCCATAACCCCCCATACCCCATATCCCCCCATAACCCCCCATAACCCCATAACCCCCCATAACCCCCCCATAACCCCCTATCTGCCCCCATAACCCCATAACCTCACATACCCCCCCATATCCCCCCATAACCCCCCATAGCCCCCCCATAACCCCCCATAGCCCCCCCATAACCCCTCTATAGTCCCCCATAACCCCCCATATCCCCCCATAACCCCCCATAACCCCCCATAACCCCCCATAACCCCTCTATAGTACCCCATCTCCCCCCATCCCCCCCCATCCCCCCCCCATACGCCCCTAACCCCCCCATAACCCCCCATAACCCCCCATACCCCCCCATACCCCCCCATAACCCCATAACCCCCCATTACCCCCCATATCCCCCCATACCCCCCCATAACCCCCCATAGCCCCCCCATAACCCCTCTATAGTCCCCCATAACCACCCATATCCCCCCATACCCCCCCATATCCCCCCATACCCCCCCATAACCCCCCATAGCCCCCCCATAACCCCTCTATAGTCCCCCATAACCCCCCATATCCCCCCATAACCCCCCATAACCCCATAACCCCCCCCATACCCCCCCATCTCCCCCCATAACCCCCCATAGCCCCCCCATAACCCCTCTATAGTGCCCCATAACCCCCCATATCCCCCCATAACCCCCCATAACCCCATAACCCCCCCCATACACCCCCATAACCCCCATAACCCCCCATAGCCCCCCCATAACCCCTCTATAGTCCCCCATAACCCCCCATATCCCCCCATAACCCCCCATAACCCCATAACCCCCCCCATACCCCCCCATCTCCCCCCATAACCCCCCATAGCCCCCCCATAACCCCTCTATAGTGCCCCATAACCCCCCATATCCCCCCATAACCCCCCATAACCCCATAACCCCCCCCATACACCCCCATAACCCCCATAACCCCCCATAGCCCCCCCATAACCCCTCTATAGTCCCCCATAACCCCCCATAACCCCCCATAACCCCCCATACCCCCCCATATCCCCCCATACCCCCCCATAACCCCCCCCATTTACTGACGCCCCCCTCCCCCCCCCCCTAACAGACGGCACGTGGGGCCCGGGCTGCTCTCGCTGCTCCCGCGGCCATTTTGGTTCGGCTTTGTCCCTCTTCGGCTGCCGTCGTTGTCGTTGCTGGGGGGGGCAGCGTTGCCATGCCAACACCGGTGCGTGTCGTTGCCCCCCCCCACTGAGCGGAAGCCGATGTCAGCGCTGCGTCCCGGGATACCGGAGGGGGAAAGGGTGAGGGATTGGGAGGGGGGGGAGATGGGGGGGGATATGGGGGGTGGTATGGGGGGGGGAGATGGGGGGAGATGGGGGGGAGATGGGGGGGATATGGGGAGATATGGGGGGTATGTGGGGGGGATTGGGGGGGATGGGGGGGGGATGGGGGGAGATGGGGGGGATGGGGGGGGAGATGGGGGGGGATGGGGGGAGATGGGGGGTATGTGGGGGGGGATGGGGGGAGATGGGGGGGAGATGGGGGGGTTATGGGGGGGTATGGGGTGGTATGGGGGGGTATGGGGGGGGGATGGGGGGGAGATGGGGGGGGATGGGGGGAGATGGGGGGGGATATGGGGGGGGAGATGGGGGGAGATGGGGGGGATGGGGGGAGATGGGGGGGGATATGGGGGGGGAGATGGGGGGAGATGGGGGGGATGGGGGGAGATGGGGGGGGAGATGGGGGGAGGTGGGGGGTATGGGGGGGGGATATGGGGGGAGATGGGGGGAATGGGGGGGATGGGGGGGGATTTGGGGGATGGGGGGATATGGGGGGATATGGGGTAGATGGGCGGGGAGATGGGGGAGATGGGGGGGGATGGGGGGGGATATGGGGGGAGGTGGGGGGAATGGGGGGGATGGGGGGGGATTTGGGGGATGGGGGGATATGGGGGGATATGGGGGTAGATGGGGGGGTTATGGGGGGGATGGGGGGGTATGTGGGGGAGATGGGGGGAGATGGGGGGGGATTTGGGGGTATGTGGGGGGAAATGGGGGGGGATGGGGGGAGATGGAGGGATATGGGGGATGGAGGGAGGAGATGGAGGGGATGGGGGGGTAAGGGGGGTTATGGGGGGAGATGGGGGGGATGGGGGGGGAGGGGATGGGGGGGATGGGAAGGGGATATGGGGGGGGGATAGGGGGGATTTGGGGGTATGGGGGGGTATGGGGGGAGATGGAGGGGTATGGGGGGGGGATATGGAAGGGGGATATGGGGGGAGATGGGGGATGGGGGGGATATGGGGGATGAGGGGGGGGATATGGGGGGATATGGGGGGGATGGGGGGAATATAGGGGGGATATGGTGGGGGATATGGGGGTATGAGAGGGGGAGATGGGGGGGATGGGGGGATACGGGAAGGGGATATGGGGGGCATATGGGGGGAAGGGGAACGATATGGGGGTTGTATGGGGGGGATGGGGCGGGATATGGGGGGGATATGGAGGGGGATGGGGAGATATGGGGGGGATATGGGGTGGGATATGGGGGGATATGGAGGATGGGGGGGGGGTGGGGAGCGATGGGGGGGTATACGGGGAGATATGGGGGGGATATGGGAGATATGGGGGGGATATGGGGAGATATGGGGGGATATGGGGAGATATGGGGGGGATGTGGGGGGATGGGGTGGGTCTGTGTGGGTGTGTCCGTGGCCTTTGACCCCACCCCCTGACCTCTGACCCCACTTTTAGCCCCGCCCCCTGTTTCCGGATCTGCACGGGCCGGAAGGTGCTATGGCTGAGGGGGCGGAGTCAACTGCTGTCACTCAGCTCGGCTCCGCCCCCCGGCCCCGCCCACTGCCTTTGGGTGGTGGTGGGCGGGGAGAGGCCTTGTGGCCACGCCCCTTCCTCTGACCACGCCCCTTCCGATGGCCCCACCCCTACTGCCGGCCCTGCCCCATCGTCTGGCCCCGCCCCCCCACCGTGCCCCGCGCTGTCCGTCACGGTGTGGCCCCGCCCCCAAGATGGCGGCCGCTGTCAGGTAATTAGCGGGGCTTAATTGGGCTCGTTGGGTGGAGCTGGGCTGGCGGGATGGGAGCTGTGGGGCTCCGTGGGGCTGAATGGGAGCTGTGGGGCTCTATGGGATCTGTGGGGCTCTGTGGGTCTGAATGGGATCTGTGGGGCTCTGTGGGTCCCAATGGGATCTGTGGGGCTCTGTGGGATCTATGGGTCCGAATGGGATCTGTGGGGCTCTGTGGGGCTCTATGGGGCTCTGTGGGTCTGAATGGGATCTGTGGGGCTCTATGGGGCTCTATGGGTCCGAAAGGGATCTGTGGGGCTCTATGGGATCTATGGGGCTCTGTGGGTCCGAATGGGATCTGTGGGGCTCTATGGGATCTATGGGGCTCTGTGGGTCCGAATGGGATCTGTGGGGCTCTATGGGATCTATGGGGCTCTGTGGGTCTGAATGGGATCTGTGGGGCTCTATGGGATCTATGGGTCCGAATGGGATCTGTGGGGCTCTATGGGATCTGTGGGGTTCTGTGGGTCTGAATGGGAGCTGTGGGGCTCTGTGGGATCTATGGGGCTCTATGGGTCCGAATGGGATCTGTGGGGCTCTATGGGGCTCTGTGGGGCTCTGTGGGTCCCATTGGGGTCTGTGGGATCTATGGGGCTCTGTGGGTCCGAATGGGATCTGTGGGGCTCTATGGGGCTCTGTGGGGCTCTGTGGGTCCGAATGGGATCTGTGGGGCTCTATGGGATCAATGGGGCTCTATGGGTCTGAATGGGATCTGTGGGGCTCTATGGGATCTATGGGGTTCTATGGGTCTGAATGGGATCCGTGGGGCTTTATGGGATCTGTGGGGCTCTGTGGGATCCGTGGGGCTCTATGGGGCTCTGTGGGGCTTTATGGGATCTGTGGGGCTCTGTGGGTCTGAATGGGATCTGTGGGGCTCTATGGGATCTATGGGGTTCTATGGGTCTGAATGGGATCCGTGGGGCTTTATGGGATCTGTGGGGCTCTGTGGGATCCGTGGGGCTCTATGGGATCTGTGGGGCTTTATGGGATCTGTGGGGCTCTGTGGGTCTGAATGGGATCTGTGGGGCTCTATGGGATCTGTGGGGATCTATGGGTCTGAATGGGATCTGTGGGGCTCTATGGGATCTGTGGGGATCTATGGGTCTGAATGGGATCTGTGGGGCTCTGTGGGGCTCTGTGGGTCCGAATGGGATCTGTGGGTCCGAATGGGATCTGTGGGGCTCTATGGGATCTGTGGGGCTCTGTGGGTCTGAATGGGATCTGTGGGGCTCTATGGGATCTATGGGTCCAAATGGGATCTGTGGGGCTCTATGGGATCAATGGGGCTCTATGGGTCTGAATGGGATCTGTGGGGCTCTATGGGATCTGTGGGGCTCTATGGGTCCGAATGGGATCTGTGGGGCTCTATGGGGCTCTGTGGGTCCCATTGGGGTCTGTGGGATCTGTGGGGCTCTGTGGGATCTATGGGGCTCTATGGGTCCGAATGGGATCTGTGGGGCTCTATGGGGCTCTGTGGGTCCCATTGGGGTCTGTGGGATCTATGGGGCTCTGTGGGTCTGAATGGGATCTGTGGGGCTCTATGGGATCTATGGGGCTCTGTGGGTCTGAATGGGATCTGTGGGGCTCTATGGGATCTGTGGGGATCTATGGGTCCGAATGGGATCTGTGGGGCTCTGTGGGGCTCTATGGGGCTCTGTGGGTCCCATTGGGGTCTGTGGGATCTATGGGGCTCTGTGGGTCCGAATGGGATCTGTGGGGCTCTGTGGGTCTGAATGGGATCTGTGGGGCTCTATGGGATCTATGGGTCTGAATGGGATCTGTGGGGCTCTATGGGATCTGTGGGGCTCTTTGGGTCTGAATGGGATCTGTGGGGCTCTATGGGATCTGTGGGGCTCTTTGGGTCTGAATGGGATCTGTGGGTCTGAATGGGATCTGTGGGGCTCTTTGGGTCCGAATGGGATCTGTGGGGATCTATGGGATCTATGGGTCTGAATGGGATCTGTGGGGATCTGTGGGATCTATGGGTCCGAATGGGATCTGTGGGGATTTATGGGATCTATGGGTCCAAATGGGATCTGTGGGGCTCTATGGGATCTATGGTGCTCTGTGGGTCCCAATGGGATCTGTGAGGCTCTATGGGTCCCAATGGGATCTGTGGGGCTCTATGGGTCCCAGTGGGCTCTATGGGGCAATATGGGTCCCTTTGGGCTCTATGGGGCTCTATGGGTCCCAGTGGGCTCTATGGTGCTCTATGGGTCCCAATGGTATCTATGGGGCTCTATGGGTCCCAGTGGGCTCTATGGGGCAATATGGGTCCCTTTGGGCTCTATGGGGCTCTATGGGTCCAAATGGGATCTATGGTGCTCTATGGGTCCCTTTGGGCTCTATGGGGCAATATGGGTCCCTTTGGGCTCTATGGGGCTCTATGGGTCCCTTTGGGCTCTATGGGGCAATATGGGTCCCAGTGGGCTCTATGGGGCTCTATGGGTCCCTTTGGGCTCTATGGGGCAATATGGGTCCCTTTGGGCTCTATGGGTCCCGGAGGGCTGTGTGGGTCACGGTGTGGGGCTGACAGTGTGGGGTCCCCCCAGGATGCGCCCACCTTCGTCTTCGATGGGATCCCAGCGTCGCTGCACGGGGGGGGTCTGCGGGGCGACCCCCAAGTGCTGGGGGTCTTCTGTGGGGGGGGGCCCTCCCAGCCCCACACATTGGTGGCACGCTCAGGTGAGCGCTATGGGGCGGTGCGGGGGGAGGGGGGGGGGCGGAATGGGTTTGATTATGGGGGGTCTGTGGGGTTTCTCTATGGGGTTTCTCTATGGGGTATCTATGGGGTTTCTGTGGGGTCTCTATGGGGTCTCTATGGGTCTCTTATGGGGTCTCTATGGGTCTCTCTATGGGGTTTCTATGGGGTTTCTCTATGGGGTCTTTCTATGGGACTCTATGGGGTCTCTATGGGTCTCTTATGGGGTCTCTATGGGTCTGTATGGGTCTCTCTATGGGGTCTCTATGGTCTCTATGGGGTCTCTATGGGGTCTCTCTATGGGGTCTCTCTATGGGTCTCTTATGGGGTCTCTGTGGGGTCTATGGGTCTCTCTATGGGTCTCTCTATGGGGTCTCTCTATGGGGTTTCTCTATGGGGTCTCTGTGGGGTCTCTATGGGGTCTCTATGGGTCTCTATGGGGTCTCTATGGGTCTCTTATGGGGTCTCTATGGGTCTCTCTATAGGGTTTCTATGGGGTTTCTCTATGGGGTCTTTCTATGGGACTCTATGGGGTCTCTATGGGTCTCTTATGGGATCTCTATGGGTCTCTATGGGTCTCTCTATGGGGTCTCTATGGGGTCTCTCTACGGGGTCTCTCTATGGGGTCTCTCTACGGGGTCTCTCTATGGGGTCTCTCTATGGGGTCTCTCTATGGGGTCTCTCTATGGGGTCTCTATGGGGTCTCTTTATGGGTCTCTTATGGGGTCTGTCTCTATGGGTCTCTCTATGGGGTTTCTATGGGGTTTCTCTATGGGGTCTTTCTATGGGTCTCTTATGGGGTCTCAATGGGGTCTATGGGTCTCTCTATGGGGTTTCTCTATGAGGTCTCTCTATGGGTCTCTATGGGGTCTCCATGGGGTCTCTCCATGGGGTCTCTATGGGTCTCCCCATAAGAGAAAGACTCTATGGGGTCTTTCTATGGGTCTCTTATGGGGTCTCAATGGGGTCTATGGGTCTCTCTATGGGGTCTCCCTATGGGTCTCTGTATGGGGTCTCTATGGGGCTCTCTATGGGTCTCTATGTGGTCTCTATGGGTCTCTCTATGGGGTTTCTCTATGGGGTCTCTCTATGGGGTCTCTATGGGTCTCAATGGGGTCTATGGGTCTCTCTATGGGTCTCTATGGGGTCTCTATGGGTCTCTCTATGGGTCTTCCTATGGGTCTCTATGGGGTCTCTCTATGGGTCTCTATGTGGTCTCTATGGGTCTCTATGGGTCTCTATGGGTCTCTCTATGGGGTCTCTGTGGGTCTCTACGTGGTTACTATGGGTCTCTCAATGGGGTTTCTATGGGGTCTCTCTATGGGTCTCTCTATGGGGTCTCTATGGGGTCTGTTTGTGGGTCCCTATGGGTTGCTATGGGGTCTCTTTGGGTCTCTATGGTTTCTTTGGGGTCTCTGTGGGTCCCTATGGGTCCGTATGGGTCCCCATGGGTCTCTGTGGGTCCCTGTGGGTCCCTATGGGTCCGTGTGGGTCTCTGTGGGTCCCTATGGGTCCGTATGGGTTCCTATGTGTCCCTATGGTTCGCTGTGGGTCCCTATGGGTCTCTATGGGTTCCTATGGGTCCCTGTGGGTCCCTATGGGTCTGTGTGGGTCCCTATGGGTCCCAATGGGTCCCTATGGGTCCCTATGGGTCCGTGTGGGTCCCTATGGGTCCCTATGGGTCCGTATGGGTCTGTGTGGGTCCCTATGGGTCCCCATGGGTCCGTATGGGTCGCTGTGGGTCCCTATGGGTTGCTATGGGTCGCTATGGGCCCATATGGGTCCCTATGGGTCCCTATGGGTCCGTGTGGGTCCCTATGGGTCCGTATGGGTCCCTATAGTCCCTATGGGTCTGTGTGGGTCCCTATGGGTCCCCATGGGTCCGTATGGGTCGCTGTGGGTCCCTATGGGTCGCTGTGGGTCGCTGTGGGTCCCCATGGGTCCGTATGGGTCGCCGTGGGTCGCTGTGGGTCCCTGTGGGTCCCTATGGGTCGCTGTGGGTCGCTGTGGGTCGCCGTGGGTCACTATGGGTCGCTATGGGTCGCTGTGGGTCCCTATGGGTCGCTGTGGGTCGCTGTGGGTCGCTGTGGGTCACTGTGGGTCCCTATGGATCGCTGTGGGTCGCTGTGGGTCCCTATGGGTCGCTGTGGGTCGCTGTGGGTCGCTGTGGGTCACTGTGGGTCCCTATGGATTGCTGTGGGTCGCTGTGTGTCCCTATGGGTCGCTGTGGGTCCCTATGGGTCGCTGTGGGTCGCTGTGTGTCCCTATGGGTCTCTGTGGGTCCCTATGGATCGCTGTGGGTCGCTGTGGGTCCCTATGGGTCGCTGTGGGTCGCTGTGGGTCGCTGTGGGTCCCTATGGGTCCGTATGGGTCGCTGTGGGTCGCTATGGGTCGCCGTGGGTCGCTGTGGGTCCCTATGGGTCGCCGTGGGTCGCCGTGGGTCGCTATGGGTCGCTATGGGTCGGTGTGGGTCCCTATGGATCGCTGTGGGTCCCTATGGGTCGCTGTGGGTCGCTGTGGGTCCCTATGGGTCGCTGTGGGTCGCCGTGGGTCGCTATGGGTCGCTATGGGTCGGTGTGGGTCCCTATGGATCGCTGTGGGTCGCTGTGGGTCGCTGTGGGTCACTGTGGGTCCCTATGGATCGCTGTGGGTCGCTGTGGGTCACTGTGGGTCCCTATGGATCGCTGTGGGTCGCTGTGGGTCGCTGTGGGTCCCTGTGGGTCCCTATGGGTCGCTGTGGGTCGCTGTGGGTCACTGTGGGTCCCTATGGATTGCTGTGGGTCGCTGTGGGTCCCTATGGGTCACTGTGGGTCCCTATGGATCGCTGTGGGTCGCTGTGGGTCGCTGTGGGTCCCTGTGGGTCCCTATGGGTCGCTGTGGGTCGCTGTGGGTCGCTGTGGGTCCCTATGGGTCGCTGTGGGTCCCTATGGGTCGCTGTGGGTCGCTGTGGGTCGCTGTGGGTCCCTATGGGTCCGTATGGGTCGCTGTGGGTCGCTATGGGTCGCCGTGGGTCGCTATGGGTCGCTGTGGGTCCCTATGGGTCGCCGTGGGTCGCCGTGGGTCGCTATGGGTCGCTATGGGTCGGTGTGGGTCCCTATGGATCGCTGTGGGTCCCTATGGGTCGCTGTGGGTCGCTGTGGGTCCCTATGGGTCGCTGTGGGTCGCCGTGGGTCGCTATGGGTCGCTATGGGTCGGTGTGGGTCCCTATGGATCGCTGTGGGTCGCTGTGGGTCGCTGTGGGTCACTGTGGGTCCCTATGGATCGCTGTGGGTCGCTGTGGGTCACTGTGGGTCCCTATGGATCGCTGTGGGTCGCTGTGGGTCGCTGTGGGTCCCTGTGGGTCCCTATGGGTCGCTGTGGGTCGCTGTGGGTCACTGTGGGTCCCTATGGATTGCTGTGGGTCGCTGTGGGTCCCTATGGGTCACTGTGGGTCCCTATGGATCGCTGTGGGTCGCTGTGGGTCGCTGTGGGTCCCTGTGGGTCCCTATGGGTCGCTGTGGGTCGCTGTGGGTCGCTGTGGGTCCCTATGGGTCGCTGTGGGTCCCTATGGGTCGCTGTGGGTCTCTGTGGGTCCCTATGGATCGCTGTGGGTCGCTGTGGGTCGCTGTGGGTCCCTATGGGTCGCTGTGGGTCGCTGTGGGTCCCTATGGGTCCGTATGGGTCTGTGTGGGTCCGTATGGGTCCGTATGGGTCGCTGTGGGTCGCTGTGGGTCGCTGTGGGTCGCCGTGGGTCGCTATGGGTCGCTGTGGGTCCCTATGGGTCGCTGTGGGTCGCCGTGGGTCGCTATGGGTCGCTGTGGGTCCCTATGGGTCGCTGTGGGTCGCCGTGGGTCGCTATGGGTCGCTATGGGTCGGTGTGGGTCCCTATGGGTCGCTGTGGGTCACTGTGGGTCCCTATGGATCGCTGTGGGTCGCTGTGGGTCGCTGTGGGTCCCTATGGGTCGCTGTGGGTCGCTGTGGGTCGCTGTGGGTCGCTGTGGGTCGCCGTGGGTCGCTATGGGTCGCTGTGGGTCCCTATGGGTCTGTATGGGTCTGTGTGGGTCCGTATGGGTCCGTATGGGTCGCTGTGGGTCGCTATGGGTCGCTGTGGGTCGCTATGGGTCGCTGTGGGTCCCTATGGGTCGCTGTGGGTCCGTATGGGTCCCTATGGGTCTGTGTGGGTCCGTAGGGGTCCGTATGGGTCCCTATGGGTCCCTATGGGTCTGTGTGGGTCCGTATGGGTCCCTATGGGTTCCTATGGGTCGCTGTGGGTCCCTATGGGTTGCTATGGGTCGCTATGGGCCCGTATGGGTCCCTATGGGTCCGTATGGGTCCGTGTGGGTCCCTATAGTCCCTATGGGTCTGTGTGGGTCCGTGTGGGTCCCTATGGGTCCCTATGGGTCCGTATGGGTCCCTATAGTCCCTATGGGTCTGTGTGGGTCCCTATAGTCCCTATGGGTCTGTGTGGGTCCGTGTGGGTCCCTATGGGTCCCTATGGGTCCGTATGGGTCCCTATAGTCCCTATGGGTCTGTGTGGGTCCGTATGGGTCCCTATGGGTCCCTATGGGTCGCCGTGGGTCCCTATGGGTCGCTGTGGGTCGCTATGGGTCCCTATGGGTCGCTGTGGGTCGCCGTGGGTCGCTATGGGTCGCTGTGGGTCACTGTGGGTCGCTATGGGTCCCTATGGGTCGCTGTGGGTCGCCGTGGGTCGCTATGGGTCGCTGTGGGTCACTGTGGGTCCCTATGGGTCGCTGTGGGTCGCCGTGGGTCGCTATGGGTCGCTATGGGTTGCTGTGGGTCCCTATGGGTCCCTATGGGTCCGTGTGGGTCCGTAGGTGTCCGTATGGGTCCATATGGGTCCCTATGGGTCCGTGTGGGTCCGTATGGGTCCCTATGGGTCTGTGTGGGTCCGTATGGGTCCCTATGGGTCCCTGTGGGTCGCTGTGGGTCCCTATGGGTCCCCGTGGGTCCGTATGGGTCGCTGTGGGTCGCTGTGGGTCCCTGTGGGTCCCTATGGGTCGCTGTGGGTCGCTGTGGGTCCCTATGAGTCCGTATGGGTCCCTATAGTCCCTATGGGTCTGTGTGGGTCCCTATGGGTCCCCATGGGTCCGTATGGGTCGCCGTGGGTCGCCGTGGGTCGCTGTGGGTCCCTATGGGTCGGTGTGGGTCGCTGTGGGTCGCTGTGGGTCCCTATGGGTCGCTATGGGTCGCTGTGGATCGCTGTGGGTCGCTGTGGGTCGCCGTGGGTCGCTGTGGGTCCCTATGGGTCCCTGTGGGTCGCTATGGGTCGCTGTGGGTCGCTGTGGGTCCCTATGGGTCGCTATGGGTCGCTGTGGGTCCCTATGGGTCCCCATGGGTCGCCGTGGGTCGCTATGGGTCGCTGTGGGTCCAGGTGTGCTGGTTGTGTCCACGGAGGCTCCGGAGGCGGGGATCAACGTGACGGTGCGGCTCTGTGGGGCGGGGCCGGGGGGCGGAGCCGACTGCGGGGCGGGGCTGGAGGAAACCACGCCCCCTTCGCCAGTCCCCGACCAATGGGAGGAGGAGGCGGAGTGTAATGAGGTGAGGGGGCGGGGCTTGGGGGAGGAATGTGGGCGGGGCCAAAAGGGGGGCGTGGTCAAAGGGGGGTGGGGTGAGCTATGGGGTGGGGTTATGGGGTGAGCTATGGGGTGGGGTTATGGGGTGAGCTATGGGGCGGGGTTATGGGGTGAGCTATGGGGTGGGGTTATGGGGTGAGCTATGGGGTGGGGTTATGGGGTGAGCTATGGGGCGGGGTTATGGGGTGAGCTATGGGGCCGGGTTATAGGGTGAGCTATGAGGTGGGGTTATGGGGTGAGCTATGGGGTGGGGTTATGGGGTGAGCTATGGGGTGGGGTTATGGGGTCAGCTATGGGGTGGGGTTATGGGGTGAGCTATGGGGCGGGGTTATGGGGTGAGCTATGGGGTGGGGTTATGGGGTGAGCTATGGGGGGGGTTATGGGGTGAGCTATGGGGCGGGGTTATGGGGTCAGCTATGGGGTGGGGTTATGGGGTCAGCTATGGGGTGGGGTTATGGGGTGAGCTATGAGGTGGGGTTATGGGGTGAGCTATGGGGTGGGGTTATGGGGTCAGCTATGGGGTGGGGTTATGGGGTGAGCTATGGGGCCGGTTTATAGGGTGAGCTATGGGGTGGGGTTATGGGGTGAGCTATGAGGTGGGGTTATGGGGTGAGCTATGGGGTGGGGTTATGGGGTGAGCTATGGGGTGGGGTTATGGGGTCAGCTATGGGGTGGGGTTATGGGGTGAGCTATGGGGCCGGTTTATAGGGTGAGCTATGGGGTGGGGTTATGGGGTGAGCTATGAGGTGGGGTTATGGGGTGAGCTATGGGGTGGGGTTATGGGGTGAGCTATGGGGTGGGGTTATGGGGTGAGCTATGGGGCCGGTTTATAGGGTGAGCTATGGGGTGGGGTTATGGGGTGAGCTATGGGGTGGGGTTATGGGGTGAGCTATGGGGCTGGGTTATGGGGTGGGGTGTGGGGTGGGGTTATGGGGTGAGCTATGGGGTGGGGTTATGGGGTGGGGTGTGGGGTGGGGTTATGGGGTGAGCTATGGGGTGGGGTTATGGGGTGAGCTATGGGGTGGGGTTATGGGGTGAGCTATGGGGTGGGGTTATGGGGTGAGATATGGGGTGGGGTTATGGGGTCAGCTATGGGGCGGGGTTATGGGGTCAGCTATGGGGTGGGGTTATGGGGTGAGCTATGGGGTGGGGTTATGGGGTCAGCTATGGGGTGGGGTTATGGGGTCAGCTATGGGGTGGGGTTATGGGGTGAGCTATGGGGCTGAGTTATGGGGTGGGGTGTGGGGTGGGGTTATGGGGTGAGCTACAGAGCGGGGTTAAGGGGTGAGCTATGGGGCGGGGTTATGAAGTTGGGTGTGGGGCGGGGTTATGGGGTGAGCTAGGGGGCAGGGTTGTGGGGTGAGCTATAGGGTGGGGTTATGGGGTGAGTTATGGGGCGGGGTTATGGGGTGGGGTGTGGGGTGGGGCTATGGTGCCGGGTTATGGGGTGGGCTTGTAGGGCAGGGTTATGGGGTGGGGTTCAAGAGCGGGGTTATGGGGTGGGGTTGTGGGGCAGGGTTATGGGGCAGGGATGTGGGGCAGGGATGTGGGGCGGGGTTGTGGGGCAGCGATGTGGGGCGGGGTTATGGGGCAGGGATGTGGGGCAGGGATGTGGGGCGGGGTTATGGGGCGGGGTTATGGGGCAGGGCTGTGGGGCGGGGTTATGGGGCAGGGTTATGGGGCAGGGATGTGGGGCAGGGTTATGGGGCAGGGATGTGGGGCAGGGTTATGGGGCAGGGATGTGGGGCAGGGATGTGGGGCAGGGTTATGGGGCATGGATGTGGGGCAGGGTTATGGGGCAGGGATGTGGGGCGGGGTTGTGGGGCAGGGATGTGGGGCAGGGTTATGGGGCAGGGATGTGGGGCGGGGTTGTGGGGCAGCGATGTGGGGCAGGGTTATGGGGCAGGGATGTGGGGCAGGGATGTGGGGCAGGGTTATGGGGCATGGATGTGGGGCAGGGTTATGGGGCAGGGATGTGGGGCGGGGTTGTGGGGCAGGGATGTGGGGCAGGGTTATGGGGCAGGGATGTGGGGCGGGGTTGTGGGGCAGCGATGTGGGGCAGGGATGTGGGGCGGGGTTGTGGGGCAGGGATGTGGGGCAGGGTTATGGGGCGGGGTTGTGGGGCAGCGATGTGGGGCAGGGATGTGGGGCGGGGTTATGGGGCAGGGTTGTGGGGTAGCATCATGGGGCAGGGTTATGGGGCAGGGATGTGGGGCAGGGTTATGGGGCAGGGATGTGGGGCAGGGTTATGGGGCAGGGTTGTGGGGCAGGGTTATGGGGCAGGGATGTGGGGCGGGGTTGTGGGGCAGGGATGTGGGGCAGGGATGTGGGTCGGGGTTATGGGGCAGGGATGTGGGGCGGGGTTGTGGGGCAGGGATGTGGGGCAGGGATGTGGGGCGGGGTTATGGGGCAGGGATGTGGGGCGGGGTTATGGGGCGGGGTTATGGGGCAGGGATGTGGGGCAGGGATGTGGGGCGGGGTTGTGGGGCAGGGTTATGGGGCAGGGATGTGGGGCAGGGATGTGGGGCGGGGTTATGGGGCAGGGTTGTGGGGTAGCATCATGGGGCAGGGTTATGGGGCAGGGATGTGGGGCAGGGTTATGGGGCAGGGATGTGGGGCAGGGATGTGGGGCAGGGTTGTGGGGCATGGATGTGGGGCAGGGTTATGGGGCAGGGATGTGGGGCAGGGTTGTGGGGCGGGGTTATGGGGCAGGGCTGTGGGGCAGGGTTATGGGGCGGGGTTATGGGGCAGGGATGTGGGGCAGGGATGTGGGGCGGGGTTGTGGGGCATGGATGTGGGGCAGGGTTATGGGGCAGGGATGTGGGGCAGGGTTATGGGGCAGGGTTATGGGGCATGGATGTGGGGCAGGGATGTGGGGCGGGGTTGTGGGGCAGGGATGTGGGGCAGGGTTATGGGGTGGGGCTATGGGGCAGGGCTGTGGGGCGGGGTTATGGGGCAGGGTTATGGGGCAGGGATGTGGGGCAGGGTTGTGGGGCAGGGATGTGGGGCAGGGATGTGGGGCAGGGTTATGGGGCATGGATGTGGGGCAGGGTTATGGGGCAGGGATGTGGGGCGGGGTTGTGGGGCAGGGATGTGGGGCAGGGTTATGGGGCATGGATGTGGGGCAGCGTTGTGGGGTGGGGTTATTAGGGCAGGGTTGTGGGGCAGCATCATGGGGCAGGGTTATTGGGCAGGGATGTGGGGCGGGGTTATGGGGCAGGGTTATGGGGCATGGATGTGGGGCAGGTGTGTGCTGCAGGGATGTGGGGCAGGGTTATGGGGCATGGATGTGGGGCAGGGTTATGGGGCAGGGATGTGGGGCAGGGATGTGGGGCAGGGTTATGGGGCATGGATGTGGGGCAGGGTTATGGGGCAGGGATGTGGGGCATGGATGTGGGGCAGGGTTATGGGGCAGGGATGTGGGGCAGGGATGTGGGGCAGGGTTATGGGGCAGGGGTGTGGGGCAGGGATGTGGGGCAGGGTTATGGGGCATGGATGTGGGGCAGGGTTATGGGGCAGGGATGTGGGGCAGGGATGTGGGGCAGGGTTATGGGGCATGGATGTGGGGCAGGGTTATGGGGCAGGGGTGTGGGGCAGGGATGTGGGGCAGGGTTATGGGGCATGGATGTGGGGCAGGGTTATGGGGCAGGGATGTGGGGCAGGGTTATGGGGCAGGGATGTGGGGCAGGGATGTGGGGCAGGGATGTGGGGCAGGGTTATGGGGCAGGGATGTGGGGCAGGGGTGTGGGGCAGGGATGTGGGGCAGGGTTATGGGGCATGGATGTGGGGCAGGGTTATGGGGCAGGGATGTGGGGCAGGGTTATGGGGCAGGGATGTGGGGCAGGGATGTGGGGCAGGGATGTGGGGCAGGGTTATGGGGCATGGATGTGGGGCGGGGTTATGGGGCAGGGATGTGGGGCAGGGATGTGGGGCAGGGTTATGGGGCATGGATGTGGGGCAGGGTTATGGGGCAGGGATGTGGGGCAGGGATGTGGGGCGGGGTTGTGGGGCGGGGTTGTGGGGCGGGGTTATGGGGCAGGGTTATGGGGCGGGGATGTGGGGCGGGGTTGTGGGGCAGGGATGTGGGGCGGGGTTATGGGGCAGGGTTGTGGGGCAGGGTTATGGGGCAGGGATGTGGGGCGGGGTTGTGGGGCAGGGATGTGGGGCAGGGATGTGGGGCGGGGTTATGGGGCGGGGTTATGGGGCAGGGATGTGGGGCAGGGGTGTGGGGCAGGGATGTGGGGCAGGGATGTGGGGCAGGGATGTGGGGCAGGGTTATGGGGCAGGGATGTGGGGCAGGGTTATGGGGCAGGGATGTGGGGCAGGGATGTGGGGCAGGGATGTGGGGCAGGGTTATGGGGCAGGGATGTGGGGCAGGGGTGTGGGGCAGGGATGTGGGGCAGGGTTATGGGGCATGGATGTGGGGCAGGGTTATGGGGCAGGGATGTGGGGCAGGGTTATGGGGCAGGGATGTGGGGCAGGGATGTGGGGCAGGGATGTGGGGCAGGGTTATGGGGCATGGATGTGGGGCGGGGTTATGGGGCAGGGATGTGGGGCAGGGATGTGGGGCAGGGTTATGGGGCATGGATGTGGGGCAGGGTTATGGGGCAGGGATGTGGGGCAGGGATGTGGGGCGGGGTTGTGGGGCGGGGTTGTGGGGCGGGGTTATGGGGCAGGGTTATGGGGCGGGGATGTGGGGCGGGGTTGTGGGGCAGGGATGTGGGGCGGGGTTATGGGGCAGGGTTGTGGGGCAGGGTTATGGGGCAGGGATGTGGGGCGGGGTTGTGGGGCAGGGATGTGGGGCAGGGATGTGGGGCGGGGTTATGGGGCGGGGTTATGGGGCAGGGATGTGGGGCAGGGATGTGGGGCGGAGCTGCGGGGTTGTGGGGCGGCACGGCCCTGACCCCGCCCATCTGCTGCCCCGCCCACTTCCGGCCACGCCCCCACCCCCAGACCGAGTGCGCAGAGCCGTGGAGCGTCCAATGGGAGGAAATGGGGGCGGAGCCAAAAGGAGCCGTGAGTGGGGGGAGGAACCACGGGGGGGCGCTGGGAGGGGTCGGCAGGTCTCTATGGGGTCTCTATGGGTCTCTATGGGTCTCTATGGGTCTCTATGGGGTCTCTATGGGTCTCTATGGGTCTCTATGGGTCTCTATGGGGTCTCTATGGGTCTCTATGGGTCTCTATGGGTCTCTATGGGGTCTCTATGGGTCTCTATGGGTCTCTATGGGTCTCTATGGGTCTCTGTGGGGTCTCTATGGGGTCTCTATGGGTCTCTATGGGGTCTCTATGGGTCTCTGTGGGGTCTCTATGGGGTCTCTATGGGGTCTCTATGGGTCTCTGTGGGTCTCTATGGGGTCTCTATGGGTCTCCATGGGGTCTCTATGGGTCTCTATGGGGTCTCTATGGGTCTCTATGGGTCTCTATGGGTCTCTGTGGGGTCTCTATGGGGTCTCTATGGGTCTCTATGGGTCTCTGTGGGGTCTCTATGGGGTCTCTATGGGTCTCTATGGGTCTCTATGGGGTCTCTAAGGGTCTCTGTGGGTCTCTGTGGGGTCTCTATGGGGTCTCTATGGGTCTCTATGGGGTCTCTGTGGGTCTCTATGGGGTCTCTGTGGGTCTCTATGGGGTCTCTATGGGTCTCTATGGGGTCTCTATGGGTCTCTATGGGTCTCTGTGGGGTCTCTATGGGGTCTCTATGGGTCTCTATGGGGTCTCTGTGGGGTCTCTATGGGGTCTCTATGGGGTCTCTATGGGGTCTCTATGGGTCTCTGTGGGTCTCTATGGGGTCTCTATGGGTCTCTGTGGGGTCTCTATGGGTCTCTATGGGGTCTCTATGGGTCTCTATGGGGTCTCTATGGGTCTCTGTGGGGTCTCTATGGGGTCTCTGTGGGGTCTCTGTGGGGTCTCTATGGGTCTCTGTGGGGTCTCTATGGGGTCTCTGTGGGGTCTCTGTGGGGTCTCTGTGGGGTCTCTATGGGGTCTCTATGGGGTCTCTGTGGGGTCTCTATGGGGTCTCTATGGGGTCTCTATGGGTCTCTATGGGGTCTCTATGGGTCTCTGTGGGGTCTCTATGGGTCTCTGTGGGGTCTCTGTGGGGTCTCTGTGGGGTCTCTGTGGGGTCTCTGTGGGGTCTCTGTGGGGTCTCTATGGGGTCTCTGTGGGGTCTCTGTGGGGTCTCTGTGGGGTCTCTATGGGGTCTCTGTGGGGTCTCTATGGGGTCTCTATGGGTCTCTATGGGGTCTCTATGGGTCTCTGTGGGGTCTCTATGGGTCTCTGTGGGGTCTCTATGGGGTCTCTGTGGGGTCTCTGTGGGGTCTCTGTGGGGTCTCTATGGGGTCTCTATGGGTCTCTGTGGGGTCTCTATGGGGTCTCTGTGGGGTCTCTGTGGGGTCTCTGTGGGGTCTCTATGGGGTCTCTATGGGGTCTCTATGGGGTCTCTGTGGGGTCTCTATGGGGTCTCTATGGGGTCTCTATGGGGTCTCTGTGGGTCTCTGTGGGTCTCTGTGGGGTCTCTATGGGGTCTCTATGGGTCTCTATGGGGTCTCTGTGGGTCTCTGTGGGTCTCTATGGGTCTCTATGGGGTCTCTATGGGTCTCTATGGGTCTCTATGGGGTCTCTGTGGGTCTCTATGGGGTCTCTATGGGTCTCTATGGGGTCTCTATGGGTCTCTATGGGGTCTCTATGGGGTCTCTATGGGGTCTCTGTGGGTCTCTGTGGGTCTCTGTGGGTCTCTATGGGGTCTCTATGGGTCTCTATGGGGTCTCTGTGGGTCTCTATGGGTCTCTATGGGTCTCTATGGGGTCTCTATGGGTCTCTATGGGTCTCTATGGGGTCTCTGTGGGTCTCTATGGGGTCTCTATGGGTCTCTATGGGTCTCTATGGGTCTCTGTGGGTCTCTATGGGGTCTCTATGGGTCTCTGTGGGTCTCTATGGGGTCTCTATGGGTCTCTATGGGGTCTCTATGGGGTCTCTATGGGTCTCTATGGGTCTCTGTGGGGTCTCTATGGGGTCTCTATGGGTCTCTATGGGGTCTCTATGGGGTCTCTATGGGTCTCTATGGGGTCTCTATGGGTCTCTATGGGTCTCTATGGGGTCTCTATGGGTCTCTATGGGTCTCTATGGGGTCTCTATGGGTCTCTATGGGTCTCTATGGGGTCTCTGTGGGTCTCTATGGGGTCTCTATGGGTCTCTATGGGGTCTCTATGGGTCTCTATGGGGTCTCTATGGGGTCTCTATGGGGTCTCTGTGGGTCTCTGTGGGTCTCTGTGGGTCTCTATGGGGTCTCTATGGGTCTCTATGGGGTCTCTGTGGGTCTCTATGGGTCTCTATGGGTCTCTATGGGGTCTCTATGGGTCTCTATGGGTCTCTATGGGGTCTCTGTGGGTCTCTATGGGGTCTCTATGGGTCTCTATGGGTCTCTATGGGTCTCTGTGGGTCTCTATGGGGTCTCTATGGGTCTCTGTGGGTCTCTATGGGGTCTCTATGGGTCTCTATGGGGTCTCTATGGGGTCTCTATGGGTCTCTATGGGTCTCTGTGGGGTCTCTATGGGGTCTCTATGGGTCTCTATGGGTCTCTATGGGGTCTCTGTGGGTCCCAAGGGGTCTCTGTGGGTCTCTATGGGGTCTCTATTGGTCTCTGTATGGGTCTCTATGGGTCTCTATGGGGTCTCTGTGGGTCTCTATGGGTCTCTATGGGGTCTCTATGGGTTTCTATGGGTCTCTATGGGTCTCAATGGGGTCTCTCTGTGGGGCCTCTATGGGGTCTCTATGGGGTCTCTCTATGGGGCCTCTATGGGGTCTCTATGGGTCTCTCTATGGGTCTCTATGGCTCTCTATGTCTCTCTATGGGTCTCTATGGGTCTCTATGGGGTCTCTATGGGGTCTCTATGGGTCTCTATGGGTCTCTATGGGTCTCTATGGGGTCTCCGTGTCTCTCTATGGGTCCCAATGGTTCCCAATGGGTCTCACTGACCCCGCCCCTTTTTTTTCCCCGCCCCCAGTCTGGCTCCGCCCCCTTCCTGCAGCGCTTCGGCCATTCGCTGTTGCCGGCCCTTGGCCCCGCCCCCTTTGGCCCCGCCCTCTGGCTCTTTGGGGGCATTTCTCTGCAGCAAGGCATGCTGGGAACTCTCTACAGGTGGGAGGAGCACACCCTTTGGCCCCGCCCCCTTTTAAGCCACGCCCAATATCCTGACCACGCCCATTCCCTTGTCCACGCCCACTTCCTTTAGAACCGACACGAAGCCCCGCCCCCTCGAAGCCCCACCCACATTTGCCCCAACCTCGCCCACACCCCTTCCGATTGGTCACTCGATTTCATCTAAGCTCCGCCCACAGCCACACCCCCATACCTGGCTCCGCCCAACTTCATTGCCCCACCCCTTCCCATTTGCTTTACCTGCAGGCCACGCCCCTAATTTAAACCACGCCCCCATTAAAGCCCCGCCTTGTTGCTTTGCATCTATAATGCCCCGCCCCCTTTCCCATTGACCCCGCCCCCTTCGATCTGCTTCCCTCGTGGCCACGCCCCCTTCCAGACCCCACCCACTTGTTTTTGCCCCGCCCCTTTTCTCGTGGCCACGCCCACCCATACAGGCCCCTCCCCTTTTATGCGTCCCTATGGGGGAATCTACAGGGTGGGATATGGTGGGCGTGGCCACGTGGAAATCGGGGCGTGGCCAACGGGTGGCCCCACCCCCTTTTGTGACTACATTCTCCCCCCTGCTGCCCCATAGATCCCCCATTGGGTTTATAGGGTATATGGGGCCCTATGGGGTCCTATGGGATCCTATGGGGCAGGGATATGTGGGGTGGAGGGGGCGGTGTGGGCGTGGCCACGTGGGAAGGGGCGTGGCCAACACTTGGCCCCTCCCCTTCACCATCCACACCCCCCTCTTTGCTGCCCCATAGATTCCCCATTGGGTCTGTAGGGCTTATGGGGCCCTATGGGACCCTATGGGACCCTATGGGACTTTGTGGGGGTCTATGGGGCAGGGTCGCGGTGTGGGCGTGGCCAAGGAGGAAGTGGGCGTGGCTAACACGTAGCCCCACCCCTTCACTTTCCACACCCTCCAGCTTTGCTGCCCCATAGATTCCCCATTGGGTCTGTAGGGCTTATGGGGCCCTATGGGACCCTATAGGACCTTGTGGGGGTCTATGGGGCAGGGACGCGGTGTGGGCGTGGCCAAGGAGGAAGTGGGCGTGGCCAACACTTGGCCCCTCCCCTTCACCATCCACACCCCCCTCTTTGCTGCCCCATAGATTCCCCATTGGGTCTGTAGGGCTTATGGGGCCCTATGGGACCCTATGGGACCCTATGAGACTTTGTGGGGGTCTATGGGGCAGGGACGCAGTGTGGGCGTGGCCAAGTGGAAAGGGGCGTGGCTAACACTTGGCCCCTCCCCTTTACTATCCACACCCCCTTCTTTGCTGCCCCATAGATTCCCCATTGGGTCTGTAGGGCTTATGGGGCCCTATGGGACCCTATGGGACTTTGTGGGGGTCTATGGGGCAGGGACGCGGTGTGGGCGTGGCCAAGGAGAAAGTGGGCGTGGCTAACACGTAGCCCCACCCCTTCACTTTCCACACCCTCCAGCTTTGCTGCCCCATAGATTCCCCATTGGGTCTGTAGGGCTTATGGGGCCCTATGGGACCCTATGGGACCCTATGGGACTTTGTGGGGGTCTATGGGGCAGGGTCGCGGTGTGGGCGTGGCCAAGGAGAAAGTGGGCGTGGCCAACACGTAGCCCCACCCCTTTTTGCGTCCACCTTCCCCCCAGCTTTGCTGCCCCATAGATTCCCCATTGGGTCTGTAGGGCTTATGGGGCCCTATGGGACCCTATGGGATCCTATGGGACTTTGTGGGGGTCTATGGGGCAGGGACGCATTGTGGGCGTGGCCAAGGAGGAAGTGGGCGTGGCTAACACGTAGCCCCACCCCTTCACTTTCCACACCCTCCAGCTTTGCTGCCCCATAGATTCCCCATTGGGTCTGTAGGGCTTATGGGGCCCTATGGGACCCTATGGGGCCCTATGGGGACCTTGTGGGGGTCTATGGGGCAGGGACGCTGCATGGGCGTGGCCAAGGAGATAGTGGGCGTGGCTAACACGTAGCCCCACCCCTTTTTGCGTCCACCTTCCCCCCAGCTTTGCTGCCCCATAGATTCCCCATTGGGTCTGTAGGGCTTATGGGGCCCTATGGGACCCTATGGGACCCTATGAGACTTTGTGGGGGTCTATGGGGCAGGGACGCGGTGTGGGCGTGGCCAAGTGGAAAGGGGCGTGTCTAACACTTGGCCCCTCCCCTTCACTATCCACACCCCCTTCTTTGCTGCCCCATAGATTCCCCATTGGGTCTGTAGGGCTTATGGGGCCCTATGGGACCCTATGGGACTTTGTGGGGGTCTATGGGGCAGGGACGCGGTGTGGGCGTGGCCAAGGAGAAAGTGGGCGTGGCTAACACGTAGCCCCACCCCCTTTTCGTGTCCATCCCCCCCCCCCCCCCCCCCCCTTCCAGGTTCTCCATCGGGTCTCAGCGTTGGACTCAGGTTTTGGCCGGGGGTCCCATGGGGGGGTCAGGACCCCCAGGCCGTGCCTTCCATGCAGCCGCCCTGCTGCCCCCAGGAGGCCCCATGGTGATCCATGGGGGGCTGAAAATGGGGGGTGAAGTGGGGGGGGATTCGTGGGAGCTGCACCTCCACACCTTGCAATGGCGGCCGCACCGCGTGAGTGGGGCTGGGGGAGATAAAAGGGGGGTTATGGGGGGGGGGGGGGGGGGGGAGGGCGGGGTGTCCTATGGGGTGTCCTATGGGGCAGGGGTCCCTATGAGGTGGGGGTCCCTATGGGGTGAAGGTCCCTATGGGGCAGGGGTCCATATGGGGTGGGGGTTCCCTATGGGGTGGGGATTGCAATGGAGTGGGGATCCCTATGGGGTGGGGGTCCCTATGGGGTGGGGGTTCCCTATAGGGTGGGGGGTCTTTATGGGGCAAGGGTCCCTATGGGATTGGGGTCCCTATGGGGTGAAAGCACCTATGGGGTGGGGGTTCCCTACGGGATTGGGGTCCCTATGGGTTCGGATTCCAATGGGGTGGGGGGTCCCTATGGGGTGGGGGTTCCCTATAGGGTGGGGGGTCTTTATGGGGCAAGGGTCCCCATGGGATTGGGGTCCCTATGGGGTGGGGGTCCCTATGGGGTGAAGGCCCCTATGGGGTGAGGGTCCCTATGGGGTGAAGGCCCCTATGGAGTGAGGATCCCTATGGGGTGAAGGTCCCTACGGGATTGGGGTCCCTATGGGGTGGGGGTCCCTATGGGGTGGGGGTCCCTATGGGATGAAGGTCCCTATGGGGCGGGGGTCCATATGGGGTGGGGGTTCCCTATGGGGTGGGGATTCCAATGGAGTGGGGATCCCTTTGGGGTGGGGGTTCCCTACGGGATTGGGGTCCCTATGGGGTGGGGGTCCCTATGGGGTGGGGGGTCTTTATGGGGCAGGGGTCCCTATGGGGTGAAGGTCCCTATGGGGTGGGGTTGCTATGGGAATGGGGGTCCCTATGGGATTGGGGTCCGTATAGGGTGGGGTTCCCTACGGGATTGGGGTCCCTATGGGGCGGGGGTCCCTATGGGGTGGGGGTTTCCTATGTGTTGGGATTCCAATGGGGTGGGGATCCCTATGGGGTGGGGGTCCCTACGGGATTGGGGTCCCTATGGGGTGGGGGTTCCCTACGGGATTGGGTTCCCTATGGGATTGGGTTCCCTATGGGGTGGGGGGTCCCTATGGGGTGGGGTTCCCTATGGGATTGGGGTCCCTATGGGATTGGGGTCCCTATGGGGTGGGGGTCCCTACGGGATTGGGGTCCCTACGGGATTGGGTTCCCTATGGGATTGGGGTCCTTATGGGGCGGGGGTTCCCTATGGGGCGGGGGTTCCCTATGGGGTGGGGGGTCCCTATGGGGTGGGGATCCCTATGGGGTGGGGTTCCCTATGGGATTGGGGTCCCTATTGGGTGGGGGTCCCTATGGGATTGGGGTCCCTACGGGATTGGGGTCCCTACGGGATTGGGTTCCCTATGGGATTGGGGTCCCTATGGGGCGGGGGTTCCCTATGGGGCGGGGGTTCCCTATGGGGTGGGGGGTCCCTATGGGGTGGGGATCCCTATGGGGTGGGGTTCCCTATGGGATTGGGGTCCCTATGGGGTGGGGGGTCCCTATGGGGCGGGGGTTCCCTATGGGGTGGGGATCCCTATGGGGTGGGGTTCCCTATGGGATTGGGGTCCCTATGGGGTGGGGGTCCCTATGGGGTTGGGGGTGACGACCCCAGGTGACCCCGAATGACCCCAACCCCCACCCCCCCCCCCCACTCCCCTCCCCCCCCTCTTCTTTGCAGGCTCCTCCCCCCCCCCTGCTGGGTCACACGCTGACCCCCGCGGGCGCCGTGGGGCTGCTGCTGCTGGGGGGCTTCAACCCACACTTGGGGGTCAACCGGAGGCTGTGGGCCCTGCGGGGCGGGCAGTGGGGAGAGAGGAGGGCGAGGGGCCAAGGACCGACAGGTGGGGGGCAGGGGGGGGGGACGGGGGGGGGGCTGTGGGGCACGGGGGGGTCGCTCTATGGGGTGGCTCTATGGGGAATCTATGGGGAATCTATGGGTCTCTATGGGGTCTCTATGGGGAATCTATGGGGAATCTATGGGTCTCTATGGGGTCTCTCTATGGGTCTCTCTATGGGTCTCTCTATGGGTCTCTATGGGGTCTCTATGGGTCTCTATGGGGTATCTATGGGTTTCTATGGGTCTCCCTATGGGGTCTCTCTATGGGTCTCTATGGGGTCTCTATGGGGTCTTTCTATGGGGTCTCTATGGGTCTCTATGGGTCTCTATGGGTCACTATGGGTCTCTATGGGGTCTCTATGGGTCTCTATGGGTCTCTATGGGTCTCTATGGGGTCTCTATGGGTCTCTATGGGTCTCCATGGGGTCTCTATGGGTCTCTATGGGTCTCTATGGGTCACTATGGGTCTCTATGGGGTCTCTTTGTGGGTCTCTCTGGGTCTCTATGGGGTCTCTATGGGTATCTGTGGGTCTCTATGGGGTCTCTATGGGTCTCTATGGGTCTCCATGGGGTCTCTCTGGGTCTCTATGGGGTCTCTATGGGTCTCTATGGGTCTCCATGGGGTCTCTTCTCAGCTCCTGCACCGTGGCTCCACCCCCTTCCCGTGGCCACGCCCCCTATTCCCGT
Organism: Alectoris magna; assembly: GCA_030625065.1. NCBI lineage: Eukaryota > Metazoa > Chordata > Aves > Galliformes > Phasianidae > Alectoris > Alectoris magna. Next base: position 7,335,108 of record CM060577.1, on the reverse strand, counting down.
AGCCCCACCCCCTCCTGGCCTCCAGAATCACGTGACACCGAGCAACCCTCCCATATGGCCCCGCCCATCGATGTAGCCCCGCCCCCTCTTTTAGCCCCGCATTCCCTGTAGCCCCGCCCCCTCTTGTAGCCCCGCCCCTTCCCCTTTACCCTTCCCATGATGTCACCCCGCCTCCTTCATTTGACCACGCCCACAAAACGAGCCCCGCCCCCTTTGCAAGGCCCCGCCCCTTCCAACACCCCGCCCAATACGAATAGCCTCTCAATTCAATGACCCCGCCCCCTGACGTGACCCCGCCCCTTTACGTGACCCCGCCCCCTGACGTGACCCCGCCCCCTGACGTGACCCCGCCCCCCTCGCAGCCCTCCTTGGTCACGTGGCCGTGTATGACGCCCCCTCGCGGTCGGTGTTCGTCTATGGCGGATGGCGCCCCCTGGTGGGCACTTCCGGGGAACTGCACCGCCTGCACTGCGCCCCCCATGCGGTGGGAGCCGGTACTGCCGGCCCCGGGATGCCGGGTATGGGGCTGGGGGGGGGGGGGGGGGGGCGCCATGGGGTCTCGTTATGGGGTCTCTCTGTGGGGTCTCTCTATGGGGTCTCTCTATGGGTCTCTCTATGGGTCTCTCTATGGGGTCTCTATGAGGTCTCGTTATGGGGTCTCTCTATGGGGTCGCTATATGGGTCTCTCTATGGGGTCTCTCTATGGGTCTCTCTATGGGGTCTCTATGGATCTCTCTATGGGTCTCCCTATGGGTCTCTCTATGGGGTCTTTATGGGGTCTATCTATGGGGTCTCTCTATGGGTCTCTATGGGTCTCTATGGGGTCTCTCTATGGGTCTTTCTATGGGGTCTCTCTATGGGTCTCTATGGGGTCTCTATGGGTCTCTCTTTGGGGTCTCTCTATGGGGTCTCTCTATGGGTCTCTATGGGGTCTCTTTGGGTCTCTCTATGGGGTTTCTATGGGGTCTCCCTATGGGGTCTCTGTGGGTCTCTATGGGGTCTCTCTATGGGGTCTCTATGGGGTCTCTCTATGGGGTCTCTCTATGGGTCTCTATGGGGTCTCCCTATGGGTCTCCCTATGGGTCTCTCTATGGGGTCTCTCTATGGGCCTCTATGGGGTCTCTATGGGGTCTCTCTGGATCTCTCTATAGGGTCTCCCTATGGGTCTCTCCATGGGTCTCTATGGGGTCTCTATGGGTCTCTCTATGGGTCTCTTTGGGTCTCTCTATGGGGTCTCTATGGGGTCTCCCTATGGGGTCTCTGTGGGTCTCTATGGGGTCTCTCTATGGGGTCTCTATGGGGTCTCTCTATGGGGTCTCTCTATGGGTCTCTATGGGGTCTCCCTATGGGTCTCCCTATGGGTCTCTCTATGGGGTCTCTCTTTGGGCCTCTATGGGGTCTCTATGGGGTCTCTCCATGGGTCTCTATGGGGTCTCTATGGGTCTCTCTATGGGTCTCTTTGGGTCTCTCTATGGGGTTTCTATGGGGTCTCTTTATGGGGTCTCTCTATGGGGTCTCTATGGGTCTCTCTATGGGTCTCTGTATGGGGTCCCTATGGGGTCTCTCTGGGGGTCTCTCTAGGGTGTCTCTGTATGGGTCTCTATGGGTCTCTGTGGGATCTCCCTATGGGTCTCTCTCTGGGTCTCTCTATGGGGTCTCTATGGGGTCTCTATGGGGTCTCTATGGGGTCTCTATGGGGTCTCTCTATGGGGTCTCTATGGGGTTTCCCTATGGGGTCTCCCTATGGGGTCTCTATGGGGTCTCTCTATGGGGTCTCTATGGGGTCTCTATGGGGTCTCCCTATGGGGTCTCTCTATGGGGTCTCTATGGGGTCTCTATGGGGTCTCCCTATGGGGTCTCTCTATGGGGTCTCTATGGGGTCTCTATGGGGTCTCCCTATGGGGTCTCTATGGGGTCTCTATGGGGTCTCTATGGGTCTCTCTATGGGTCTCTCTATGGGTCTCTGTATGGGGTCCCTGTGGGGTCTCTCTGGGGGTCTCTCTAGGGTGTCTCTGTATGGGTCTCTATGGGTCTCTGTGGGATCTCCCTATGGGTCTCTCTCTGGGTCTCTCTATGGGGTCTCTATGGGGTCTCTATGGGGTCTCTATGGGGTCTCTATGGGGTCTCTCTATGGGGTCTCTATGGGGTTTCCCTATGGGGTCTCCCTATGGGGTCTCTATGGGGTCTCTCTATGGGGTCTCTATGGGGTCTCTATGGGGTCTCCCTATGGGGTCTCTCTATGGGGTCTCTATGGGGTCTCTATGGGGTCTCCCTATGGGGTCTCTATGGGGTCTCTATGGGGTCTCTATGGGTCTCTCTATGGGTCTCTCTATGGGTCTCTGTATGGGGTCCCTGTGGGGTCTCTCTGGGGGTCTCTCTAGGGTGTCTCTGTATGGGTCTCTATGGGTCTCTGTGGGATCTCCCTATGGGTCTCTCTCTGGGTCTCCCTATGGGGTCTCTATGGGGTCTCTCTATGGGGTCTCTCTATGGGGTCTCTATGGGGTCTCTATGGGGTCTCTCTATGGGGTCTCCCTATGGGGTCTCTCTATGGGGTCTCTATGGGGTCTCTATGGGGTCTCCCTATGGGGTCTCTATGGGGTCTCTATGGGGTCTCTCTATGGGGTCTCTATGGGGTCTCTCTATGGGGTCTCTATGGGGTCCCTATGGGGTCTCTCTGGGGGTCTCTCTAGGGTGTCTCTGTATGGGTCTCTATGGGTCTCTGTGGGATCTCCCTATGGGTCTCTCTCTGGGTCTCTCTATGGGGTCTCTATGGGGTCTCTATGGGGTCTCCCTATGGGGTCTCCCTATGGGGTCTCTCTATGGGGTCTCTATGGGGTCTCTATGGGGTCTCCCTATGGGATCTCTCTATGGGGTCTCTATGGGGTCTCTCTATGGGGTCTCCCTATGGGGTCTCTCTATATTCCTCTCTATGGTTCGGCTCCGCTCAGCTCCCGCCCCGCTGGCTGCACGCCGGCCTCTCATTGGACGGCGCTCTTTTGGTGTTCGGCGGCCGAGGCGCTTCCGGTGAGGATCGCGGTGAGCGCCCCCTGCTGGTCGGACTGCGGCAGCGCAGCTGGGAGCCGCTGCGGGGCGGTGAGCCTGAATGGGGGCGTGGCCTGAATGGGGGCGTGGCCTGAATGGGCGTGGCCTGGTCAGACTTTGGGGGGGTGTGGCTTTGAATGGGGGCGTGGCTTGGGGTTGGGGCGTGGTTTCGAATGGGGCGTGGCTTGGGGTTTGGGCGTGGTTTCGATTGGGGGCGTGGTCGGAGTCGGGGGGCGTGGCTTGTGGTTGGGGCGTGGCCTCAATGGGGCGTGGTTTGTGTGTGGGCGTGGTCCGAATGGAGTGGAGCAGTTTCGGGGGGCGTGGTCTTCTCGGGGGCGTGGCCTGTGTCGAGTGTAGGGGCGTGGTCTGCAGGGGGGCGTGGTCTGCGGGGTTGGAGGTGGGCGTGGCTTTGTTTGGGGCGTGGTTTCGATTGGGGGGCGTGGCCTCAATGGGGCGTGGTTTGTGTGTGTGGGCTTGGTCTTCACGGAGGGAGATGTCGAGGGGGGCGTGGTCTTGTGGGGGCGTGGCCTGCGAAGGGGGGCGTGGTTTATCTTGGGATGGCGGGGAGTCCGAGGGGCGGGGCTTTGTGGGGGGCGTGGTCTGCCCCGGGTGCTGTCAATGTTGGGCGTGGCCTCAGGGAGGCGTGGTCTTTGAGGGGGGCGTGGTCTTGGAGGGGGCGTGTCCTCCTGACCCCGCCCCCTCCCGCAGCCCCCCCGTTTCCCCCCATGGCGGCGGCGGCGGCGGCGGGCGGCGCCATCTTTGTTTGTGGAGGACTGGAAGGGGCGGGGCTACGGCAGCTCCGCCCACAGCGCGGCCACGCCCACTGGATGGGGGAGGGGGAGCCGCGCAGGTGAGGGGGGGGGGAGTGTGGGGGGCATGTGTGGGGCAGAGGGAGGTGGGGGTCAATGTGTGGGGCAGAAGGGGGTGGGGGGCGATGTGTGGGGCAGAGGGAGATGGGAAATGTGTGGGGCAGAAGGGGGTGGGGGGCGATGTGTGGGGCAGAGGGAGATGGGGGCGATGTGTGGGGCAGAGGGAGATGGGGGCGGTGTGTGGGGCAGAAGGGGGTGGGGGCGATGTGTGGGGCAGAGGGAGGTGGGGGGGCAATGTGTGGGGCAGAAGGGGCTGGAGAATGCGTGGGGCGATGTGTGGGGCAGAGGGAGGTGGGAAATGTGTGGGGCAGAGGGAGATGGGGGCGATGTGTGGGGCAGAGGGAGGTGGGGGGCGATGTGTGGGGCAGAGGGAGATGGGGGCGATGTGTGGGGCAGAGGGAGATGGGAAATGTGTGGGGCAGAGGGAGATGGGGGGGCGATATGTGGGGCAGAGGGAGATGGAAAATGTGTGGGGCAGAAGGGGGCGGGGGGCAATGTGTGGGGCAGAAGGAGATGGGAAATGTGTGGGGCAGAGGGAGATGGGGGCGATGTGTGGGGCAGAGGGAGATGGAAAATGTGTGGGGCAGAAGGGGGTGGAGAATGCGTGGGGCGATGTGTGGGGCAGAGGGAGATGGGAAATGTGTGGGGCAGAGGGAGATGGGGGCGATGTGTGGGGCTGAGGGAGATGGAAAATGTGTGGGGCAGAAGGGGGTGGAGAATGCGTGGGGCGATGTGTGGGGCAGAGGGAGATGGGAAATGTGTGGGGCAGAGGGAGATGGGGGGCGATGTGTGGGGCAGAGGGAGATGGAAAATGTGTGGGGCAGAAGGGGGCGGGGGGCAATGTGTGGGGCAGAGGGAGATGGGAAATGTGTGGGGCAGAGGGAGATGGGGGCGATGTGTGGGGCAGAGGGAGGTGGGGTCGATGTGTGGGGCAGAGGGAGATGGGAAATGTGTGGGGCAGAGGGAGATGGAGGGTGATGTGTGGGGCAGAGGGAGATGGGAAATGTGTGGGGCAGAAGGGGGTGGGGGGCGATGTGTGGGGCAGAGGGAGATGGGGGCGATGTGTGGGGCAGAAGGGGGTGGGGGCGATGTGTGGGGCAGAGGGAGGGGGGGGGCGATGTGTGGGGCAGAAGGGGCTGGAGAATGCGTGGGGCGATGTGTGGGGCAGAGGGAGATGGGAAATGTGTGGGGCAGAGGGAGGTGGGGGCGATGTGTGGGGCAGAAGGAGGTGGGAGATGTGTGGGGAATGTGTGGGTTGATGTGTGGGGCAGTGGGACATGGGGGGCGATGTGTGGGGCAGAAGGAGATGGGAAATGTGTGGGGCAGGATGGGCTGGGAGATCTGTGGGGCGATGTGTGGGGCAGAGGGAGATGGGAAATGTGTGGGGCAGAGGGAGATGGGGGGTGATGTGTGGGGCAGAGGGAGGTGGGGGGCGATGTGTGGGGCAGAGGGAGATGGGGGCGATGTGTGGGGCAGAAGGGGGTGGAGAATGCGTGGGGCGATGTGTGGGGCAGAGGGAGATGGGGGTCAGTGTGTGGGGCAGAGGGAGATGGGGGCGATGTGTGGGGCAGAAGGGGGTGGAGAATGCGTGGGGCGATGTGTGGGGCAGAGGGAGATGGGAAATGCGTGGGGCAGAGGGAGATGGGGGGCGATGTGTGGGGCAGAGGGAGGGGGGGCGATGTGTGGGGCTGAGGGAGATGGGGGCGATTTGTGGGGCAGAAGGGGGTGGAGAATGCGTGGGGCGATGTGTGGGGCAGAGGGAGATGGGAAATGTGTGGGGCAGAGGGAGATGGGGGCGATGTGTGGGGCAGAGGGAGATGGGGGCGATGTGTGGGGCAGAAGGGGGTGGGGGCGATGTGTGGGGCAGAAGGGGGTGGAGAATGCGTGGGGCGATGTGTGGGGCAGAGGGAGGTGGGGTCGATGTGTGGGGCAGAGGGAGATGGGAAATGTGTGGGGCAGAAGGGGGTGGGGGGTGATGTGTGGGGCAGAGGGAGGTGGGGGCGATGTGTGGGGCAGAGGGAGATGGGGGTGATGTGTGGGGCAGAGGGGGGGGGCGATGTGGGCTGAGGGAGATGGGAAATGTGTGGGGCAGAGGGAGATGGGGGGTGATGTGTGGGGCAGAGGGAGGGGGGGGCGATGTGTGGGGCTGAGGGAGATGGGGGCGATGTGTGGGGCAGAAGGGGCTGGAGAATGCGTGGGGCGATGTGTGGGGCAGAGGGAGATGGGAAATGTGTAGGGCAGAGGGAGATGGGGGCGGTGTGTGGGGCAGAAGGGGGTGGGGTTGATGTGTGGGGCAGAGGGAGGTGGCGATGTGTGGGGCAGAAGGGGGTGGGGGCGATGTGTGGGGCAGAGGGAGATGGGGGCGATGTGTGGGGCAGAGGGAGATGGGAAATGTGTGGGGCAGAGGGAGATGGGGGGCGATATGTGGGGCAGAGGGAGATGGAAAATGTGTGGGGCAGAAGGGGGCGGGGGGCAATGTGTGGGGCAGAGGGAGATGGGAAATGTGTGGGGCAGAGGGAGATGGGGGCGATGTGTGGGGCAGAGGGAGATGGGGGGCGATGTGTGGGGCAGAGGGAGATGGGGGCGATGTGTGGGGCAGAAGGGGGTGGGAGATGTGTGGGGAATGTGTGGGTTGATGTGTGGGGCAGTGGGACATGGGGGGCGATGTGTGGGGCAGAAGGAGATGGGAAATGTGTGGGGCAGGATGGGCTGGGAGATGTGTGGGGTGATGTGTGGGGCAGAGGGAGTTGGGGTCAGTGTGTGGGGCAGACGGGGGTGGGGGTGAATGTGTGGGGCAATGTGTGGGGCTGAGGGAGATGGGGGGCGATGTGTGGGGCTGAGGGAGGTGGGCGGCGATGTGTGGGGGCAGTGGGAGATGGGGGGCTATGTGTGGGGCAGAAGGGGGTGGGGAATGCATGGGGTGATGTGTGGGGCAGAGGGAGATGGGGGTCAGTGTGTGGGGCAGAAGGGGTTGGGTGATGTGTGGGGCGATGTGTGGGGTGGGGGTGAATGTGTGGGGCAGAAGGGGTTGGGAGACGTGTGGGGCTGGGGGGCATGGGGTGATGTGTGGGGCAGAGGGAGAGGGGAAATGTGTGGGGCAGAAGGGGGGTGGTGGTCAATGTGTGGGGCTGAGGGGGATGGATGATGTGTGGGGTGATGTGTGGGGCAGAGGGGGATGGGGGGCAATGTGTGGGGCAATGTGTGGGGCAGGTGAAGGTGGGGGTCAATGTGTGGGGCAGAATGGGGTGGTGGTCAATGTGTGGGGCAGAGGGGGATGGGGGTCAATGTGTGGGGCAATGTGTGGGGCTGAGGTGAGTGGGGGGCAATGTGTGGGGCAATGTGTGGGGCAGAAGGGGGTGGTGGATCAGTGGGGCTGGGGGACTTATGGGGTGATGTGTGGGGCAGAGGGGAGGTGTGGGGCTCACGGCGGCCATGGATGCAAATGAGATGCAGATGAGATGCAGATGAGATGCAAATGAGATGCTTTGCCCCATAGGAACTGCAGCGCGCGGCCGACCCCAATCCCAGCCCCCAATGTGGTGAGTGGGGAATTCTATGGGGCGCCCCACACGTGTGGGGTGGGGGAAACACAGTTATGGGGTGAGAGATCGATGGGGTGTGGGATCTATGGGGTGAAGGACAGTTATGGGGTGACAGATCGATGGGGTGGGAGATCTGTGGGGTGAAGGACAGTTATGGGGTGGGAGATCTATGGGGTGGGAGATGTATGGGGTGAAGGACAGTTATGGGGTGGGAGATTTATGGGGTGGGAGATCTGTGGGGTGAGAAATCTATGGGGTGGGAGATCTATGGGGTGGGAGATCTATGGGGTGAAGGACAGTTATGAGGTGGGAGATCTATGGGGTGAAAGATCTATGGGGTGGGAGATTTATGGGGTGGGGGATCTATGGGGTGGGAGATGTATGGGGTGAAGGACAGTTATGGGGTGGAGATCTGTGGGGTGGGGGATCTATGGGGTGGGAGATGTATGGGGTGAAGGACAGTTATGGGGTGGAGATCTGTGGGGTGGGAGATCTGTGGGGTGAAGGACAGTTATGGGGTGGGAGATCTATGGGGTGGGAGATCTGTGGGGTGAGAAATCTATGGGGTGGGAGATCTATGGGGTGGGAGATGTATGGGGTGAAGGACAGTTATGGGGTGGGAGATCTATGGGGTGGGAGATCTATGGGGTGGGAGATGTATGGGGTGAAGGACAGTTATGGGGTGGGAGATCTATGGGGTGGGAGATCTATGGGGTGGGAGATGTATGGGGTGAAGGACAGTTATGGGGTGGGAGATCTATGGGGTGGGAGATCTATGGGGTGGGAGATCTATGGGGTGGGAGATCTGTGGGGTGAGAGATCTATGGGGTGGGAGATCTGTGGGATGAAGGACAGTTATGGGGTGAGAGATCTATGGGGTGGGAGATCTATGGGGTGGGGGATCTATGGGGTGGGAGATCTACGGGGTGGGAGATCTATGGGGTGGGAGATCTATGGGGTGAAGGACAGTTATGGGGTGACAGATCTATGGGGTGGGAGATCTATGGGGTGAAGGACAGTTATAGGGTGGGAGATCTATGGGGCGATTTTGGGGTTTCTTGGCAATATTGGGAATTTGGGGGGGCAATTTGGTGGATTTTGGGGGGAATTTGGGGGATTTTGGGGGCGATTTGGGGGATTTGGGGGGGAATTTGGGGGATTTTGGGGGGAATTTGGGGGATTTTGGAGGCGATTTGAGGGATTTGGGGGGAATTTGGGGGATTTGGGGGGGAATTTGGGGGATTTTGGGGGATTTTGGGGAGGATTTGGGGGATTGGGGGCATTTGGGGGATTTTGGGGGAGATTTGTGGGATTTTGGGGGCGATTTGGGGGATTTTGGGGGGAATTTGGGGGATTTGGGGGAAGTTTTGGCATTTTTTGAGGGATTTGGGGGCGATTTGGGGGATTTTGGGGGGAATTTGGGGGATTTTGGGGGCGATTTGGGGGATTTTGGGGGGAATTTGGGGGATTTTGGGGGGAATTGGCGGGAATTTGGGGGCGATTTGGGGGATTTTGGGGGGAATTTGGGGGATTTTGGGGAGAATTTGGGGGATTTTGGGGGGAATTTGGGGGATTTTGGGGGAGATTTGTGGGATTTTGGGGGCGATTTGGGAGATTTTGGGGGGATTTGGGGGATTTTGGGGGGAATTTGGGGGATTTTGGGGAAGTTTTGGGATTTTTTGAGGAATTTGGGGGGAATTTGGGGGATTTTGGGGGGAATTTGGGGGATTTTGGGGGGGATTTGGGGGATTTTGGGGGCGATTTGGGGGATTTTGGGGGGGATTTTGGGGATTTAGGGGGGAATTTGGGGGATTTGGGGGGCGATTTGGGGGATTTGGGGGGGAATTTGGGGGATTTTGGGGGAATTTGGGGGATTTTGGGGGCGATTTGGGGGATTTTGCAGGGAATTTGGGGGATTTTGGGGGGAATTTGGGGGATTTGGGGGGGAATTTGGGGGATTTGGGGGGCGATTTGGGGGATTTTGGGGGGAATTTGGGGGATTTTGGGGAGAATTTGGGGGATTTTGGGGGCGATTTGGGGGATTTTGCAGGGAATTTGGGGGATTTTGCAGGGAATTTGGGGGATTTTGGGGGGAATTTGGGGGATTTTGGGGGGCATTTGGGGGATTTTGGAGGCGATTTGAGGGATTTGGGGGGAATTTGGGGGATTTGGGGGGGAATTTGGGGGATTTTTGGGGATTTTGGGGAGGATTTGGGGGATTGTGGGGGGGATTTGGGGGATTTTGGGGGAGATTTGTGGGATTTTGCGGGCAATTTGGGGGATTTTGGGGGGATTTGGGGGATTTTGGGGGCGATTTGGGGGATTTTGGGGGGATTTGGGGGGATTTTGGGGGCGATTTGGGGGATTTGGGGGAAGTTTTGGCATTTTTTGAGGGATTTGGGGGGAATTTGAGGGATTTTGGGGGGAATTGGCGGGAATTTGGGGGGAATTTGGGGGATTTTGGGGGGAATTTGGGTATTTTGGAGGAAATTTGGGGGATTTTGGGGGCGATTTGGGGGATTTTGGGGAGAATTTGGGGGATTTTGGGGGCGATTTGGGGGATTTGGGGGGGAATTTGGGGGATTTTGGGGAGAATTTGGGGGATTTTGGGGGCGATTTGGGGGATTTTGCAGGGAATTTGGGGGATTTTGGGGGGAATTTGGGGGATTTTGAGGGGAATTTGGGGGATTTGTGGGGGAATTTGGGGGTTTTGGGGGCGATTTGGGGGATTTTGGGGTGAATTTGGGGGATTTTAGGGAGAATTTGGGGGATTTTGGGGGCGATTTGGGGGTTTTTGCAGGGAATTTGGGGGATTCTGGGGGGAATTTGGGGGATTTTGGAGGCGATTTGAGGGATTTGGGGGGAATTTGGGGGATTTGGGGGGGAATTTGGGGGATTTTTGGGGATTTTGGGGAGGATTTGGGGGATTGTGGGGGGGATTTGGGGGATTTTGGGGGAGATTTGTGGGATTTTGCGGGCAATTTGGGGGATTTTGGGGGGATTTGGGGGATTTTGGGGGCGATTTGGGGGATTTTGGGGGGATTTGGGGGGATTTTGGGGGCGATTTGGGGGATTTGGGGGAAGTTTTGGCATTTTTTGAGGGATTTGGGGGGAATTTGGGGGATTTTGGGGGGAATTGGCGGGAATTTGGGGGGAATTTGGGGGATTTTGGGGGGAATTTGGGTATTTTGGAGGAAATTTGGGGGATTTTGGGGGCGATTTGGGGGATTTTGGGGAGAATTTGGGGGATTTTGGGGGCGATTTGGGGGATTTGGGGGGGAATTTGGGGGATTTTGGGGAGAATTTGGGGGATTTTGGGGGCGATTTGGGGGATTTTGCAGGGAATTTGGGGGATTTTGGGGGGAATTTGGGGGATTTTGAGGGGAATTTGGGGGATTTGTGGGGGAATTTGGGGGTTTTGGGGGCGATTTGGGGGATTTTGGGGTGAATTTGGGGGATTTTAGGGAGAATTTGGGGGATTTTGGGGGCGATTTGGGGGTTTTTGCAGGGAATTTGGGGGATTCTGGGGGGAATTTGGGGGATTTTGGAGGCGATTTGAGGGATTTGGGGGGAATTTGGGGGATTTGGGGGGGAATTTGGGGGATTTTGGGGGATTTTGGGGAGGATTTGGGGGATTGTGGGGGGGATTTGTGGGATTTTGGGGGAGATTTGTGGGATTTTGGGGGCGATTTGGGGGATTTTGGGGGAATTTGGGGGATTTGGGGGGGAATTTGGGGGATTTGGGGAAGTTTTGGCATTTTTTGAGGGATTTGGGGGGAATTTGGGGGACTTTGGGGGGAAGTGGTGGGAATTTGGGGGCGATTTGGGGGATTTTGGGGGGAATTTGGGGGATTTTGGGGGGATTTGGGGGATTTTGGGGGGAATTTGGGGGATTTTGGGGGGAATTTGGGGGATTTTGGGGGCGATTTGGGGGATTTTGGGGGCGATTTGGGGGATTTTGCGGGGAATTTGGGGGATTTTGGGGGCGATTTGGGGGATTTTGGGGGGAATTTGGGGGATTTTGGAGGAAATTTGGGGGATTTTGGGGGCGATTTGGGGGATTATGGGGGGAATTTGGGGGATTTGGGGGGAATTTGGGGGATTTGGGGGGGAATTTGGGGGATTTTGGGGGCAATTTGGGGGATTTTGGGGGGATTTGGGGGATTTTGGGGGGGATTTGGGGGATTTTGGGGGGAATTTGGGGGATTTTGGGGGGGATTTGGGATTTTTTGAGGGATTTGTGGGGAATTTGGGGGATTTTGGGGGGAATTTGGGGGATTTGGGGGGAGATTTGTGGGATTTTGGGGGCGATTTGGGGGATTTTGGGGGGAATTTGGGGGATTTTGGGGGGGATTTGGGATTTTTTGAGGGATTTGTGGGGAATTTGGGGGATTTTGGGGGGAATTTGGGGGATTTTGGGGGCGATTTGGGGGATTTTGCAGGGAATTTGGGGGATTTTGGGGGGAATTTGGGGGATTTGGGGGGCAATTTGGGGGATTTGGGGAAGTTTTGGCATTTTTTGAGGGATTTGGGGGGAATTTGGGGGACTTTGGGGGGAATTGGTGGGAATTTGGGGGCGATTTGGGGGATTTTGGGGGGAATTTGGGGGATTTTGGGGGGATTTGGGGGATTTTGGGGGGAATTTGGGGGATTTTGCGGGGAATTTGGGGGATTTTGGGGGCGATTTGGGGGATTTTGGGGGGAATTTGGGGGCTTTTGGAGGAAATTTGGGGGATTTTGGGGGCGATTTGGGGGATTATGGGGGGAATTTGGGGGATTTGGGGGGAATTTGGGGGATTTGGGGGGGAATTTGGGGGATTTTGGGGGCAATTTGGGGGATTTTGGGGGGATTTGGGGGAGATTTGTGGGATTTTGGGGGCGATTTGGGGGATTTTGGGGGGAATTTGGGGGATTTTTGGGGGGATTTGGGATTTTTTGAGGGATTTGTGGGGAATTTGGGGGATTTTGGGGGAATTTGGGGGATTTTGGGGGGAATTTGGGGGATTTTGGGGGCGATTTTGGGGATTTTGGAGGGGGATTTGCGATTTTTTGTGGGATTTTGTGGGCGATTTGGGGGATTTTGAGGGGAATTTGGGTGATTTGGGGGAAATTTGGGGATTTTTTGAGGGATTTGGGGGGAATTTGGGGGATTTTGGGGGGAATTTGGGGGATTTTGGGGGGGAATTGGGTGATTTTGGGGGGAATTTGGGGGATTTTGGGGGAGATTTGTGGGATTTTGGGGGCGATTTTGGAGATTTTGGGGGATTTGGGGGATTTTGGGGGGAATTTGGGGGATTTTGGGGGGATTTGGGGGATTTTGGGGGGAATTTGGGGGATTTGGGGGGAATTTGGGGGATTTTGGGGGGGATTTGGGATTTTTTGAGGGATTTGGGGGGAATTTGGGGGATTTTGGGGGGAATTTGGGGGATTTTGGGGAAGTTTTGGGATTTTTTTAGGGATTTTGGGGGCGATTTGGTGGATTTGGGGCGCTTCATCTTTGGGGTTCCATCATTGACCCATTTTGGGGTTTCTGACCCCAATTGCAGGGACCCACGGCTGCTCCCATCCACTACGGGGACGGTGAGGGATCTGTGGGGCACTATGGGGCGCTATGGGGCGCTGTGGGGTGCTGTGGGGCGCTGTGGGGCGCTATGGGGTGCTGTGGGGCACTGTGGGGTGCTATGGGGTGCTGTGGGGCGCTGTGGGGCTCTATGGGGCACTATGGGATGCTATGGGGTGTTATGGGTTGCTGTGGGGTGCTGTGGGGCAATATGGGGCGTTATGGGGTGCTGTGGGGCGCTATGGGGCGCTATGGGGCTCTGTGGGGTGCTATGGGGGGGCTGTGTGGTGCTGTGGGGCGCTGTGGGCCGCTATGGGGCTCTATGGGGCGCTATGGGGTACTATGGGGTGCTGTAGGGTGTTATGGGTTGCTGTGGGGCTCTGTGGGGCGCTGTGGGGCACTGTGGGGTGCTGTGGGGCGCTGTGGGGCTCTATGGGGCACTATGGGGTGCTGTGGGGTTCTGTGGGGTTCTATGGGGCGCTGTGGGGCACTATGGGGTGCTGTGGGGTGCTGTGGGGTGCTATGGGGCGCTATGGGGCACTGTGGGGTGCTCTGGGGTGCTGTGGGGAGCTCTGGGGTGCTATGGGGCGCTATTGGGTGCTGTGGGGCAGTATGGGGCGTTATGGGGTGCTGTGGGGCAGTATGGGGCGTTATGGGGCTCTGTGGGGTGCTATGGGGGGGCTGTGTGGTGCTGTGGGGCGCTGTGGGCCGCTATGGGGCTCTATGGGGCGCTATGGGGTACTATGGGGTGCTGTAGGGTGTTATGGGTTGCTGTGGGGCGCTGTGGGGCGCTGTGGGGTGCTGTGGGGCGCTGTGGGGCGCTATGGGGTGCTGTGGGGCACTGTGGGGTGCTATGGGGTGCTGTGGGGCGCTGTGGGGCTCTATGGGGCACTATGGGATGCTATGGGGTTTTATGGGTTGCTGTGGGGTGCTGTGGGGCAATATGGGGCGTTATGGGGTGCTGTGGGGTGCTATGGGGGGGCTGTGTGGTGCTGTGGGGCGCTATGGGGCTCTGTGGGGTGCTTTGGGGCTCTATGGGGCACTATGGGGTGCTGTGGGGTTCTGTGGGGTTCTATGGGGCGCTGTGGGGCGCTATGGTGTGCTGTGGGGTGCTCTGGGGTGCTGTGGGGCGCTATGGGGAACTGTGGGGTGCTCTGGGGTGCTGTGGGGAGCTCTGGGGTGCTATGGGGTGCTATGGGGCGCTATTGGGTGCTGTGGGGCAGTATGGGGCGTTATGGGGTGCTGTGGGGTGCTATGGGGCTCTATGGGGCGCTATGGGGCACTACGGGGTGCTGTAGGGTGTTATGGGTTGCTGTGGGGCTCTGTGGGGCGCTATGGGGCGCTTTGGGGTGCTATTGGGTGCTGTGGGGCACTGTGGGGCGCTATGGGGTGCTGTGGGGTGTTATGGGTTGCTGTGGGGCGCTGTGGGGCGCTATGGGGCACTGTGGGGTGCTATTGGTTGCTGTGGGGCACTGTGGGGTGCTGTGGGGTGCTGTGGGGTGCTATGGGGCTCTATGGGGTGCTGTGGGGTGCTATGGGGTGCTGTGGGGCGCTGTGGGGCACTGTGGGGTGCTATGTGTTGCTGTGGGGTGCTGTGGGGCGCTGTGGGGCGCTGTAGGGCGCTGTGGGGTGCTATGGGGTGTTATGGGTTGCTGTGGGGTGCTATGGGGCTCTATGGGGTGTTATGGGGTGCTGTGGGTCGCTGTGGGGTGCTGTGGGCCGCTATGGGGCTCTGTGGGGCGCTATGGGGCACTACGGGGTGCTGTGGGCGTTATGGGTTACTGTGGGGCTCTGTGGGGCGCTATGGGGTGTCATGGGGCACTACGGGGTGCTGTGGGGTGTTATGGGTTGCTGTGGGGTGCTATGGGGCAATATGGGGCGTTATGGGGTCATGTGGGGTGCTGTGGGGTGCTATGGGGTGCTGTGGGGCGCTGTGGGGTACTATGGGGTGCTATGGGGTGCTGTGGGGCGCTATGGGGCTCTATGGGGCGCTATGGGGTGCTGTGGGTTGCTCTGGGGCGCTGTGTGGTGCTGTGGGGCACTATGGGGTGCTGTGGGGTGCTGTGGGGTGCTATGGGGTGCTTTGGGGCACTGTGGGGTGCTGTGGGGTGCTATGGGGTTCTATGGGGCGCTGTGGGGCGCTATGGGGTGCTGTGGGGTGCTATGGGGTTCTATGGGGCGCTGTGGGGCTCTATGGGGCACTATGGGGTGCTGTGGGGTTCTATGGGGTTCTATGGGGCGCTGTGGGGCGCTATGGGGTGCTGTGGGGTGCTGTGGGTTGCTCTGGGGTGCTCTGGGGTGCTGTGGGGCACTATGGGGTGCTATGGGGTGCTGTGGGGTGCTGTGGGGCACTATGGGGTGCTATGGGGCGCTGTGGGGCGCTATGGGGTGCTGTGGGGCGCTGTGGGGCTCTATGGGGTGCTATGGGGGGGCTGTGTGGTGCTGTGGGGCGCTGTGGGGCGCTATGGGGTGCTATGGGGTGCTGTGGGGCGCTATGGGGCTCTATGGGTCACTATGGGGCGCTATGGGTTGCTCTGGGGTGCTCTGGGGTGCTGTGGGGTGCTATGGGGTGCTGTGGGGCGCTGTGGGGTGCTGTGGGGTGCTATGGGGCGCTGTGGGGCGCTATGGGGCTCTATGGGGCACTATGGGGTGCTGTGGGGTTCTGTGGGGTTCTATGGGGCGCTGTGGGGTGCTATGGGGCGCTATGGGGCACTGTGGGGTGCTCTGGGGTGCTGTGGGGAGCTCTGGGGTGCTATGGGGTGCTATGGGGCGCTGTGGGGCGCTATGGGGCTCTATGGGGCGCTTTGGGGCACTGTGGGGTGCTCTGGGGTGCTGTGGGGAGCTCTGGGGTGCTGTGGGGCGCTGTGGGGCGCTATGGGGCTCTATGGGGCGCTATGGGGCACTGTGGGGTGCTCTGGGGTGCTGTGGGGTGCTATGGGGTGCTGTGGGGCACTATGGGGCTCTATGGGGCACTATGGGGTGCTGTGGGCTTCTGTGGGGTGCTATGGGGCGCTATGGGGTGCTGTGGGGCGCTGTGGGGCACTATGGGTTGCTCTGGGGTGCTGTGGGGTGCTATGGGGTGCTATGGGTTGCTGTGGGGCGCTATGGGGCTCTATGGGGCACTATGGGGTGCTGTGGGCTTCTGTGGGGTGCTATGGGGTAATATGGGGCGCTATGGGGCGCTGTGGGGCACTATGGGGCCCTATGGGGCTCTGTGGGGCGCTGTGGGGGTCTATGGAGTGCACACTTCTTGTCCCACTTCCCCCCTTATGGGTCCCACCCCCCACTTATGGGTCTCAGCCCCCCACTTATGGGTCTCAGCCCCACACTTATGGGTCCCACCCCCCACTTATGGGTCTCAGCCCCACACTTATGGGTCCCACCCCACACTTATGGGTCTCAGCCCCCACTTATGGGTCCCACCCCACACTTATGGGTCGCACCCCCCACTTATGGTTCCCACCCCCCCCTTATGGGGTCCCACCCCCACTTATGGGTCCCACCCCCACTTATGGGTCTCAGCCCCACACTTATGGTTCCCACCCCCCACTTATGGGTCTCAGCCCCCACTTATGGGCCTCAGCCCCCCACTTATGGGTCCCACCCCCCACTTATGGGTCTCAGCCCCACACTTACGGGTCCCACCCCCCCCTTATGGTTCACACCCCCCACTTATGGGTCTCAGCCCCACACTTACGGGTCCCACCCCCCCTTGTGTTTCCCACCCCCCACTTATGGGTCTCAGCCCCCCTTATGGTTCCCACCCCCCACTTATGGGTCTCAGCCCCCACTTATGGGTCTCAGCCCCACACTTACGGGTCCCACCCCCCCCTTATGGTTCACACCCCCCACTTATGGGTCTCAGCCCCACACTTACGGGTCCCACCCCCCCTTGTGTTTCCCACCCCCCACTTATGGGTCTCAGCCCCCCTTATGGTTCCCACCCCCCACTTATGGGTCTCAGTCCCCCCCTTATGGTTCCCACCCCCCACTTATGGGTCTCAGCCCCACACTTATGGGTCCCACCCCCCACTTATGGGTCTCAGCCCCACACATACGGGTCCCACCCCCCCTTATGGCTTCCACCCCCCACTTATGGGTCTCAGCCCCCCACTTATGGGTCCCACCCCACACTTATGGGTCGCACCCCCCACTTATGGTTCCCACCCCCCCCTTATGGGGTCCCACCCCCACTTATGGGTCCCACCCCCACTTATGGGTCTCAGCCCCACACTTATGGTTCCCACCCCCCACTTATGGGTCTCAGCCCCCACTTATGGGCCTCAGCCCCCCACTTATGGGTCCCACCCCCCACTTATGGGTCTCAGCCCCACACTTACGGGTCCCACCCCCCCCTTATGGTTCACACCCCCCACTTATGGGTCTCAGCCCCACACTTACGGGTCCCACCCCCCCTTGTGTTTCCCACCCCCCACTTATGGGTCTCAGCCCCCCTTATGGTTCCCACCCCCCACTTATGGGTCTCAGTCCCCCCCTTATGGTTCCCACCCCCCACTTATGGGTCTCAGCCCCACACTTATGGGTCCCACCCCCCACTTATGGGTCTCAGCCCCACACATACGGGTCCCACCCCCCGTTATGGCTTCCACCCCCCACTTATGGGTCTCAGCCCCCCACTTATGGGTTTCAGCCCCACACTTACGGGTCCCACCCCCCTTATGGTTCCCACCCCCCACTTATGGGTCTCAGCCCCACACTTATGGTTCCCACCCCCCCTTATGGTTCCCACCCCACACTTATTGGTCCCACCCCCCACTTATGGGTCCCACCCCCCCTTATGGGTCCCACCCCCCCCTTATGGTTCCCACCCCCCACTTATGGGTCTCAGCCCCCACTTATGGGCCTCAGCCCCACACTTATGGGTCCCACCCCCCACTTATGGGTCTCAGCCCCACACTTACGGGTCCCACCCCCCACTTATGGGTCTCAGCCCCCCTTATGGTTCCCACCCCCCACTTATGGGTCTCAGTCCCCCCCTTACGGTTCCCACCCCCCACTTATGGGTCTCAGCCCCACACTTATGGATCCCACCCCCCACTTATGGGTCTCAGCCCCACACTTACGGGTCCCACCCCCCCTTATGGTTCACACCCCCCACTTATGGGTCTCAGCCCCACACTTATGGTTCCCACCCCCCCTTATGGTTCCCACCCCACACTTATTGGTCCCACCCCCCACTTATGGGTCCCACCCCCCCCTTATGGTTCCCACCCCCCACTTATGGGTCTCAGCCTCACACTTATGCGTCTCAGCCCCACACTTATGGGTCTCAGCCCCACACTTATGGTTCCCACCCCCCACTTATGGGCCTCAGCCCCACACTTATGGGTCCTGCCCCACTTACGTGTCTCCCCGCAGAGCTGCCAGCCCCGCTCCCCACGGCTCGCCCCACAGCTCGCCCCACACCGTGCCACCAGCACCGCTCCTGCGCTGCCTGCGTCGCCTCCTATGGGGCGGAGGGCGGCTGCGTCTGGAGCGATGGGCTGCAGCAGGTGGGGGGCGGCTGTGGGGCGGATGTGGGGCCGTTATGGGGCGGTTATGGGGCGGTTATGGGGTCTGTGGGGTGGATGTGGGGCAGTTTTGGGGTCAGTGGGGTGGTTATGGGGCGGTTATGGGGCGGTTATGAGGTCTATGGGGTGGTTATGGGGTCTGTGGGGTGGATATGGGGCGGTTATGGGGCGGTTATGGGGTCAGTGGGGCGGATATGGGGCGGTTATGGGGCGGTTATGAGGTCTATGGGGTGGTTATGGGGTCTGTGGGGTGGATATGGGGCGGTTATGGGGCGGTTATGGGGTCAGTGGGGCGGATATGGGGCGGTTATGGGGCGGTTATGGGGTCTATGGGGTGGTTATGGGGTCTGTGGGGCGGATATGGGGCGGTTATGGGGCGGTTATGAGGTCTATGGGGTGGTTATGGGGTCTGTGGGGCGGATATGGGGCAGTTATGTGGTCTGTGGGGTGGTTATGGGGCGGTTATGGGGCGGTTATGGGGCGGTTATGTGGTCTGTGGGGTGGTTATGGGGCGGTTATGGGGTCAGTGGGGCGGATATGGGGCGGTTATGTGGTCTGTGGGGTGGTTATGGGGCGGTTATGGGGTCTGTGGGGCGGAAATGGGGCGGTTATGGGGCGGTTATGGGGCGGTTATGGGGTCAGTGGGGCAGATATGGGGCGGTTATGTGGTCTGTGGGGTGGTTATGGGGTGGTTATGGGGTCTGTGGGGCGGATATGGGGCGGTTATGGGGCAGTTATGGGGCGGTTATGGGGTCTGTGGGGCAGATATGGGGCGGTTATGGGGCGGTTATGGGGTCTGTGGGGTGGTTATGGGGTCTGTGGGGCGGATATGGGGCGGTTATGGGGCGGTTATGAGGTCTATGGGGTGGTTATGGGGTCTGTGGGGCGGATATGGGGCAGTTATGTGGTCTGTGGGGTGGTTATGGGGCGGTTATGGGGCGGTTATGGGGCGGTTATGAGGTCTGTGGGGTGGATATGGGGCGGTTATGGGGTCTGTGGGGTGGATGTGGGGCAGTTTTGGGGTCAGTGGGGTGGTTATGGGGCGGTTATGGGGCGGTTATGAGGTCTATGGGGTGGTTATGGGGTCTGTGGGGTGGATATGGGGCGGTTATGGGGCGGTTATGGGGTCAGTGGGGCGGATATGGGGTGGTTATGGGGCGGTTATGGGGTCTATGGGGTGGTTATGGGGTCTGTGGGGCGGATATGGGGCGGTTATGGGGCGGTTATGAGGTCTATGGGGTGGTTATGGGGTCTGTGGGGCGGATATGGGGCAGTTATGTGGTCTGTGGGGTGGTTATGGGGCGGTTATGGGGCGGTTATGGGGCGGTTATGTGGTCTGTGGGGTGGTTATGGGGCGGTTATGGGGTCAGTGGGGCGGATATGGGGCGGTTATGTGGTCTGTGGGGTGGTTATGGGGCGGTTATGGGGTCTGTGGGGCGGAAATGGGGCGGTTATGGGGCGGTTATGGGGCGGTTATGGGGTCAGTGGGGCAGATATGGGGCGGTTATGTGGTCTGTGGGGTGGTTATGGGGTGGTTATGGGGTCTGTGGGGCGGATATGGGGCGGTTATGGGGCAGTTATGGGGCGGTTATGGGGTCTGTGGGGCAGATATGGGGCGGTTATGGGGCGGTTATGGGGTCTATGGGGTGGTTATGGGGTCTGTGGGGCGGATATGGGGCGGTTATGGGGCGGTTATGAGGTCTATGGGGTGGTTATGGGGTCTGTGGGGCGGATATGGGGCAGTTATGTGGTCTGTGGGGTGGTTATGGGGCGGTTATGGGGCGGTTATGGGGCGGTTATGAGGTCTGTGGGGTGGATATGGGGCGGTTATGGGGTCTGTGGGGTGGATGTGGGGCAGTTTTGGGGTCAGTGGGGTGGTTATGGGGCGGTTATGGGGCGGTTATGAGGTCTATGGGGTGGTTATGGGGTCTGTGGGGTGGATATGGGGTGGTTATGGGGCGGTTATGGGGTCAGTGGGGCGGATATGGGGCGGTTATGGGGCGGTTATGGGGTCTATGGGGTGGTTATGGGGTCTGTGAGGTGGATATGGGGCGGTTATGGGGCCATTATGGGGTCTATGGGGTGGTTATGGGGTCTGTGGGGCGGAAATGGGGCAGTTATGGGGTCAGTGGGGTGGTTATGGGGTCTGTGGGGCGGATATGGGGCGGTTATGGGGCGGTTATGGGGTCAGTGGGGCGGATATGGGGCGGTTATGGGGCGGTTATGGGGCGGTTATGGGGTCAGTGGGGCGGATATGGGGTGGTTATGGGGCGGTTATGGGGCGGTTATGGGATCTGTAGGGTGGTTATGGGGCAGTTATGGGATATGTGGGGTGGTTATGGGGTCTGTGGGGCGGATATGGGGTCTGTGGGGTGGTTATGGGGCGGTTATGGGGCGGTTATGAGGTCTGTGGGGTGGATGTGGGGCAGTTTTGGGGTCAGTGGGGTGGTTATGGGGCGGTTATGGGGTCAGTGGGGCGGATATGGGGCGGTTATGGGGCGGTTATGGGGTTAGTGGGGCGGATATGGGGCGGTTATGGGGCGGTTATGGGGTCTGTGGGGTGGATATGGGGCGGTTATGGGGCGGTTATGGGGTCTGTGGGGTGGATATGGGGCCGTTATGGGGTCTATGGGGCAGATATGGGGTCTGTGGGGCGGATATGGGGCGGTTATGGGGCAGTTATGGGGTGGTTATGGGGTAGCAATGGATCACTATGGGGTCTGTGTGGCACTTGTGGGGCGCTGTGGGGTCTGTGGGGCAGTTGTGACCCCCTGAGCCCCACTGACTGTGCCCCATAACTCCCCCCTCACCCCATAACTCCCCCCTCACCCCATAACTGCACCCCCCCCACCCCATAACTCCCCCCTCACCCCATAACTGCACCCCCCCCACCCCATAACTCCCCCCTCACCCCATAACTGCACCCCATAACTGCACCCCATAACTCCCCCTTCACCCCATAACCCCGCCCCATAACCCCATAACCCCGCCCCCTTCACTCTGGCCCCACCCCATCCCCGTGACCCTTCTGACCACGCCCCATTTTGCCCCGCCTCCACATCTCTTGCCCCGCCCCCATCAAACCACGCCCCCTTAAAAAACCCCGCCCACTTTCTGACCCCACCCTTTACTTTTCGTCACCGCCTACTCTTTTTTGCCCCGCCCACCAACCTCTAACCCCGCCCCCCTCTGACACCTCCCTGGCTACGCCCCTTTCGGGACCCGCCCCTCTGCCCTCAAACCCCGCCCACTTTATCACCACCCCTGGCCCCTCCCTCACCTTTCTGGCCCCGCCCCTCCAACCCCGCCCCATTTTCCACAACTCCTCCCTGGCCCCGCCTCGTGGCTCCGCCTACTTTTGATCTAACCCCGCCCCCTCTCCCCTTATTCCTCCCCTGGCCCCGCCCCCTTTTGAGCTAACCCCGCCCCCCTCCACCACCACTCCACCCCTGGCCCCACCCCCTTTCCTCTAACCCCGCCCCCTCTTTCACCACCCATCCCTGGCCCCGCCCCCTTTCCATTCTAACCCGGCCCCCTCTGCCACCGCTGCTCCCTGACCACGCCCCCTTCCCTTCTAACCCCGCCCCATCTGCCTCCACTCATCACTGGCCCCGCCCCCTGGTCCCGCCCACTTCCCTATAACCCCGCCCACTCTGGCACCGCTCCTCCTTGTCCCCGTCCCCTTTCCTCTAACCCCGCCCCCTCTTCCACCACTCCTCCCTGGCCCCGCCCCCTTCCCTTTAACCCCGCCCCTCTCCCATCACTCTTCCCTGGCCCCGCCCCCTTCCCCTCCAACCCCTCTCCCTCTGACGTCACTCATTGGCCCCGCCCCCTGGCCCCGCCCCTTCAATCTAACCCCGCCCATCTTCCACCACCTCTCACTCGCCCCCCCTGGCCCCGCCCCTTCCATCTAACCCCGCCCCCTCTTCCACCACCCTGGCCCCGCCCATGGCTCCGCCCCTTCTCTAACCCCGCCTCCTCTGTCACCATTCCTCCCTGGTCCCGCCCCCTTTCCTTTGGCCCCGCCCCTCAGTGCTTAAGCCCCGCCTTCACCCCCTGGCGCTGCGCTGGGGGCGGGGCCTGCGGGCGGCTGCGCCGATTGGCGGAGCTAAAAGAACAACAAGGGGAAGAGCCAATGGAAAGCCGGGGGGCGGAGCTTTGTGCCCAACGCTGTCAGGGGGCGGGGCTTTGCGACGCCTGTCTTCGAATGCCGGGCTGTGGTTGGTGCGCTCCGCCCGGTGGGCGGGGCCTCGGAGGGCGGTGCTTGGAGGGAGGCCCGGCTGGACCTGGGGAAGGTGAGGGGCGGGGCTTAAGCCGAGGGGCGGGGCTTAAGGGTGGGCTTGTAAAATGGGGCTGGGCGGGGCTTAAGGGGGAGGGGCTTGTGCTAGGGGGGCGGGGTTTAAACGAGGGGGTTTGGGGAAAGGGGCGGGGCTTGGAGAGGGGGCGGGGCTTGTAAGTCTTAACCCCACAACTGCCCCATAACTCCCCATCGCTGCCCCATAAGCGCCCCATAACTGCCCCATACACCCCATAGCTGCCCCATACACCCCATAACTGCCCCATAACATCTCATAGCTTCCCCATAAGCGCCCCATAGACCCCATACCTGCCCCATAACAGCCCTATACACCCCATAACTGCCCCATAACACCCCGTAACTGCCCCATAACACCCCATAGCTGCCCCATAGCTGCCCCATAAGCGCCCCATAGACCCCGTACCTGCCCCATAGCTGCCCCATACACCCCATAACTGGCCCATACACCCCATAGCTGCCCCATACACCCCCTAACTGACCCATAACACCCCATAGCTGCCCCATAAGTGCCCCATAACCCCATAGCTGCCCCATAAGCAACCCGTAGACCCCATAGCTGCCCTATAACAGCCCTATACACCCCATAGCTGCCCCATAACCACCCCATAGACCCCACATCGTCCCCATAGCTGCCCCATAAGTGCCCCATAGGCCCCATAGCTGCCCTATAACAGCCCTATACACCCCATAGCTGCCCCATAACCACCCCATAGACCCCATATCGTCCCCATAGCTGCCCCATAAGCTCCCCATAGACCCCATAGCTGCCCCATAACAGCCCTATACAACCCATAACCACCGCATAGACCCCACATCATCCCCATAGCTGCCCCATAAGCTCTCCATAGGCCCCATAGCTGCCCCATAACAGCCCTATACAACCCATAGCTGCCCCATAGACCCCACATCGTCCCCATAGCTGCCCCATAAGCGCCCCATAGGCCCCATAGCTGCCCCATAACAGTCCCATAAACACCACAGCTGCCCCATATCCTCCCCATAGACCCCACATTGTCCCCATAGCTGCCCCATAACCGCCCCATGGGGCAAGAGGGCGGGGTCAAAGGGGGGGGGGCGGAGTCCCAAAGGGGGGCGGAGTCCCGAAGGGGGCGGAGTCCCAAAGGGGGCGGGGTTAAGGGAGGGCTATGGGGTGGAAGATGGGGATTCAGGGGAGGAAACTGCGGGCTGTGGGGGATCTATGGGGTGGGCTGGGGGGGGGGATGAAGGCTGTGTGGGGCAGAGTGAGCCCCATAAGTGATGTCATCACCACCCCCACCCCCCAAACCCAATCAGGGCTGACCTGCGCTGGGGGCGGAGAGTGGAACTTCCTGCGCTGCCCCCTAGAGGACGGGGAGGGGAAGTGCAGGGCGGGGCCACGGTGAGGGGCGGGGCCAGGGGAGCGGGGGGGCTCTATGGGGTCTCTATGGGGTCTCTAAGGGGTCTCTATGGGGTCTTTATGGGGTCTCTATGGGTCTCTATGGGTCTCCATGGGGTCTCTATGGGTCTCTATGGGGTCTCTATGGGTCTCTATGGGTCTTTATGGGTCTCTATGGGTCTCTATGGGGTCTCTATGGGGTCTCTATGGGTCTCCATAGGGTCTCTATGGGTCTCTATGGGGTCTCTATGGGGTCTCTATGGGTCTCTATGGGTCTCCATGGGGTCTCTATGGGTCTCTATGGGGTCTCTATGGGTCTCTATGGGTCTCTATGGGGTCTCTATGGGTCTCCATAGGGTCTCTATGGGGTCTCTATGGGGTCTTTATGGGGTCTCTATGGGTCTCTATGGGGTCTCTATGGGGTCTCTATGGGTCTCTATGGGTCTCTATGGGTCTCTATGGGGTCTCTATGGGTCTCCATAGGGTCTCTATGGGTCTCTATGGGTCTCTATGGGGTCTCTATGGGTCTCTCTATGGGTCTCTATGGGTCTCTATGGGGTCTCTATGGGGTCTCTATGGGTCTCTATGGGTCTCTATGGGGTCTCTATGGGTCTCTATGGGTCTCTATAGGTCTCTATGGGGTCTCTGTGGGGTCTCTATGGGGTCTCTGTGGGGTCTCTGTGGGGTCTCTGTGGGGTCTTTATGGGGTCTCTATGGGGTCACTCTATCAGGTCTCTATGGGTCTCTCTATGGGTCTCTATGGGTCTCTATAGGTCTCTATGGGGTCTCTGTGGGGTCTCTATGGGGTCTCTATGGGGTCTCTCTATCAGGTCTCTATGGGTCTCTCTATGGGTCTCTATGGGGTCTTTATGGGGTCTCTATGGGTCTCTATGGGTCTCTATGGGGTCTCTATGGGTCCCTGTGGGTCTCTATGGGGTCTCTATGGGTCTCTCTATGGGTCTCTAAGGGGTCCCTATGGAGTCTCTCTATGGGGTCTCTATGGGGTCTCTGTGGGTCTCTATGGGGTCTCTATGGGTCTCTATGGGGTCTCTATGGGTCTCTATGGGTCTCTATGGGGTCTCTATGGGGTCTCTGTGGGTCTCTATGGGGTATCTATGGGTCTCTATGGGTCTCTATGGGGTCTCTATGGGTCTCTATGGGTCTCTGTGGGTCTCTATGGGGTCTCTATGGGGTCTCTATGGGGTCTCTGTGGGTCTCTATGGGTCTCTATGGGTCTCTATGTGTCTCTATGGGTCTCTATGGGTCTCTATGGGTCTCTATGGGGTCTCTATGGGGTCTCTGTGGGTCTCTATGGGGTCTCTATGGGTCTCTATGGGTCTCTATGGGGTCTCTATGGGTCTCTATGGGTCTCTGTGGGTCTCTATGGGGTCTCTATGGGGTCTCTGTGGGTCTCTATGGGTCTCTATGGGGTCTCTATGGGTCTCTATGGGTCTCTCTATGGGGCTCTATCGGGTCCCTATGGAGTCTCTCTATGGGGTCTCTATGGGGTCTCTATGGGTCTCTATGGGGTCTCTATGGGGTTTCTATGGGTCTCTATGGGGTCTCTATGGGTCTCTATGGGTCTCTATGGGGTCTCTATGGGGTCTCTATGGGTCTCTATGGGGTCTCTATGGGGTCTTTATGGGCTCTCTATGGGGTCTTTATGGGGTCTCTATGGGGTCTCTCTATCAGGTCTCTATGGGTCTCTCTATGGGTCTCTATGGGTCTCTATGGGGTCTCTATGGGTCTCCATAGGGTCTCTATGGGTCTCTATGGGGTCTCTATGGGGTCTCTATGGGTCTCTATGGGTCTCTATAGGTCTCTATGGGGTCTTTATGGGGTCTCTATGGGTCTCTATGGGTCTCTATGGGGTCTCTATGGGTCTCTATGGGGTTTCTATGGGTCTCTATGGGTCTCTATGGGTCTCTATGGGGTCTCTATGGGTCTCTATGGGTCTCTATGGGGTCTCTATGGGGTCTCTGTGGGTCTCTATGGGGTCTCTATGGGTCTCTATGGGTCTCTATGGGGTCTCTATGGGTCTCTGTGGGTCTCTATGGGTCTCTATGGGGTCTCTGTGGGTCTCTATGGGTCTCTATGGGTCTCTATGTGTCTCTATGGGTCTCTATGGGTCTCTATGGGTCTCTATGGGGTCTCTATGGGGTCTCTGTGGGTCTCTGTGGGGTCTCTATGGGTCTCTATGGGGTCTCTATGGGTCTCTATGGGTCTCTGTGGGTCTCTATGGGGTCTCTATGGGGTCTCTATGGGGTCTCTGTGGGTCTCTATGGGTCTCTATGGGGTCTCTATGGGTCTCTATGGGTCTCTCTATGGGGCTCTATTGGGTCCCTATGGAGTCTCTCTATGGGGTCTCTATGGGGTCTCTATGGGTCTCTATGGGGTCTCTATGGGGTTTCTATGGGTCTCTATGGGGTCTCTATGGGTCTCTATGGGTCTCTATGGGGTCTCTATGGGTCTCTATGGGTCTCTATGGGGTCTCTATGGGGTCTTTATGGGGTCTCTATGGGGTCTCTCTATCAGGTCTCTATGGGTCTCTCTATGGGTCTCTATGGGTCTCTATGGGGTCTCTATGGGTCTCCATAGGGTCTCTATGGGTCTCTATGGGGTCTCTATGGGGTCTCTATGGGTCTCTATGGGTCTCTATGGGTCTCTATGGGGTCTCTATGGGTCTCTATGGGTCTCTGTGGGTCTCTATGGGTCTCTATGGGGTCTCTATGGGTCTCTATGGGGTCTCTATGGGTCTCTATGGGTCTCTATGGGGTCTCTATGGGGTCTCTATGGGTCTCTATGGGTCTCTATGGGGTCTCTATGGGGTCTCTGTGGGTCTCTATGGGGTCTCTATGGGTCTCTATGGGTCTCTATGGGGTCTCTATGGGTCTCTATGGGTCTCTGTGGGTCTCTATGGGTCTCTATGGGGTCTCTATGGGTCTCTATGGGGTCTCTGTGGGTCTCTATGGGGTCTCTATGGGTCTCTATGGGGTCTCTGTGGGTCTCTATGGGTCTCTATGGGTCTCTATGTGTCTCTATGGGTCTCTATGGGGTCTCTATGGGGTCTCTGTGGGTCTCTATGGGGTCTCTATGGGTCTCTATGGGTCTCTATGGGTCTCTGTGGGTCTCTATGGGGTCTCTGTGGGTCTCTATGGGTCTCTATGGGGTCTCTATGGGTCTCTATGGGTCTCTATGGGGTCTCTATGGGGTCTCTGTGGGTCTCTATGGGTCTCTATGGGGTCTCTATGGGGTCTCTATGGGTCTCTATGGGTCTCTGTGGGTCTCTATGGGGTCTCTATGGGTCTCTATGGGTCTCTATGGGGTCTCTATGGGTCTCTATGGGTCTCTGTGGGTCTCTATGGGGTCTCTATGGGGTCTCTATGGGTCTCTATGGGTCTCTCTATGGGGCTCTATTGGGTCCCTATGGAGTCTCTCTATGGGGTCTCTATGGGGTCTCTATGGGTCTCTATGGGGTCTCTATGGGGTTTCTATGGGTCTCTATGGGGTCTCTATGGGTCTCTATGGGTCTCTATGGGGTCTCTATGGGTCTCTATGGGTCTCTATGGGGTCTCTATGGGTCTCTATGGGGTCTCTATGGGTCTCTATGGGTCTCTCTATGGGGCTCTATCGGGTCCCTATGGAGTCTCTCTATGGGGTCTCTATGGGGTCTCTATGGGTCTCTATGGGTCTCTATAGGTCTCTATGGGGTCTTTATGGGGTCTCTATGGGTCTCTATGGGTCTCTATGGGGTTTCTATGGGTCTCTATGGGGTCTCTATGGGTCTCTATGGGTCTCTATGGGGTCTCTATGGGTCTCTATGGGTCTCTATGGGGTCTCTATGGGGTCTTTATGGGCTCTCTATGGGGTCTCTCTATCAGGTCTCTATGGGTCTCTCTATGGGTCTCTATGGGTCTCTATGGGGTCTCTATGGGTCTCCATAGGGTCTCTATGGGTCTCTATGGGTCTCTATGGGTCTCTATGGGGTCTCTATGGGGTCTCTATGGGTCTCTATGGGTCTCTATAGGTCTCTATGGGGTCTCTATGGGTCTCTATGGGTCTCTATGGGGTCTCTATGGGGTCTCTATGGGTCTCTATGGGGTTTCTATGGGTCTCTATGGGTCTCTATGGGGTCTCTATGGGGTCTCTATGGGTCTCTATGGGTCTCTATGGGGTCTCTATGGGGTCTCTGTGGGTCTCTATGGGGTCTCTATGGGTCTCTATGGGTCTCTATGGGGTCTCTATGGGTCTCTATGGGTCTCTGTGGGTCTCTGTGGGTCTCTATGGGGTCTCTATGGGGTCTCTATGGGTCTCTGTGGGTCTCTATGGGTCTCTCTATGGGGCTCTATCGGGTCCCTATGGAGTCTCTCTATGGGTCTCTATGGGGTCTCTATGGGTCTCTATGGGGTCTCTATGGGGTCTCTATGGGGTCTCTATGGGGTCTCTATGGGTCTCTATGGGGTCTCTATGGGGTCTTTATGGGCTCTCTATGGGGTCTTTATGGGGTCTCTCTATCAGGTCTCTATGGGTCTCTCTATGGGTCTCTATGGGTCTCTATGGGGTCTCTATGGGTCTCTATGGGTCTCTATGGGTCTCTATGGGGTCTCTATGGATCCCTATGGGTCTCTATGGGGTCTCTATGGGTCTCTATGGGTCTCTATGGGTCTCTCTATGGGTCTCTATGGGGTCCCTATGGAGTCTCTCTATGGGTCTCTATGGGGTCTCTATGGGGTCTCTGTGGGTCTCTATGGGTCCCTATGGGTCTCTATGTGTCTCTATGGGTCTCTGTGGGTCTCTATGGGTCTCTATGGGGTCTCTATGGGTCTCTATGGGGTTTCTATGGGTCTCTATGGGTCCCTATGGGTCTCTATGTGTCTCGATGGGGTCTCTCTGGTCCCGCAGCTCTCCCTGCCCTGGCCGCTGTGACCACCAGGGGCGCTGCAGGCGCTGTGCTGACAACACACAGGTGGGGAGGCTGTGGGGCAGCCATGGGGCGGCTGTGTGGGGGCTGTGGGGCGATTGTGGGTCGGTTTTGGGGTGGTTGTGGGGCGGTTGTGGGTCGGTTGTGGGGTGGTTGTGGGGTGGTTGTGTGGGGGCTGTGGGGCGGTTGTGGGGCGGTTGTGGGGTGGATGTGGGGCGGTTGTGAGGTGGTTGTGGGGCGGTTGTGGGGCGGTTGTGGGGTGGTTGTGGGGCAGCTATGGGGCAGCCATGGGGCGGCTGTGTGGGGGCTGTGGGGCAGTTGTGGGGCGGTTGTGGGGTGGTTGTGGGGTGGCTGTGTGGGGGGTGTGGGGCGGTTGTGGGGCGGTTGTGGGGCGGTTGTGGGGTGGTTGTGGGGCAGCTGTGGGGCGGTTGTGAGGTGGTTGTGGGGCGGTTGTGGGGCGGTTGTGGGGTGGCTGTGTGGGGGCTGTGGGGCAGCCGTGGGGCGGCTGTGGGGTGGTTGTGGGGCCGCTATGGGGCAGCCATGGGGCGGCTGTGTGGGGGCTGTGGGGCAGTTGTGGGGCGGTTGGGGGGCAGCTGTGGGGCGATTGTGGGGCGATTGTGGGGTGGTTGTGGGGCGGTTGTGGGGCGGTTGTGGGGTGGCTGTGGGGTGGCGGTGGGGCGGTTATGGGGCATCTGTGTGCTCTGTGGGTCTGGATGTGGGATGTGTGGGGCAGGCTGTGGGGCGGGACATGCAGCGGGATACGGGGGGTGCTGGGAGAGTCTGTGAGGCGGTTGTGGGGCTCTGAGGTGGTTATGGGGCTCTGTGGGGCACAGTGGGGCTCTGTGGGGCAGTTATGGGGCTCTATGGGGCTTTTATAGGGCTCTGGGGTGGTTATGGGGCTCTGTGGGGTGCTTATGGGGCTCTGTGGGGCGCTTATGGGGCTCTGGGGCGGTTGTGGGGCTCTGTGGGGCAGTTATGGGGCTCTGTGGGGTGGTTATGGGGCTCTGTGGGGCGGTTGTTGGATCTGTGGGGCACAGTGGGGCTCTGGGGCAGTTATGAGGCTCTGTGGGGTGGTTATGGGGTCTGTGGGGCAGTTATGGGGCTCTGTGGGGTGGTTATGGGGTCTGTGGGGCAGTTATGGGGCTCTGTGGGGTGGTTATGGGGTCTGTGGGGCAGTTATGGGGCACTGTGGGGTGGTATTGGGGCTCTGTGGGCAGTTATGGGGCTCTGTGGGGTGGTTATGGGGCTCTGTGGGGTACTTATGGGGCTCTGGGGCCCTTACTGGGCTCTGGGGGTTATGGGGCTCTGTGGGGTGGTTATGGGGCTCTGTGGGGTGCAGTGGGGCTCTGTGGGGCAGTTATGAGGCTCTGTGGGGTCGTTATGGGGTCTGTGGGGCGGTTATGGGGCTCTGTGGGGTGGTTATGGGGTCTGTGGGGCAGATATGAGGCTCTGTGGGGTGGTTATGGGGTCTGTGGGGCAGTTATGGGGCACTGTGGGGCGGTATTGGGGCTCTGTGGGCAGTTATGGGGCTCTGTGGGGTCGTTATGGGGTCTGTGGGGCGGTTATGGGGCTCTGAGGTGGTTATGGGGCTCTGTGGGGCAGTTATGAGGCTCTATGGGGCTTTTATGGGGCTCTGTGGGGCAGTTTTAGGGCTCTGGGTTGGTTGTAGGGCTCTTTGGGGCAGTTGTGGGGCTCTGGGTTGGTTATGGGGTCTGTGGGGCACAGTGGGGCTCTGTGGGGCACAGTGGGGCTCTGTGGGGTTGTTATGGGGTCTGTGGGCAGATATGGGGCTCTGTGGGGCAGTTATGGGGCTCTGCAGGGCACAGTGGGGCTCTGTGGGGCACAGTGGGGCTCTGTGAGGTCGTTATGGGGTCTGTGGGGCAGTTATGGGGCTCTGTGGGGCAGTTAAGGGTTTCTAGGGCAGTTATGGGGCTCTGTGGGGCGGTTATGGGGTCTGTGGGGCAGTTATGGGGCTCTGTGGGGCAGTTATGGGGCTCTGGGTTGGTTATGGCGTCTGTGGGGTGGTTATGGGGTCTGTGGGGCAGTTATGGGGTCTGTGGGGCTTTTATGGGGCTCTGTGGGGCACAGTGGGGCTCTGTGGGGCAGTTATGGGGTCTGTGGGCAGTTATGGGGCTCTGTGGGGCAGTTATGGGGCTCTGCGGGGCACAGTGGGGCTCTGTGGGGCAGTTATGGGGCTCTGTGGGGCAGTTATGGGGTCTGTGGGGCAGTTATGGGTTTCTGGGGCAGTTATGGGGCTCTGTCGGGCAGTTATGGGGCTCTGTGGGGTCATTATGGGGTCTGTGGGGCAGTTATGGGGCTCTGTGGGGCAGTTATGGGGTCTGTGGGGCGGTTATGGGGCTCTGTGGGGTGGTTATGGGGTCTGTGGGGCAGTTACGGGGCACTGTGGGGCGGTATTGGGGCTCTGTGGGCAGTTATGGGGCTCTGTGGGGTGGTTATGGGGCTCTATGGGGTACTTATGGGGCTCTGGGGCCCTTACTGGGCTCTGGGGGTTATGGGGCTCTGTGGGGTGGTTATGGGGCTCTGTGGGGTGCAGTGGGGCTCTGTGGGGCAGTTATGAGGCTCTGTGGGGTCGTTATGGGGTCTGTGGGGCGGTTATGGGGCTCTGTGGGGTGGTTATGGGGTCTGTGGGGCAGATATGAGGCTCTGTGGGGTGGTTATGGGGTCTGTGGGGCAGTTATGGGGCACTGTGGGGCGGTATTGGGGCTCTGTGGGCAGTTATGGGGCTCTGTGGGGTCGTTATGGGGTCTGTGGGGCGGTTATGGGGCTCTGAAGTGGTTATGGGGCTCTGTGGGGCAGTTATGAGGCTCTATGGGGCTTTTATGGGGCTCTGTGGGGCAGTTTTAGGGCTCTGGGTTGGTTGTAGGGCTCTTTGGGGCAGTTGTGGGGCTCTGGGTTGGTTATGGGGTCTGTGGGGCACAGTGGGGCTCTGTGGGGCACAGTGGGGCTCTGTGGGGTTGTTATGGGGTCTGTGGGCAGTTATGGGGCTCTGTGGGGCAGTTATGGGGCTCTGCAGGGCACAGTGGGGCTCTGTGGGGCACAGTGGGGCTCTGTGAGGTCGTTATGGGGTCTGTGGGGCAGTTATGGGGCTCTGTGGGGCAGTTATGGGTTTCTAGGGCAGTTATGGGGCTCTGTGGGGCGGTTATGGGCTCTGTGGGGCAGTTATGGGGTCTGTGGGGCTTTTATGGGGCTCTGTGGGGTCGTTATGGGGTCTGTGGGGCCGTTATGGGGCTCTGTGGGGCAGTTATGGGGTCTGCGGGGCAGTTATGGGGCTCTGTGGGGTGGTTATGGGGTCTGTGGGGCCGTTATGGGGCTCTGTGGGGCAGTTATGGGGCTCTAGGGCAGTTATGGGGCTCTGTGGGGCAGTTATGGGGTTCTGTGGAGTCGTTATGGGCTCTGTGGGGCAGTTATGGGGTCTGTGGGGCAGTTATGGGGTCTGTGGGGTAGTTATGGGGTTCTGGGGCAGTTATGGGGTCTGTGGGGCAGTTATGGGGTTCTGGGGCAGTTATGGGGTCTGTGGGGCGGTTATGGGGCTCTGTGGGGCGGTTATGGGGTCTGTGGGGCAGTTATGGGGTCTGTGGGGCTTTTATGGGGCTCTGTGGGGTCGTTATGGGGTTCTGTGGTGCAGTTATGGGGCTCTGTGGAGTCGTTATGGGGTCTGTGGGGCCGTTATGGGGCTCTGTGGGGCAGTTATGGGGCTCTGTGGGGTGGTTATGGGGTCTGTGGGGCCGTTATGGGGCTCTGTGGGGCAGTTATGGGGCTCTAGGGCAGTTATGGGGCTCTGTGGGGCAGTTATGGGGCTCTGTGGGGCAGTTATGGGGCTCTGTGGAGTCGTTATGGGCTCTGTGGGGCAGTTATGGGGTCTGTGGGGCAGTTATGGGTTTCTGGGGCAGTTATGGGGCTCTGTGGGGCGGTTATGGGGTCTGTGGGGCAGTTATGGGGTCTGTGGGGCTTTTATGGGGCTCTGTGGGGCACAGTGGGGCTCTGTGGGGTGGTTATGGGGTCTGTGGGCAGTTATGGGGCTCTGTGGGGTGGTTATGGGGCTCTGCGGGGCACAGTGGGGCTCTGTGGGGCAGTTATGGGGCTCTGTGGGGTGGTTATGGGGCTCTGTGGGGCGGTTGTTGGATCTGTGGGGCACAGTGGGGCTCTGGGGCAGTTATGAGGCTCTGTGGGGTGGTTATGGGGTCTGTGGGGCAGATATGAGGCTCTGTGGGGTGTTTATGGGGTCTGTGGGGCAGTTATGGGGCACTGTGGGGCGGTATTGGGGCTCTGTGGGCAGTTATGGGGCTCTGTGGGGTCGTTATGGGGTCTGTGGGGCGGTTATGGGGCTCTGAGGTGGTTATGGGGCTCTGTGGGGCAGTTATGAGGCTCTATGGGGCTTTTATGGGGCTCTTTGGGGCAGTTGTGGGGCTCTGGGTTGGTTATGGGGTCTGTGGGGCACAGTGGGGCTCTGTGGGGCACAGTGGGGCTCTGTGGGGTTGTTATGGGGTCTGTGGGCAGTTATGGGGCTCTGTGGGGCAGTTATGGGGCTCTGCAGGGCACAGTGGGGCTCTGTGGGGCACAGTGGGGCTCTGTGAGGTCGTTATGGGGTCTGTGGGGCAGTTATGGGGCTCTGTGGGGCAGTTATGGGTTTCTAGGGCAGTTATGGGGCTCTGTGGGGCGGTTATGGGCTCTGTGGGGCAGTTATGGGGTCTGTGGGGCTTTTATGGGGCTCTGTGGGGTCGTTATGGGGTCTGTGGGGCCGTTATGGGGCTCTGTGGGGCAGTTATGGGGTCTGCGGGGCAGTTATGGGGCTCTGTGGGGTGGTTATGGGGTCTGTGGGGCCGTTATGGGGCTCTGTGGGGCAGTTATGGGGCTCTAGGGCAGTTATGGGGCTCTGTGGGGCAGTTATGGGGTTCTGTGGAGTCGTTATGGGCTCTGTGGGGCAGTTATGGGGTCTGTGGGGCAGTTATGGGGTCTGTGGGGTAGTTATGGGGTTCTGGGGCAGTTATGGGGTCTGTGGGGCAGTTATGGGGTTCTGGGGCAGTTATGGGGTCTGTGGGGCGGTTATGGGGCTCTGTGGGGCGGTTATGGGGTCTGTGGGGCAGTTATGGGGTCTGTGGGGCTTTTATGGGGCTCTGTGGGGTCGTTATGGGGTTCTGTGGTGCAGTTATGGGGCTCTGTGGAGTCGTTATGGGGTCTGTGGGGCCGTTATGGGGCTCTGTGGGGCAGTTATGGGGCTCTGTGGGGTGGTTATGGGGTCTGTGGGGCCGTTATGGGGCTCTGTGGGGCAGTTATGGGGCTCTAGGGCAGTTATGGGGCTCTGTGGGGCAGTTATGGGGCTCTGTGGGGCAGTTATGGGGCTCTGTGGAGTCGTTATGGGCTCTGTGGGGCAGTTATGGGGTCTGTGGGGCAGTTATGGGTTTCTGGGGCAGTTATGGGGCTCTGTGGGGCGGTTATGGGGTCTGTGGGGCAGTTATGGGGTCTGTGGGGCTTTTATGGGGCTCTGTGGGGCACAGTGGGGCTCTGTGGGGTGGTTATGGGGTCTGTGGGCAGTTATGGGGCTCTGTGGGGCGGTTGTTGGATCTGTGGGGCACAGTGGGGCTCTGGGGCAGTTATGAGGCTCTGTGGGGTGGTTATGGGGTCTGTGGGGCAGATATGAGGCTCTGTGGGGTGGTTATGGGGTCTGTGGGGCAGTTATGGGGCACTGTGGGGCGGTATTGGGGCTCTGTGGGCAGTTATGGGGCTCTGTGGGGTCGTTATGGGGTCTGTGGGGCGGTTATGGGGCTCTGAGGTGGTTATGGGGCTCTGTGGGGCAGTTATGAGGCTCTATGGGGCTTTTATGGGGCTCTTTGGGGCAGTTGTGGGGCTCTGGGTTGGTTATGGGGTCTGTGGGGCACAGTGGGGCTCTGTGGGGCACAGTGGGGCTCTGTGGGGTTGTTATGGGGTCTGTGGGCAGTTATGGGGCTCTGTGGGGCAGTTATGGGGCTCTGCAGGGCACAGTGGGGCTCTGTGGGGCACAGTGGGGCTCTGTGAGGTCGTTATGGGGTCTGTGGGGCAGTTATGGGGCTCTGTGGGGTAGTTATGGGTTTCTAGGGCAGTTATGGGGCTCTGTGGGGCGGTTATGGGGTATGTGGGGCAGTTATGGGGCTCTGTGGGGCAGTTATGGGGCTCTGGGTTGGTTATGGCGTCTGTGGGGTGGTTATGGGGTCTGTGGGGCAGTTATGGGGTCTGTGGGGCTTTTATGGGGCTCTGTGGGGCACAGTGGGGCTCTGTGGGGCAGTTATGGGGTCTGTGGGCAGTTATGGGGCTCTGTGGGGCAGTTATGGGGCTCTGCGGGGCACAGTGGGGCTCTGTGGGGCAGTTATGGGGCTCTGTGGGGCAGTTATGGGGTCTGTGGGGCAGTTATGGGTTTCTGGGGCAGTTATGGGGCTCTGTGGGGCAGTTATGGGGCTCTGTGGGGTCATTATGGGGCTCTGTGGGGCAGTTATGGGGTCTGTGGGGTAGTTATGGGGTTCTGGGGCAGTTATGGGGTCTGTGGGGCAGTTATGGGGTTCTGGGGCAGTTATGGGGCTCTGTGGGGCGGTTATGGGGTCTGTGGGGCAGTTATGGGGTTCTGGGGCAGTTATGGGCTCTGTGGGGCAGTTATGGGGCTCTGTGGGGCGGTTATGGGGTCTGTGGGGCAGTTATGGGGTTCTGGGGCAGTTATGGGGTCTGTGGGGCAGTTATGGGGTTCTGGGGCAGTTATGGGGCTCTGTGGGGCGGTTGTGGGGTCTCTCTATGGGTCTCTATGGGTCGCTCTGTGTCCCCATGTCCCTTCAATGTCCCTCCGTGTGTCCCCGTGTCCCCACGCCGTCCCCATAAGCGCCGTCCCCATGTCCTTTTCCTGTCCCCATGTCCCTCCATGTGTCCCCACGTCCCTTTACTGTCCCCATGTCCCCATAAGTGGTGTCCCCATGTCCCTATAACGTCCCTTTCCTGTCCCCATGTCCCTCCATGTGTCCCCACGTCCCTTTAATGTCCCCGTGTCCCCACGCCATCCCCATAAGCGGAGTCCCCACGTCCCTTTACTGTCCCCATGCCCCATTACTGTCCCTACGTCCCTTTACTGTCCCCATGTCCCTTCAATGTCCCCTTGTCCCTTTACTGTCCCCATGTCCCTTTACTGTCCCCACGTCCCTTTACTGTCCCCGTGTCCCCATAAGCGGTGTCCCCATGTCCCTACAACGTCCCTTTCCTGTCCCCACGTCCCTTTAGTGTCCCCATTGTCCCCACGCCGTCCCCATAAGCGCTGTCCCCACGTCCCTATAACGTCCCCCCATGTGTCCCCTCGTCCCTTTCCTGTCCCCATGTCCCCCCATGTCCCCCCACGTCCCTTTACTGTCCCCATGCCCCATTACTGTCCCCACGTCCCTTTCCTGTCCCCGTGTCCCCACGCCGTCCCCATAAGCTCTGTCCCCACATCCCTATAATGTCCCCCCATGTCCCCCCGTGTCCCCACGTCCCTATAATGTCCCCCCATGTCCCCCCGTGTCCCCACGCCGTCCCCATAAGCTCTGTCCCCACATCCCTATAATGTCCCCCCATGTGTCCCCACATCCCTATAATGTCCCCCCATGTCCCCACGCCATCCCCATAAGTGGTGTCCCCATGTCTCTTTAACATCCCCGTGTCCCTTTAGTGTCCCCATGTCCCTCCATGTGTCCCCATGCCCCATTACTGTCCCCATGTCCCTTTACTGTCCCCATGTCCCCCCATGTGTCCCCACGCCGTCCCCATAAGCTCTGTCCCCACATCCCTATAATGTCCCCCCATGTGCTCCCATGTCCCTTTACTGTCCCCATGTCCCCATAAGCGGTGTCCCCATGTCCCTATAACGTCCCTTTACTGTCCCCATGCCCCTTTACTGTCCCCACGTCCCTTTACTGTCCCCATGTCCCTTCCATGTCCCCATGTCCCTTCAATGTCCCTATAATGTCCCTTTACTGTCCCCATGTCTCTTTACTGTCCCCACGTCCCTTTACTGTCCCCGTGTCCCCATAAGCGGTGTCCCCATGTCCCTACAACGTCCCTTTCCTGTCCCCACGTCCCTTTAGTGTCCCCATGTCCCCACGCCGTCCCCATAAGCGCTGTCCCCACGTCCCTATAATGTCCCCCCATGTCCCCCCACGTCCCTTTCCTGTCCCCATGTCCCCCCATGTCCCCCCACGTCCCTTTACTGTCCCCATGCCCCATTACTGTCCCCACGTCCCTTTCCTGTCCCCGTGTCCCCACACCGTCCCCATAAGCTCTGTCCCCACATCCCTATAATGTCCCCCCATGTGTCCCCACGTCCCTTTAATGTCCCCATGTCCCCACGCCATCCCCATAAGTGGTGTCCCCATGTCTCTTTAACATCCCCGTGTCCCTTTCCTGCCCCCATGTCCCCCCATGTGTCCCCACGCCGTCCCCATAAGCGCTGTCCCCACATCCCTATGACGTCCCTTTACTGTCCCCATGTCCCTTTAATGTCCCCATGTCCCTCCATGTGTCCCCATGTCCCTTTACTGTCCCCATGTCCCCATAAGTGGTGTCCCCATGTCCCTATAACGTCCCTTTCCTGTCCCCATGTCCCTCTATGTGTCCCCGTGTCCCCATAAGCGGTGTCCCCACGACCCTATGATGTCCCTTTACTGTCCCCATGTCCCTCCATGTGTCCCCACGTCCCTATGACATCCCTTTACTGTCCCCATAAGCGCTGTCCCCACGTCCCTATGAGGTCCCTTTACTGTCCCCATGTCCCCTTAATGTCCCCATGTCCCCACGCCATCCCCATAAGCGCTGTCCCCACGTCCCTATAATGTCCCTTTACCGTCCCCATAAGCGCTGTCCCCACGTCCCCATAACATCCCTTTACTGTCCCCATGTCCCTTTAATGTCCCCGTGTCCCCATAAGCGCTGTCCCCACGTCCCTATAACGTCCCTTTACTGTCCCCATAAGCCCTGTCCCCACGTCCCTATGAGGTCCCTTTACTGTCCCCATGCCCCATTACTGTCCCCATGTCCCTTTACTGTCCCCGTGTCCCCACGCCGTCCCCATAAGCTCTGTCCCCACGTCCCTATAATGTCCCCCCATGTCCCCCCGTGTCCCCACGCCGTCCCCATAAGCTCCGTCCCCACGTCCCTATAATGTCCCCCCATGTCCCTTTAATGTCCCCGTGTCCCCACGCCGTCCCCATAAGCTCTGTCCCCACGTCCCTATAATGTCCCCCCATGTCCCCCCGTGTCCCCACGCCGTCCCCATAAGCTCTGTCCCCACATCCCTATAATGTCCCCCCATGTCCCCCCGTGTCCCCACGCCGTCCCCATAAGCTCTGTCCCCACGTCCCTATAATGTCCCCCCATGTCCCCCCGTGTCCCCACGCCGTCCCCATAAGCGCTGTCCCCACGTCCCTATAACGTCCCCCCATGTGTCCCCTCGTCCCTTTCCTGTCCCCATGTCCCCCCATGTCCCCCCACGTCCCTTTACTGTCCCCATGCCCCATTACTGTCCCCACGTCCCTTTCCTGTCCCCGTGTCCCCACGCCGTCCCCATAAGCTCCGTCCCCACATCCCTATAATGTCCCCCCATGTGCTCCCATGTCCCTTTACTGTCCCCATGTCCCCATAAGCGGTGTCCCCATGTCCCTATAACGTCCCTTTACTGTCCCCATGCCCCTTTACTGTCCCCACGTCCCTTTACTGTCCCCATGTCCCTTCAATGTCCCCTTGTCCTTTTACTGTCCCCATGTCCCTTCCATGTCCCCATGTCCCTTCAATGTCCCTATAATGTCCCTTTACTGTCCCCATGTCTCTTTACTGTCCCCACGTCCCTTTACTGTCCCCGTGTCCCCATAAGCGGTGTCCCCATGTCCCTATAACGTCCCTTTACTGTCCCCACGTCCCTTTACTGTCCCCATGTCCCTTTAATGTCCCCGTGTCCCCACGCCGTCCCCATAAGCTCCGTCCCCACGTCCCTATAATGTCCCCCCATGTCCCCCCATGTCCCCACGCCGTCCCCATAAGCTCTGTCCCCACATCCCTATAATGTCCCCCCATGTCCCTTTAATGTCCCCGTGTCCCCACGCCGTCCCCATAAGCTCTGTCCCCACATCCCTATAATGTCCCCCCATGTCCCCCCGTGTCCCCACGCCATCCCCATAGGCTCTGTCCCCACATCCCTATAATGTCCCCCCATGTCCCCCCGTGTCCCCACGCCGTCCCCATAAGCTCTGTCCCCACATCCCTATAATGTCCCCCCATGTCCCTTTAATGTCCCCGTGTCCCCACGCCGTCCCCATAAGCTCTGTCCCCACGTCCCTATAATGTCCCCCCATGTCCCCCCGTGTCCCCACGCCGTCCCCATAAGCTCTGTCCCCACGTCCCTATAATGTCCCCCCATGTCCCTTTAATGTCCCCGTGTCCCCACGCCGTCCCCATAAGCGCCATCCCCACGTCCCTATAATGTCCCCCCATGTCCCTTTAATGTCCCCGTGTCCCTCCATGTGTCCCCATGTCCCTTTACTGTCCCCATGTCCCCATAAGTGGTGTCCCCATGTCCCTATAACGTCCCTTTCCTGTCCCCATGTCCCTCCATGTGTCCCCACGTCCCTTTAATGTCCCCGTGTCCCCACGCCATCCCCATAAGCGGAGTCCCCACGTCCCTTTACTGTCCCCATGCCCCATTACTGTCCCTACGTCCCTTTACTGTCCCCATGTCCCTTCAATGTCCCCTTGTCCCTTTACTGTCCCCATGTCCCTTTAATGTCCCCATGTCCCTCCATGTGTCCCCATGTCCCTTTACTGTCCCCGTGTCCCCATAAGCGGTGTCCCCATGTCCCTACAACGTCCCTTTCCTGTCCCCACGTCCCTTTAGTGTCCCCATTGTCCCCACGCCGTCCCCATAAGCGCTGTCCCCACGTCCCTATAACGTCCCCCCATGTGTCCCCTCGTCCCTTTCCTGTCCCCATGTCCCCCCATGTCCCCCCACGTCCCTTTACTGTCCCCATGCCCCATTACTGTCCCCACGTCCCTTTCCTGTCCCCGTGTCCCCACACCGTCCCCATAAGCTCTGTCCCCACATCCCTATAATGTCCCCCCATGTGTCCCCACGTCCCTTTAATGTCCCCAAGTCCCCACGCCATCCCCATAAGTGGTGTCCCCATGTCCCTTTAACATCCCCGTGTCCCTTTCCTGCCCCCATGTCCCCCCATGTGTCCCCACACCGTCCCCATAAGCGCTGTCCCCACATCCCTATGACGTCCCTTTACTGTCCCCATGTCCCTTTAATGTCCCCATGTCCCTCCATGTGTCCCCATGTCCCTTTACTGTCCCCATGTCCCCATAAGTGGTGTCCCCATGTCCCTATAACGTCCCTTTCCTGTCCCCATGTCCCTCTATGTGTCCCCGTGTCCCCATAAGCGGTGTCCCCACGACCCTATGATGTCCCTTTACTGTCCCCATGTCCCTCCATGTGTCCCCACGTCCCTATGACATCCCTTTACTGTCCCCATAAGCGCTGTCCCCACGTCCCTATGAGGTCCCTTTACTGTCCCCATGTCCCCTTAATGTCCCCATGTCCCCACGCCGTCCCCATAAGCTCTGTCCCCACATCCCTATAATGTCCCCCCATGTCCCCCCGTGTCCCCACGCCGTCCCCATAAGCTCTGTCCCCACATCCCTATAATGTCCCCCCATGTCCCCCCGTGTCCCTTTACTGTCCCCATGTCCCCATAAGCGGTGTCCCCATGTCCCTATAACGTCCCTTTACTGTCCCCATGCCCCTTTACTGTCCCCACGTCCCTTTACTGTCCCCATGTCCCTTCAATGTCCCCTTGTCCTTTTACTGTCCCCATGTCCCTTCCATGTCCCCATGTCCCTTCAATGTCCCTATAATGTCCCTTTACTGTCCCCATGTCTCTTTACTGTCCCCACGTCCCTTTACTGTCCCCGTGTCCCCATAAGCGGTGTCCCCATGTCCCTATAACGTCCCTTTACTGTCCCCACGTCCCTTTACTGTCCCCATGTCCCTTTAATGTCCCCGTGTCCCCACGCCGTCCCCATAAGCTCTGTCCCCACATCCCTATAATGTCCCCCCATGTCCCATAAATGTCCCCGTGTCCCCACGCCGTCCCCATAACCTCCGTCCCCACATCCCTATAATGTCCCCCCATGTCCCCCCGTGTCCCCATGCCGTCCCCATAAGCTCTGTCCCCACATCCCTATAATGTCCCCCCATGTCCCTTTAATGTCCCCGTGTCCCCACGCCGTCCCCATAAGCTCTGTCCCCACGTCCCTATAATGTCCCCCCATGTCCCCCCGTGTCCCCACGCCGTCCCCATAAGCTCTGTCCCCACGTCCCTATAATGTCCCCCCATGTCCCCCCGTGTCCCCACGCCGTCCCCATAAGCTCTGTCCCCACGTCCCTATAATGTCCCCCCATGTCCCCCATGTCCCCACGCCGTCCCCATAAGCTCTGTCCCCACATCCCTATAATGTCCCCCCATGTCCCCCCGTGTCCCCACGCCGTCCCCATAAGCTCTGTCCCCACATCCCTATAATGTCCCCCCATGTCCCTTTAATGTCCCCGTGTCCCCACGCCGTCCCCATAAGCCCCCCCCCTCAATGTCCCCGTTGTCCCCCCCAGGGCCCGCGCTGCTCGCGCTGCCGCCCGCTGTTTGTGGGGCCGCTGGGTGGCGCCACCCCGCGGTGCCGGCCGTGCCGCTCGTTCTGTATGGGGCGCAGCGGGGTCTGCGTGGGCCGGGCGGAGCTGCTGCGATCCCAAAGGGAGCCCACGAGGTTCCCGCTCAGCCCCGACAGGGTACGGGGCCGGGGGGGGGAGGGGGGGTGGGGGGGGTGTTTGGGTGGGGTCTCTATGGGGTGTCTCTATGGGGTCTCTATGGCGTGTCTCTATGGGTCTCTATGGGTCTCTATGGGTCTCTATGGGGTCTCTATGGGTCTCTATGGGGTCTCTATGGGG
Organism: Alectoris magna; assembly: GCA_030625065.1. Taxonomy (NCBI): domain Eukaryota; kingdom Metazoa; phylum Chordata; class Aves; order Galliformes; family Phasianidae; genus Alectoris; species Alectoris magna. Next base: position 7,292,956 of record CM060577.1, on the reverse strand, counting down.
TGTCTCTATGGGTCTCTATGGGTCTCTATGGGGTGTCTCTATGGGGTCTCTATGGGTCTCTATGGGTCTCTATGGGGTGTCTCTATGGGGTCTCTATGGGTCTCTATGGGTCTCTATGGGTCTCTATGGGGTGTCTCTATGGGGTCTCTATGGGTCTCTATGTGTCTCTATGGGGTCTCTATGGGTCTCTATGGGTCTCTATGGGGTCTCTCTATGGGTCTCTATGGGTCTCTATGGGTCTCTATGGGGTCTCTCTATGCGTCTCTAAGGGGTGTGTCTATGGGGTCTCTATGGGGTCTCTATGGGTCTCTGTGGGTCTCTGTGTGTCTCTATGGGTCTCGATGGGTCTCGATGGGGTCTCTATGGGTCTCTCTATGGGTCTCTATGGGGTCTCTATGTGTCTCTATGGGGTCTCTATGGGTCTCTATGGGTTTCTATGTGTCTCTATGGGGTCTCTATGGGTCTCTATGGGGTCTCTATGGGTCTCTATGGGGTCTCTATGGGTCTCTCTATGGGGTCTCTATGGGGTGTCTCTATGGGGTCTCTATGGGGTCTCTGTGGGGTCTCTATGGGTCTCTATGGGTTTCTATGTGTCTCTATGGGGTCTCTATGGGTCTCTATGGGGTCTCTATGGGTCTCTATGGGGTCTCTATGGGTCTCTCTATGGGGTCTCTATGGGGTGTCTCTATGGGGTCTCTATGGGGTCTCTATGTGTCTCTATGGGGTCTCTATGGGTCTCTATGGGGTCTCTATGGGGTCTCTATGTGTCTCTATGGGGTCTCTATGGGTCTCTATGGGGTCTCTATGGGGTCTCTCTATGCGTCTCTAAGGGGTGTGTCTATGGGGTCTCTATGGGGTCTCTATGGGTCTCTGTGGGTCTCTGTGTGTCTCTATGGGTCTCGATGGGTCTCGATGGGGTCTCTATGGGGTGTCTATGGGTCTCTATGGGGTCTCTATGTGTCTCTATGGGGTCTCTATGGGTCTCTATGGGTTTCTATGTGTCTCTATGGGGTCTCTATGGGTCTCTATGGGGTCTCTATGGGTCTCTATGGGGTCTCTATGGGTCTCTCTATGGGGTCTCTATGGGGTGTCTCTATGGGGTCTCTATGGGGTCTCTATGGGGTCTCTATGGGTCTCTATGGGTTTCTATGTGTCTCTATGGGGTCTCTATGGGTCTCTATGGGGTCTCTATGGGTCTCTATGGGGTCTCTATGGGTCTCTCTATGGGGTCTCTATGGGGTGTCTCTATGGGGTCTCTATGGGGTCTCTATGTGTCTCTATGGGGTCTCTATGGGTCTCTATGGGGTCTCTATGGGGTCTCTATGTGTCTCTATGGGGTCTCTATGGGTCTCTATGGGGTCTCTATGGGGTGTCTCTATGGGTCTCTATGGGTCTCTATGGGGTGTCTCTATGGGGTCTCTATGGGTCTCTATGGGTCTCTATGGGTCTCTATGGGGTGTCTCTATGGGGTCTCTATGGGTCTCTGTGGGTCTCTATGGGTCTCTGTGTTTCTCTATGGGTCTCTGTGGGTCTCTATGGGGTCTCTCTATGGGTCTCTCTATGGGGTCTCTATGGGGTGTCTCTATGGGGTCTCTATGGGTCTCTATGGGTCTCTATGGGGTCTCTCTATGGGTCTCTATGGGTCTCTATGGGTCTCTATGGGGTCTCTCTATGGGTCTCTAAGGGGTGTGTCTATGGGTCTCTCTATGGGGTCTCTATGGGGTCTCTATGGGTCTCTGTGGGTCTCTATGGGTCTCCCCATGGGGTCACTATGGGTGTCTATGGGGTCTCTCTATGGGTCTCTATGGGGTCTCTATGGGGTCTCTATGGGTCTCTATGGGGTGTCTCTATGGGGTCTCTATGGGTCTCTGTGGGTCTCTATGGGTCTCTGTGTTTCTCTATGGGTCTCTGTGGGTCTCTATGGGGTCTCTCTATGGGGTCTCTATGGGGTGTCTATGGGGTTTCTCTATGGGTCTCTATGGGGTCTCTATGGGTCCCTATGGGGTTTCTCTATCGGTCTCTATGGGGTCTCTATGGGTCTCTATGGGGTTTCTCTATCGGTCTCTATGGGGTCTCTATGGGTCTCTATGGGTCTCTATGGGGTCTCTCTATGGGTCTCTATGGGGTGTGTCTATGGGGTCTCTATGGGTCTCTGTGGGTCTCTGTGTGTCTCTGTGGGTCTCTATGGGTCTCCCTATGGGGTCACTATGGGTCTCTATGGGGTCTCTATGGGGTGTCTATGGGGTTTCTCTATCGGTCTCTATGGGTCTCGATGGGTCTCTGTGGGTCTCTGTGTGTCTCTATGGGTCTCTATGGGTCTCTCTATGGGGTCTCTATGGGGTGTCTATGGGGTTTCTCTATGGGTCTCGATGGGGTCTCTATGGGGTCTCTATGGCTCTCTATGGGGTCTCTCTATGGGGTCTCTATGGGTCTCTCTATGGGGTCTCTGTGTGTCTCTATGGGTCTCTATGGGTCTCTATGGGGTCTGAATGGGTCTCCCTATGGGGTCTCTATGGGGTCTCTATGGGGTCTCTCTATGGGTCTCTATGGGTCTCTGTGCATCTCTATGGGGTCTCTATGGGTCTCTCTATGGGTCTCTATGGGGTCTCTATGGGTCTCTCTATGGGGTCTCTGTGTGTCTCTATGGGTCTCTATGGGGTCTCTCTATGGGGTCTCTCTATGGGGTCCCTATGTGTCCCTATGGGTCTCTATGGGTCTCTATGGGGTCTCTCTGTGGGTCTCTCTATGGTGTCTCTATGGGTTCTCTATGGGGTCTCTCTATGGGGTCTCAATGGGGTCCCTACGTGTCCCTACGTGTCCCTATGGGTCTCTATGGGGTCCCCACGCGTCCCTACGTGTCCCTATGGGTCTCTATGGGGTCCCCACGCGTCCCTACATGTCCCTATGGGTCTCTATGGGGTCCCCACGCGTCCCTACGTGTCCCTACGTGTCCCTATGGGTCTCTATGGGGTCCCTACGTGTCCCTACGTGTCCCTATGGGGTCTCAATGTGTCCCTACGTGTCCCTATGGGTCTCTATGGGGTCCCTACGTGTCCCTATGGGTCTCTATGGGGTCCCTACGTGTCCCTACGTGTCCCTATGGGTCTCTATGGGGTCCCCACGCGTCCCTACGTGTCCCTATGGGTCTCTATGGGGTCCCTACGTGTCCCTACGTGTCCCTATGGGTCTCTATGGGGTCTCAATGTGTCCCTACGTGTCCCTACGTGTCCCTATGGGGTCTCAATGTGTCCCTACGTGTCCCTATGGGTCTCTATGGGGTCCCCACGCGTCCCTACGTGTCCCTATGGGTCTCTATGGGGTCCCCACGCGTCCCTACGTGTCCCTATGGGTCTCTATGGGGTCCCCACGCGTCCCTACGTGTCCCTATGGGTCTCTATGGGGTCCCTACGTGTCCCTACGTGTCCCTATGGGTCTCTATGGGGTCTCAATGTGTCCCTATGTGTCCCTACGTGTCCCTATGGGGTCCCCACGCGTCCCTACGTGTCCCTGTGGGTCTCTATGGGGTCCCCAAGCGTCCCTACGTGTCCCTATGGGTCTCTATGGGGTCCCTACGTGTCCCTACGTGTCCCTATGGGTCTCTATGGGGTCCCTACGTGTCCCTACGTGTCCCTATGGGGTCTCAATGTGTCCCTACGTGTCCCTATGGGTCTCTATGGGGTCCCCACGCGTCCCTACGTGTCCCTATGGGTCTCAATGGGGTCCCTACGTGTCCCTACGTGTCCCTATGGGTCTCTATGGGGTCCCCACGCGTCCCTACATGTCCCTATGGGTCTCTATGGGGTCCCCACGCGTCCCTACGTGTCCCTACGTGTCCCTATGGGTCTCTATGGGGTCCCTACGTGTCCCTACGTGTCCCTATGGGGTCTCAATGTGTCCCTACGTGTCCCTATGGGTCTCTATGGGGTCCCCACGCGTCCCTACGTGTCCCTATGGGTCTCTATGGGGTCCCTACGTGTCCCTACGTGTCCCTATGGGTCTCTATGGGGTCTCAATGTGTCCCTACGTGTCCCTACGTGTCCCTATGGGGTCCCCACGCGTCCCTACGTGTCCCTGTGGGTCTCTATGGGGTCCCCACGCGTCCCTACGTGTCCCTGTGGGTCTCTATGGGGTCCCCACGCGTCCCTACGTGTCCCTATGGGTCTCTATGGGGTCCCTACGTGTCCCTACGTGTCCCTATGGGTCTCTATGGGGTCCCCACGCGTCCCTACGTGTCCCTATGGGTCTCTATGGGGTCCCTACGTGTCCCTACGTGTCCCTATGGGTCTCTATGGGGTCTCAATGTGTCCCTACGTGTCCCTATGGGTCTCTATGGGGTCTCAATGTGTCCCTACGTGTCCCTATGGGTCTCTATGGGGTCCCTACGTGTCGCTATGGGTCCCTATGGGTCTCTATGGGGTCTCAGTGTGTCCCTACGTGTCACTATGGGTCCCTATGGGTCTCTATGGGGTCTCTATGGGATCCCTACGTGTTGCTATGGGTCTCTATGGGGTCTCTATGGGGTCCCTACGTGTCCCTACGTGTCCCTATGGGGTCTCAGTGTGTCCCTACGTGTCGCTGTGGGTCTCTGAATGGCTCTCGCTGTGGGTCAGGTTCTGCGCTGGCTCCGTTCGGGCCCCACGGATTCGGACGCGGTGTGCGTGGGCTGCGCCGAGGGCTCCGTGGGGCGGCGCTGCCAGAGCTGCAGGGACGGATTCTTCCTCCTGCACGGCAACTGCGTGCGGTGAGCGACCCACCGCTGCCCCACGGCTGCCCCACAGCTGCCCCACAGCTGCCCCACAGCTGCCCCACCGCTGCCCCACGGCTGCCCCACCACTGCCCCACGGCTGCCCCACCACTGCCCCACGGCTGCCCCACCGCTGCCCCACTCTGTGCCCCATAGCACCCCACGGCTGCCCCACCACTGCCCCACGGCTGCCCCACGGTGCCCTGCTCTGTGCCCCATAGCACCCCACGGCTGCCCCACCACTGCCCCACGGCTGCCCCACGGTGCCCTGCTCTGTGCCCCATAGCACCCCACGGCTGCCCCACTGCTGCCCCACGGCTGCCCCACGGCTGCCTCATCACTGCCCCACGGCTGCCCCACTGCTGCCCCACCGCTGCCCCACAGCTGCCCCACGGTGCCCCGCTCTGTGCCCCATAGCACCCCATGGCTGCCCCACTGCTGCCCCACCACTGCCCCACGGCTGCCCCACGGTGCCCCGCTCTGTGCCCCATAGCACCCCACCGCTGCCCCACGGCTGCCCCACGGCTGCCCCACAGCTGCCCCATCACTGCCCCACCACTGCCCCATGGCTGCCCCACGGTGCCCCGCTCTGTGCCCCATAGCACCCCATGGCTGCCCCACTGCTGCCCCACCGCTGCCCCACGGCTGCCCCACCGCTGCCCCACGGCTGCCCCACGGTGCCCCGCTCTGTGCCCCATTGCACCCCACGGCTGCCCCACAGCTGCCCCACGGCTGCCCCATCACTGCCCCACCACTGCCCCACGGCTGCCCCACGGTGCCCCGCTCTGTGCCCCATAGCACCCCACCGCTGCCCCACGGCTGCCCCACGGTGCCCCGCTCTGTGCCCCATTGCACCCCATGGCTGCCCCATTGTGTGCCCCACCTCTGCCCCACAGCTGCCCCACAGCTGCCCCACCGCTGCCCCACGGCTGCCCCACCGCTGCCCCACGGTGCCCCACTCTGTGCCCCATAGCACCCCATAGTGCCCCATTGTGTGCCCCACAGCTGCCCCACAGCGCCCCATTATGCCCCCCATAGCTGTCCCCCCACCCCCCCACGTCCCCACAAAGTCCCCATCCCCCCCAATATCCCCCCCAAATCCCCCCCAAATCCCCCCAACGCCCCCCAAATCCCTCCAATATTTCCCCAAATCCCCCTCAAATCCCCCCAATCCCCCCCCAAATCCCCCCAATCCCCCCAAACCCCCCTCATATCCCCCCCTTTCCCCCCCTCCCGGTCTCAGTGCTGATTGGTTGCTGCCCCCCCCCCCCTCCAGGTGTCGCTGTAACGGCCACGCAGCCACCTGCAGCGCCGCCGACGGCTCGGGCTGCCAGTGCCAAAACAACACCGAGAGCGCGGCCTGCAGCGGTGACCGCCGCGACTGCTACCGGCACCAGGTGGGGGGCGCCGCGACGCTGTGCGGTGGTGGTGCGGTGTGGTGCTGGTGTTGGGTTGTGTGCTGGTGTGGTGGTGCTGTGGTGTGGTTGTGTGGTTGTGGTGTGGTGTGGTTGCGTTGTGGTGTTGTGGTGTTGTGGTGTGCTGTTGTGTTGCTGTGTTGTGTTGTTGTGTTGTTGTGTGGTGTGGTTGCTGGGTTGTGTTGTGTTGTTGTGTGATGGTGTGGTTGTGTTGTGTTGTGTGGTTGTGTTGTGTGGGTGTTGACTTGTGTTGTGTTGTGTGGTTGTGTGGTTGTGTGGTTGTGTTGTGTGGTTGTTGAGTTGTGTTGTTGTGTGATTGTGTGGTTGCGTTGTGTTGTGTGGTTGTGTGGTTGTGTGGTTGTGTTGTGTGGTTGTGTTGTGTGGTTGTTGAGTTGTGTTGTGTGATCGTGTGGTTGTGTTGTTGTGTTGTGTGGTTGTTGAGTTGTGTTGTGTGGTTGTGGTGTTGGGTTGTGTCGTTGTGTTGTGTTCTTGTGTTGTTGTGTTCTTGTGTTGTATTGTGGTGTTGTGTTGTGTAGTGTAGTGTTGTGTGGTGGTGTTGTGTTGTTGTGTTGTGTTGTGTTGGTGTTGTTTTCTTGTGGGCGGTTGTGTTGTTGTGTGGTTGTTGTGTTGTGTTGTTGTGTTTTGTTGTGGGTGGTTGTGGTGTTGTGGTGGTGTTGTGTTGTGCTGTTGTGTTGTGCAGTGTGGTGTGGTGTGGTGTGGTTGTTGAGTTGTGTTGTGTTGTGTTGCTGTGTTGTGTGGTTGTGTTGTGTGGTTGTTGAGTTGTGTTGTGTTGCTGTGTTGTGTTGTGTGGTTGTGTTGCGTGGTTGTTGGGTTGTGTTGTGGGGTCGTTGTTGTGTTGTGTTCTTGTTGTGTTGTGTTTTATTGTTGTGCTGTGGTGTTGTGTTGTTGTGTTGTGCCATGTTGCATTGTTGTGTTGTTGTGTTATGTAGTGTAGTGTTGTGTGGTGGTGTTGTGTTGTTGTGTTGTGGTGGTGTTGTGTTTTCTTGTGGGCGGTTGTGGTGTTGTGGTGGTGTTGTGCTGTGTTGTGTTGTGTAGTGTAATGTGTTGTGTTGGTGTGGTGTGGTGTGTTGTGTTGCTGTGTTGTGTGGTTGTGTGGTGTTGTGTTGTGTTTCTGTGTTGTGTGGTTGTGTTGTGCTGTGTTTTGTGGGTGGTGGTGGTGTTGTGATGTGCTGTTGTGTTGCTGTGTTGTGTGATTGTTGAGTTGTGCTGTGTTGTTGTGTTGTGTTGTTGTGGTGTGGTATTGTGTTGTGGTGTTGTGTTGTGCCATGTTGTGTTGTTGTGTTGTGTTGTGTAATGTAGTGGTGTTGTGGAGTTGTGTTTTGTTGTGGGTGGTTGTGGTGTTGTGGTTGTTGTGTTGTGTGGTTGTGTTGTTGTGTTGTGTTACATTGTTGTGTGATTGTGTGGTTGTGTTGTGCTGTTGTGTGGTTGTGTTGTTGCGTGGTTGTGTTCCTGTGTTGTGTCGTGTTGTGTTCCTGTGTTGTTGTGTTGTGTGGTTATTGAGTTGTGTGGTTGTGGTGTTGTGCAGTGCTGTGTTGCATTGTTGCGTTGTTGTGTAGTGTAGTGTAGTGGTGTTGTGTGGTGTCGTTTTGTTGTTGTGTTGTGGTGTTCTGCTGCTATGTTGTGGTGTTGTGTTGTGTTTTGTTGTGGGTGGTTGTGGTGTTGTGGTTGTGTTGTGTTGTGTCGTTGTGTTGTGTTGCATTGTTATGTCGTTGTGTGGTGCTGCGTTCTGTGGTTGTGTTGTTGCGTGGTTGTGTTGCTGTGTTGTGGCGTGGTTTTGTGTTATTGTGTTGTTGTGTTGTGCGGTTACTGAGCTGTGTTGTGTGGTTGTGTGGTTGTGTTGTGTGGTGTGTTGCTGTGTTGTGCTGTTGTGTTGTTGTGGTGTGGTGTGGTTGTTGTGTTGTGTTGCTGTGTTTTGTGGTTGTGTGGTTGTGTTGTTGTGCTGTGTTTTGTGGGTGGTGGTGGTGTTGTGTTGTTGTGTTGCTGTGTTGTGTGGTTGTTGAGTTGTGTTGTGGTGTTGTGGTGTTGTGTTGTGCTTTTTTTGTGGGTGGTTGTGGTGTTGTGGTTGTGTTGTGGTACATTGTTGTGTGATTGTGTGGTTCTGTTGTGCTGTTGTGTGGTTGTGTTGCGTGGTTGTGTTGCTGTGTTGTGTCATGTTGTGTTACTGTCTTGTGTGGTTATTGAGTTGTGTTGTGTGGTTGTGTTGCTGGGTTGTGTTGTGTGGTTGTGTTGTGTTTTGTGAGTGGTTGTGTTGTGTGGTTGTTGTGTGGTTGTGCTGTGTTGTGCTGTGTTGCGTTGTTGTGTTGTGTTATGTAGTGTAGTGTTGTGTTGTTGTGTTGTGTCATTTTGTCGTGGTGTTGTGGTGTGGTGTTGTGGTGTTGTGTTGCTATGTTGTGGTGTTGTGTTGTGTTTTGTTGTGGGTGGTTGTGGTGTTGTGGTGTTGTAGTTGTTGTGTTGTGTTGTTGTGTCGTTGCGTTGTTGTGTGGTTGTGTGGCGCTGCGTTGTGTGGTTGTGTTGTTGTGTGGTTGTGTTGCTGTGTTGTGGCATGGTGTGGTGTTATTGTGTTGTTGTTGTTGTGCGGTTACTGAGTTGTGTTGGGTGGTTGTGTGGTTGCGTTGTGTTGCTGGGTTGTGCTGTTGTGTTGTGTGGTTGTGTTGTTGTGTGGTTGTGTTGTTGTGTTGTGGTTGTTGGGTTGTGTTGAGTTGTGTTGTTGTGCTGTGCTGTTGTGTTTGTGTTGTTGTGTGGTTGTGTTGTGTGGTTGTGCTGTGTTGTGTTGTTGTGTTGTGCTGTGTTGCATTGTTGTGTTGTTGTGTTGTGTAGTGTTGTGGTGTTGTGTTGTCTCGTTTTGTTGTTGTGTTGTGGTGTTGTGTTGCTATGTTGTGGTGTTGAGTTGTGTTTTGTTGTGGTTGGTTGTGGTGTTGTGGTTGTTGTGTGGTTGTGTCGTGTTGTGTTGTGTCGTTGTGTCGTGTTGCATTGTGTGGTTGTGTTGCGCTGCGTTGTGTGGTTGTTTTGTTGCGTGGTTGTGTTGCTGTGTTGTGGCATGGTGTGGTGTCATTGTGTTGTTGTGTGGTTGTGTTGTGTTGCTGTGTTGTGTGGTTGTGTGGTTGTGTGATTGTGTTGTGTTTTGTGAGTGGTTGTGGTGTTGTGGTGTTGTGTGGTTGTGTTGTGTGGTTGTTATGTTGTGTTGCGGAGTTGTGTTGTGTCGTTGTGTTGTGGTGTTGTGGTGTTGTGTTGCTATGTTGTGGTGTTGTGTTTTGCTGTGCGTGGTTGCGGTGTTGTGGTGTGGTGTTGTGGTTGTTGTGTTGTGTGGTTGTGTTGTTGTGTTGCGTTGCATTGTTGTGTGGTTGTGTTGTGTGGTTGTGTGGTTGTGTTGTGCTGTGTTGTGTTGCGTTGTGGTGGGTGGTTGTGTTGTGTGGTTGTTGTGTTGTGTGGTGTGGTTGTGCTGTGTTTTGTGGTTGTGTGGTTGTGTTGTTGTGGTGTTGTGCCCTGTCGCATTGTTGTGTTGTTGTGTAGTGTAGGGTTGTGGTGTTGTCTTGTGGTGTTGTGTTCTTGTGGTGTTGTGTTGTGCCGTTTTGTTGTGTTGTTATGTTGTAGTGTTGTGTTTTGTTGTGGGTGGTTGTGTTGTGTTGTGTTGCGTTGCATTGTTGTGTGGTTGTGTGGTTGTGTTGTGTTGTGGTGGGTGGCTGTGGTGTTGGGGTGGGTTGAGTTGTGTGGTTGTGTTGTGTTGTGTGGTTGTGTTGTGTGGTTGTGTTGTGGTGGGTGGTTGCGTTGTGTTGTGTGGTTGTGTTGTGTGGTTGTGTTGTGTGGTTGTGTTGTGTGGTTGTGTTGTGTTGTGTGGTTGTGTTGTGTGGTTGTGCGGTTGTGTTGTGTTGTGGTGGGTGGCTGTGGTGTTGGGGTGGGTTGTGTTGTGTGGTTGTGTTGAGTTGTGTTGTGTGGTTGTGTTGTGTTGTGGGTGGTTGTGGTGTTGGGGTGGGTTGTGTTGTGTGGTTGTGTTGTGCTGTGTGGTTGTGTTGTGTTGTGTTGTGTGGTTGTGTTGTGTTGTGTGGTTGTGTTGTGTGGTTGTGTTTTGTGGTTGTGTTGTGTGGTTGTGCAGTTGTGTTGTGTTGTGGTGGGTGGCTGTGGTGTTGGGGTGGGTTGAGTTGTGTGGTTGTGTTTTGTGGTTGTGTTGTGTGGTTGTGCAGTTGTGTTGTGTTGTGGTGGGTGGCTGTGGTGTTGGGGTGGGTTGAGTTGTGTGGTTGTGTTGTGTTGTGCGGTTGTGTTGTGTGGTTGTGTTGTGTTGTGTGGTTGTGTTGTGTGGTTGCGTTGTGTTGTGTGGTTGTGTTGTGTTGTGTGGTTGTGTTGTGTTGTGTGGTTGTGTTGTGTTGTGTGGTTGCGTTGTGTTGTGTGGTTGTGTTGTGTTGTGTGGTTGCGTTGTGTTGTGTGGTTGTGCTGTGTTGTGTTGTGTTGTGTGGTTGTGTTGTGTTGTGGTGGGTGGCTGTGGTGTTGGGGTGGGTTGTGTTGTGTGGTTGTGTTGTGTTGTGTGGTTGTGTTGTGTGGTTGTGTTGTGTGGTTGCGTTGTGTTGTGTGGTTGTGTTGTGTGGTTGTGTTGTGTGGTTGTGTTGTGTGGTTGTGTTGTGTGGTTGTGTTGTGTGGTTGTGTGGTGGTGTTGCGCTGTGTTGTGTTTTGTTGTGGGTGGTTGTGGTGTTGTGTTGTTGTTGTGTTGTGTTGTTGTGTTGCTGTGCCGTCCCATCCCCCCCATCCCCCTACCCTACAGACCCCCCCATCCCCCCCATAACCCCCCACACCCCCCATATCCCCCCCTTTCCTCCCTTACCCCCAATACCCCCCCACACCCCCCAGTACCCCCCAGTACCCCCCCATCCCCATCATACCCCCCATATCCCCCCCTTACCCCCCATGTCCCCCCATAATCCCCCTATAGCCCCCCCGTTACCCCCCAATATCCCCCCTTACCCACCAATATCCCCCAATAACCCCCCAGAACCCCCCAATATCCCCGCCTTACCCGCCTTTTCCCCCATATCCCCCCATAACCCCCAATATCCCCCGTTACCCCCCAATATCCCCCCATAACCCCCCAATATCCCCCCCCATACCCCCCTTACCCCCCCATCACCCCCCAATATCCCCCCCTTACCCCCCAATATCCCCCCATAACCCCCCAATATCCCCCGTTACCCCCCAATATCCCCCCCTTACCACCCAATATCCCCCCATAACCCCCCAATATCCCCCCCCTATACCCCCCAATATCCCCCCTTACCCCCCAATATCCCCCCCTTACCCCCCTATGTCCCCCATAACCCCCCTATATCCCCCATAACCCCCCAATATCCCCCCTTACCCCCCCATAACCCCCCAATATCCCCCCCTTACCCTCCAATATCCCCCCTTACCCCCCAATATCCCCCCCTTACCCCCCTATATCCCCCATCACCCCCCAATATCCCCCCCTTACCCCCCATAACCCTCCAGTATCCCCCCCAATATCCCCCCCATCCCCCCCATAACCCCCCAATATTCCCCCTTACCCCCCAATATCCCCCCCTTACCCCCCCATAACCCCCCAATATCCCCCCCTTACCGCCCTATATCCCCCATAACCCCCCAATATCCCCCCTTACCCCCCAATATCCCCCCCTATACCCCCCATAACCCCCCAATATCCCCCCCTTGCCCCCCCATAACCCCCCAATATCTACTCCAACCCCCCCCCTTACGCCCCCCCGTCCCCCTGCAGTGCTCCAAGTGCCGCGATTCGTTCCACGGTCACCACACCCCCCCCATACCCCCAATATCCCCCCCTATATCCCCCCATATCCCCCCCTTACCCCCCCATCCCCCCCATAACCCCCCTATATCCCCCCTTTACCCCCCAATATCCCCCCCTTACCCCCCTATATCGCCTATAACCCCCCAATATCCCCCCTTACCCCCCAATATCCCCCCCTATACCCCCCATAACCCCCCAATATCCCCCCCTTACCCCCCCATAACCTCCCAATATCTACTCCAACCCCCCCCCCTTACGCCCCCCTGTCCCCCCGTAGTGCTCCAAGTGCCGCGATTCGTTCCACGGTCACCACACCCCCCCTATACCCCCCAATATCCCCCCCTTACCCCCCCATAACCCCCCAATATCCCCCCCTTATCGCCCTATATCCCCCATAACCCCCCAATATCCCCCCTTACCCCCCAATATCCCCCCCTTACCCCCCCATAACCCCCCAATATCCCCCCCTTACCCCCCTATATCCCCCATAACCCCCCAATATCCCCCCTTACCCCCCAATATCCCCCCATAACCCCCCAATATCCCCCGTTACCCCCCAATATCCCCCCCTTACCCCTCATAACCCTCCAGTATCCCCCCCAATATCCCCCCCATCCCCCCCTATACCCCCCATATCCCCCCTTACCCCCCAATATCCCCCCCTTACCCCCCTATGTCCCCCATAACCCCCCTATATCCCCCATAACCCCCAATATCCCCCCTTACCCCCCCATAACCCCCCAATATCCCCCCCTTACCCTCCAATATCCCCCCTTACCCCCCAATATCCCCCCCTTACCCCCCTATATCCCCCATCACCCCCCAATATCCCCCCCTTACCCCCCATAACCCTCCAGTATCCCCCCCAATATCCCCCCCATCCCCCCATAACCCCCCAATATTCCCCCTTACCCCCCAATATCCCCCCCTTACCCCCCCATAACCCCCCAATATCCCCCCCTTACCGCCCTATATCCCCCATAACCCCCCAATATCCCCCCTTACCCCCCAATATCCCCCCCTATACCCCCCATAACCCCCCAATATCCCCCCCTTGCCCCCCCATAACCCCCCAATATCTACTCCAACCCCCCCCCTTACGCCCCCCCGTCCCCCTGCAGTGCTCCAAGTGCCGCGATTCGTTCCACGGTCACCACACCCCCCCTATACCCCCAATATCCCCCCCTATATCCCCCCATATCCCCCCCTTACCCCCCCATCCCCCCCATAACCCCCTATATCCCCCCTTTACCCCCCAATATCCCCCCCTTACCCCCCTATATCGCCTATAACCCCCCAATATCCCCCCTTACCCCCCAATATCCCCCCCTTACCCCCTATATCCCCCATCACCCCCCAATATCCCCCCTTACCCCCCATAACCCTCCAGTATCCCCCCCAATATCCCCCCCATCCCCCCCATAACCCCCCAATATCCCCCCCTTACCCCCTATATCCCCCCTTATCCCCCAGTATCCCCCCCTTACCCCCCCTTACCCCCCAATATCCCCCATAACCCCCCAATATCCCCCCTTACCCTCCAATATCCCCCCGTACCCCCCAATATCCCCCCCTATACCCCCCATAACCCCCCAATATCCCCCCCTTACCCCCCCATAACCCCCCAATATCTACTCCAACCCTCCCCCTTACGCCCCCCCGTCCCCCCGCAGTGCTCCAAGTGCCGCGATTCGTTCCACGGTCACCACACCCCCCCTATACCCCCCAATATCCCCCCCATCCCCCCCATAACCCCCCAATATCCCCCCATAACCCCCCAATATCCCCCCCTTACCCCCCAATATCCCCCATAACCCCCCATATCCCCCCCTTACCCCCCATAACCCCCCAATATCCCCCCCTATACCCCTCTATATCCCCCCTTACCCCCCAATATCCCCCCTATACCCCCCATAACCCCCCAATATCCCCCCCTTACCCCCCCATAACCCCCCAATATCTACTCCAACCCCCCCCCTTACGCCCCCCCGTCCCCCCGCAGTGCTCCAAGTGCCGCGATTCGTTCCACGGTCACCCGGTGTCGGGCGGCAGTGTTACCGCCTGCTGGCGGTGGAGCAGCAGTACTGCCTGGACCCCTCCCCACACAACGGCTGCTTCCCCCCTCCTCACGGGCGCCCCCTGGAGGCCTCCCGGGCTCTTTTTTTGGCGTCCAACCGAAATTTACCAACGTGGACATCCGGGTCACTTTGGACGTCACTTTCGGTTCCGTGGATCTTTACGTTTCTACTTCTTACGATACCTTCGTGGTGGATGTGGAACCCGGCACCGGGCGGCACCTGGTGCGGGTCGGGGGGGTGGGGGGAGATGAAGGGGGGTCCGATGGAGGGGCGGTGCCGGTGGTGGGGGTGGTGCTGGTGGGGGTGGTACTGGTGGTGGTACCGGTGTCGGTGGTGCTGGTGGGGGTGGGGGTGGTTCTGGTGGTGGTGCTGGTGGTGGTACCGGTGGTGGTGGGGGCGGTGCTGGTGGTGGTACCGGTGTCGGTGGTGCTGGTGGTGGTGCTGGTGGGGGTGGTACTGGTGGTGGTACCGGTGTCGGTGGTGCTGGTGGCGGTGGGGGTGGTTCTGGTGGTGGTGCTGGTGGTGGTACCGGTGGTGGTGGGGGCGGTGCTGGTGGTGGTACCGGTGTCGGTGGTGCTGGTGGTGGTGCTGGTGGTGGTGGGGGTGGTGCTGGTGGGGGTGGTGCTGGAGGTGGTGTCGGTGTCGGTGGTGGTGGTGGGGGAGGTGCTGGTGGTGGTACCAGTGCCGGTACTGGTGTTGGTGGTGCAGGTGGGGGTGGTGCTGGGGGTGGTACCGGTGGTGCTGGTGGCGGTGGGGGTGGTTTTGGTGGTGGTGCTGGTGGTGGTACCGGTGTCAATGGTGCTGGTGGTGGTGCTGGAGGTGGTACCGGGTGGTGGTGCTGGTGGTGGTACCGGTGTCAATGGTGCTGGTGGTGGTGCTGGAGGTGGGTACCCGGTGTCGGTGTCGGTGCCGGTGCTGGTAGGGGCAGTGCTGGAGGTGGTGCTGGCGGTGGTACCGGTGTCGGTGCCGGGTGTTGGTGGTGCTGGTGGTGGTACCAGTGGTGGTACCGGTGTTGGTGGTGCTGGAGGTGGTACCAGTGGTGGTACCACAGTGTCGGTGGTGCTGGTGGTGGTACCAGTGGTGGTACCGGTGTTGGTGGTGCTGGCGGTGGTGCCGCTGGTGGATGGGGGTCTTGGGATGGGGGGGGAACCCGAAGGCGGAGGCGGAGATCGGGGCGTCGGAGGGGGGGGCTGCCAGGTTTGGGTCCCCAAATGGTGGAGCCCCCAATTTTGGGTCATCAAATGTTGGATCTCCCAATTTTTGGGGTAGATCTCCCAATTTTGGGTCATCAAATGTTGGATCTCCCAATTTTGGGTCCCCAAATGGTGGAGCTCCCAATTTTGGAGGCGGATCTCCCAATTTTGGGTCATCAAATGGTGGAGCCCCCCAATTTTGGACGTGGATCTCCCAATTTTGGGTCATCAAATGTTGGATCTTCCAATGGTGGAGGTGGATCTCCCAATTTTGGGGGTAGATCTCCCAATGTTGGGTCCCCAAATGTTGGCTCTCCCAATGGTGGAGGTGGATCTCCCAATTTTGGGGGTAGATCTCCCAATTTTGGGTCATCAAATGTTGGCTCTCCCAACGTTGGGTCATCAAATGGTGGAGCTCCCAATTTTGGGGCCCCAAATGGTGGAGCTCCCAATTTTGGGGGTAGATCTCCCAATTTTGGGTCATCAATGTTGGATCTCCCAACGTTGGGTCATCAAATGTTGGCTCTCCCAACGTTGGGTCATCAAATGGTGGAGCTCCCAATTTTGGGGGTAGATCTCCCAACGTTGGGTCATCAAATGTTGGCTCTCCCAACGTTGGGTCATCAAATGGTGGAGCTCCCAATTTTGGGGCCCCAAATGGTGGAGCTCCCAATTTTGGAGGCAGATCTCCCAATTTTGGGTCATCAAATGTTGGATTCTTCCAATGGTGGAGGTGGATCTCCCAATTTTGGGGTAGATCTCCCAATGTTGGGTCATCAAATGTTGGCTCTCCCAACGTTGGGTCATCAAATGGTGGAGCTCCCCAATTTTGGGGCCCCAAATGGTGGAGCTCCCAATTTTGGAGGCAGATCTCCCAATTTTGGGTCATCAAATGTTGGATCTTCCAATGGTGGAGGTGGATCTCCCAATTTTGGGGGTAGATCTCCCAATGTTGGGTCATCAAATGTTGGCTCTCCCAACGTTGGGTCATCAAATGGTGGAGCTCCCCATTTTGGGACCGGATCTCCCCATTTTGGGGCCGAATCTCCCCATTTTGGGGCCGGATCTCCCCATTTTGGGGCCGAATCCCCCAACATTGTGCCACCAAACGTCGGATTTGGGAGCCCCAACGCCGCCCGTCCGACCTCCGCCGATGATTACCCCGATCTTAACAACACCCCCGACGTTAATTACCCCGATATTAACTACCCCGATGTTAATTACCCCGCTGTGGATGACCCTGACTATCCCGGCCCTGATTACCCCGACGCCGGCTCTCCTAACGACGCTAATTACCCCGAGGCCCATCGTTATCCCGACGCCGAGGACTTTCCTGACGAGCTCCTTCAGCACCTCCGCGTCCTCCGCCTCCCCACCGTCCCCCCACCGACCATTGGGTCCTCCGCCACCAAACCCCCCAATTTCGGCCCTTCTTCCAACAACCCCCCCAATTTTGGCCCTTCTTCCACCAAACCCCCCAATGATTTCCATGCTTCTTCCACCAAACCCCCCAATTTCGGCCCTTCTTCCACCAAACCCCCCAATTTTGGTCCTTCTTCCACCAACCCCCCTAATTCCGGCCCTTCTTCCACCAACCCCCCTAATTCCGGCCCTTCTTCCACCAAACCCCCCAATTCCGGCCCTTCTTCCACCAAACCCCCCAATTCCGGCCCTTCTTCCACCAAACCCCCCAATTTCGGCCCTTCTTCCACCAAACCCCCCAATTCCGGCCATTCTTCCACCAACCCCCCCAATTCCGGTTCTCCTCTCACCAAATCTCCCACTTTTGGTTCATCTTCCATCACCGGATCTCCCCATTCTGACTCTCCTGCCACCGGATCTCCCCTTTTCGCTTCTTCTCCCATCAAACCTCCCACTTTGGATCCTTCCTCCAACAAATGGCCCAATTTCGCCTCTTCCGTCGCCGGATCTCCCAGTTTTGGTTCTTCAGTCACCAAATCTCCCCATTCTGGTTCTTCTCCCACCCCCACATCCCCCCATTTGGGCTCTCCCACCCCCATATCTTCCCATTCCAGCTCTCCCACCCCCACATCTCCCCATTTCACCTCTCCCACCCCCATATCCCCCCATTCCAGCTCTCCCACCCCCATATCTCCCCACTCCGGCTCTCCCACCCCCATATCCCCCCAATCCGGCTCTCCCACCCCCACATCTCCCCATTTGGGCTCTCCCACCCCCACATCTCCCCACTCCGGCTCTCCCACCGCTCTCCAACCCACCACCTCCGGCGGCCGCCCCACCACCGCGCCATGGACCCACCACCTCCCCAACGTCGGGTCTCCGGATAACGACCCCCCCAACATCCACCCCCCGATCGCCGACCCCCCCAATACGGTGACCAACCCAACTCCCGGCAGCTCCACCAGCTGCCCAACCTTCGGTTTCCGGACTACGATCCCCTCGACCTTCAACCCCCCAAAATCAACCACCCCAAAAACATCGACCCACCCAACCATGGCCACCCCGGCATCTACAAACACCCCAGTCATGACCACCCCAACATCTACCAACCCAACGATGGCCAACCCAACGTCTACCAACCCAACGGGGACCAACCCAACGTCTACCAACCCAACGGGGACCAACCCAACGTCTACCAACCCAACGATGGCCAACCCAACGTCTACCAACCCAACATCTATCAACCCTACGGTGACCACCCCAACGATGACCACCCCAACATCTACCACCCCAACGGGGATCAACCCAACATCTACCAACCCAACATCTACCAACCCAACATCTACCAACCCAACATCTACCAACCCAACGTCTATCAACCCAACGATGGCCACCCCAACATCTACCAACCCAACGGGGACCACCCCGACTTCTACAACCACCCCAACGATGGCCACCCCAACATTGACCACCCCGACATCTACCAACCTGCTGATGACCACCCCAACATCTACGACCACCCCAACATCGACCAACCCAACAAGGCCACCCCAACATCTACGACCACCCAACATCTACGACCACCCCAACATCTACGACCACCCCAACATCTACGACCACCCCAACGACGACCACCCCAACATCGACCAACCCAACGACAGCCAACCCAACATCGACCAACCCAACATCTACGACCACCCCAACGATGACCACCCCATCATCTACCAACCCAACCAAGGCCACCCCAACGATGACCACCCAACATCGACCACCCCAACATCTACAACCACCCCAACATCGACCACCCCGACATCGACCACCCCAACATCGACCACCCCAACATCTACAACCACCCCCAACATCGACCACCCCGACATCGACCAACCCAACATCGACCACCCAACGATGACCACCTCAACACCGACCGCCCCGCCGCTCAGCCCCCCAACCCCTGGCACCGCCACCAGCCCAACCTTCTCTCCCCAGACCCCCCCACCTCCCCCATCCCCCTTCCCCCACCCCCCCTACCCCGTACCTCCGCGAGGAGCGCGCTCAGGCCTGGTCACCTACGTGACGGTGCGCGACCCGTGGCCGGCGTTGGTGATCCGCGACGTCCGCGACCGCCTGGTGCTCACCTACCCCCACCAGCTTCACCCTCTCAAGTCCACTCGTTTCTACCTGGTGGTGCTGGCTGGTTCCGAAGGTCCGGCTCAGGGGCTGCTGTTCTTTAGGCAGGATCAGGCCCACATCGACCTCTTTGTCTTCTTCTCGGTCTTCTTCTCCTGTTTTTTCCTCTTCCTGGCTCTGTGCGTGTTGCTCTGAAGGCCAAGCAGGGTTGGGACGCGCGCCGGCAGCAGCGCCGGCATCTCCAGGAGATGACCCAGATGGCATCGCGGCCCTTCGCCACCGTCACCGTGGCGTTCGAGCGCGGGGTTGGGGGTTGGGGGGCTGGGGTTGCTGGTGGTGGTGGGATTGGGGGGGTTGCTGGGAGCTTTGGGACTGGTGGGACTGGTGGTGGTTGGGTGGGTGGGATTGGTGGTGGTGGGACCAGGACTGGTGGGACTGGTGGGACTGGTGGGACCGGTGGGACCGGTGGTGGTTGGGTTGGTAGGACTGGTGGTGGTGGGACTGGGACTGGTGGGACTGGAGGTGGTGGGACTGGACTGTGGACTGGGACTGGTGGGACTGGGACCGGTGGTGGTTGGGTTGGTGGGATTGGTGGTGCTGGGACTGGGACTGGACCGGTGGAACTGGTGGGACTGGGACTGAGACTGGTGGGACCAGTGGCGGTGGGTTGGTGGTGATGGTGGTGGGACTGGTGTGACTGGGACTGGTGGCGGTGGTTGGTTGATGGAGGTACTGGTGTTGGTGCGGGCGCTGCCGCTGGTGGGGCTGGTGGGAATGGGGCAGCGGTGGGACTGGGGGCGCTCTGGGTGATACCGGGACTGACGGCGGTACCGGGGTTGGTGGGGGTGGGGCTGGAGGTGGTGGTGGTGGTCGTGGTGTTGGAAGTGATGGAGGTGGTGTTGGAGGTGGTGGTGTTGGAGGTGTTGGTATTGGAGGTGGTGGTGTTGGCGGTGTTGGAGGTGTTGGAGGAGCTGTTGGTGTTGGAGGTGTTGGCGGTGTTGGAGGTGTTGGAGGTGTTGCAGATGTTGGAGGAGCTGTTGGTGTTGGAGGTGTTGGCGGTGTTGGAGGTGTTGGAGTGTTGGTGGTGTTGGTGGTGGCGGTGTTGGCGGTGTTGGAGGTGTTGGTGTTGGAGGTGTTGGAGGTGTTGGCGGTGTTGGAGGTGTTGGTGTTGGAGGTGTTGGAGGTGTTGGCGGTGTTGGAGGTGTTGGCGTGTTGGAGGAGCTGTTGGTGTTGGAGGTGTTGGAGGAGCTGTTGGCGTTGGAGGTGTTGGAGGAGCTGTTGGCGTTGGCGGT
Organism: Alectoris magna; assembly: GCA_030625065.1. Classification (NCBI taxonomy): domain Eukaryota; kingdom Metazoa; phylum Chordata; class Aves; order Galliformes; family Phasianidae; genus Alectoris; species Alectoris magna. The sequence goes on along the minus strand of CM060577.1, from coordinate 7,272,894 downwards.
GTTGTAGGGCCGTGGTCCTCCAGGGGTCGCAGTGGGGGCCCTGTGGGGTCGGGCCGTGCGTGGGGCACCTCGGGGGGGTTCCCCAACGGCGGGGGGTGGGGGTGGGGGTGGGGGCGGTGACGTTGGAACCCACGGAGGACGGGTGGCCGCGGTGCTGACGGTGTTGGTGCAGCTGCCGGGGGGGGAGGGGCGGCTCACAGAGCGGCGTTGGGGTCCGCGTTGGTCACCGTGAGGAGGGGGGGAGGGGCGGGGGGCGGGGGAGGGGGAGGGGGGGGAAAGCGCTGCGATGAGCCGGGGGGGGTTGGGGGGTGGGGGAGGTTGGGGGGCGGGGGGCTTGGGGGGGGAATAAAAGGATAAAGAGGGCACAGCGGTGTGGTGTCGTTGGGGAGATGGGGGGAGGGAGGGGGACGCAGAGAGAGACAGAGGGACCCATAGAGACCCCTAGAGAACCATAGAGACCCTATAGGGAGACCCATAGAGAGACCCCATAGAGACCCCATAGGGAGACCCCATAGGGAGACCTATAGAGAGACCCATAGAGACCCCATAGAGGCCCCATAGGGAGATCCATAGAGAGACCCCATAGAGAGACCCCATAGAGACCCCATAGAGAGACACATAGAGAGACCCCATAGAGACCCCATAGAGACCCCATAGAGAGACACATAGAGACCCCATAGAGAGACCCATAGAGAGACCCATAGAGACCCACAGAGACCCATAGAGACCCACAGAGACCCATAGAGACCCCATAGAGAGACCCATAGAGAGACCCGATAGAGACCCCATAGAGACCATAGAGAGACCCCATAGAGAGACCCCATTGAGAGACCCCATTGAGAGACCCCATTGAGAGACCCCATAGAGAGACCCCATATGAAGACCTCATACAGAGACCCATAGAGAGACCCCATAGAGAAACCCATAGAGACCCAAAGAGGCGCCATAGAGTGACCCATAGAGAGACCCCATAAAGAGACCCCATAGAGAGAAACAGAGAGAGGCCCCATAGAGAGACCCCATAGAGACCCCATAGGGAGACCCCATAGGGAGACCTATAGAGAGACCTCATAGAGACCCATAGAGGCCCCATAGAGAGACCCCATAGAGAGACCCCATAGAGAGACACATAGAGACCCCATAGAGAGACCCATAGAGAGACCCCATAGAGACCCCATAGAGAGACCCAATAGGGACCCCATAGAGAGACCCATAGAGAGACCCCATAGAGAGACACATAGAGAGACCCGATAGAGACCCATAGAGACCCATAGAGAGACCCCATAGAGTCCCCATAGAGACCCCATAGAGAGACACATAGAGACCCATAGAGAGACCCATAGAGAGACCCCATAGAGAGACCCCATAGAGTGACCCATAGAGAGACCCCATTGAGAGAACAATGGAGACCCCATTGAGAGACCCCATTGAGACCCCATAGAGAGACCCCATAGAGACCCCATAGAGAGACCCCATATGAAGACCCCATACAGAGACCCATAGAGAGACCCATAGAGAGACCCTATAGAGACCCAAAGAGGCGCCATAGAGAGACCCATAGAGAGACCCATAGAGAGACCCCATAGAGAGAAACAGAGAGAGGCCCCATAGAGAGACCCCATAGAGAGACCCATAGACACACCCCATAGAGAGACCCCATACCCATAGAGAGACCCATAGAGAGACCCCATAGAGAGACCCATAGAGACTCCATAGAGACCCCATAGAGAGACCCCATACCCATAGAGAGACCCAGAGAGACCCTACTCCCACTGACCCCCAGGTCCCCCAGTGCCCCCCAGTGCCCCTCAGACCCCCCCTCCAGGAGACTCCCAGGGGCTTTGGGGGGCACATGGGGGGCACAGCTGGGCTCCGAGGGGAACTGGGGGGCACCGGGGCGAGGGGAACTGGGGGGGCACCGGGGGACCCCGGAGGGAACTGGGGGGGGCCTGGGGGTCTCCAGGGGGCTCTGAGAGGGGCTGGGGGCCAATGCGAGGCTCTGAGGGGCACTGGGGGGGGGCACTGGGGGTCTCCGGGCGGCATCTGAAGGGCACTGGGGGGGCCTGGGGGGGGGTCTCTGAAACGCACGGGGGGCCACTGTGGGGCTCTGAATGTCCCTGGGGGGCAGCGGGGGGGGCTCCATGGGGTACCGAGGTGCACTGGGGAGGTGTGGGGGGGTGGGGGGGGCTCTGAAGATCATTGAAGGGATCCGGGGGGCTCCGGGGGGGGGGGGGGTGGGTCTCTGAGGGCTACTTTGGGCAGTGCCGGGCTTAGGGGTGCACTGGGGGTGCACTGGGGGGGGGTCCCTACGTGGAGCCTGAAGGCTGTGAGGGGCGCGTTGGGGGGCACGGGAACGACATGGGGGTCTCCGAAAGGAATGGGGGGCACTGGGGGGGTTCCGGGGGGGGCCATGCGGGGCTCTGGGGGGCGCTGGGAAGGTCTGGGGTCTCTGCCTGGGCGGCTCCGGTAAAGCCGGCCAGGTCTACCCAGTCCCGGCGGGTTCCGCCCGGTTCGGTCTCCCGCCGGTACCGCCGCGATCACCGCCCCGGAACAAGCAGGGACTGCCATCGCCGGGGCTTCCGAACCCCTCAGGACGGGCGGTGGGCGGCCCGACCCGACCCGGAACCCCGAACCGCTTCGGGTTCTGGGGGGTCGGTGAGCCGCGCACGCCGCCGAGCCGCGGAGCCCGGGGCACGCCCGGAACCGGCAGCGTCCCGCCGACCCGTTTGCCTCAGAGGCCGCCAGCTGGGACGGTTCGGGTACGGCGGCCCGGTCGGCCCGGTCCCGGCGGGCTCCGCGTAGCTCGGTCCATCATACGCGGCACCAGCCGAACCCATAGGACCCCATAGGATCCCATAGGATCCCATAGGATCCCATCTCCTCCCCCACAGAACCCCATAGGACCCCCATAGAGCTCCATCCCCTCCCATAGGACCCCATAGGACCCCATAGGATCCCATAGGACCCCATCCCCCCACACAGAACCCTAAAGGACCCCCTTAGAGCTCCATCCCCTCCTGTAGGACCCCATAGGACCCCATAGGATCCCATCCCCCCACACAGAACCCTAAAGGACCCCCTTAGAGCTCCATCCCCTCCCATAGGACCCCATAGGATCCCATCCTCCCACACACAGAACCCCATAGGACCCCCATAGAGCTCCATCCCCTCCCATAGGACCCCTTAGAACCCCATAGGATCCCATAGGACCCCATCCCCCCACACGTAGAATGCCATAGGACCCCATAGAGTTCCATCCCCTCCCATAGGACACCACAGGACCCCATAGGATCTCAAACATTCCCCATGGGACCCTGTAGAACACCATAGGATCCCATCCCCCCCCCCCCCACAGAACCGCATAGGACCCCATAGAGTTCCATCCTCTCCCATAGGACCCCATAGGATCCCATAGGATCCCATCCCCCCACACACAGAACTCCATAAGCCCCCATAAAGCTCCATCCCCACCCATAGGACCCCCGTAGGACCCATAGGATCCCATAGGATCCCATTCCCCCACACAGAACCCCATAGGCCCCCACAGAGCTCCATCCCCTCCCATAGGACCCCATAGGATCCCATCCTCCCACACACAGAACCCCATAGGACCCCCACAGAGTTCCATCCCCACCCATAGGACCCCATAGGATCCCATAGGATCCTATCCTCCCACACACAGAACCCCATAGGACCCCATAGAGTTCCATCCCCTCCCATAGGGCACCACAGGACCCCATAGAGCTCCATCCCCACCCATAGGACCCCATAGGACCCCATAGGATCCCATCCCCCCCTACGCAGAACCCCATTGGACCCTATAGGACCCCATCCCCCCCCCCACAGAACCCCACAGGACCCCATAGAGTTCCGTCCCCTCCTGTAGGTGACAACGCGGAGCCGCCTGTGTCCCGTCCCCCCCCCCCACCCCGGTCCTCGGCCGTGAGAGCACAGCGGGGACGGTGGCAGCCCGGAGGCGGGGACAGCCCGGGCTGGGGACGCCGCCTCACTGCTGCCCCACACCGAGGTCACCCCGCGTCACCCGAGTGACGGTGACACTCGAGGACAGCCACGCCGGGTGACACCCAACGGCACCCGGTGACGACCCCCCCGGTCACACCCCCGCCAGACCCCCAACGTGACCCCGGCCGTCCCCAAACCCCCCCCCCCCCCCCCCACTCCTGGTCACCTCGTGGGTCAGGATGTCACCGCGCTCCATCGGTGCCACCACGGCCGGTGGGGACAGCTGGGGACACTCGGGGTGGACGGCGTCGCCCGGCTCCGGGAGCTGCAGGAAGCCGATGGGGCTCTCGGGGTAACCGGGTTGGCTCTGCGGCTCCGGGCCTCACGGTTACGGTGACGGAGAAACCTTTGGGGGATGGGGACGGTCGTCCCGGTGTCACCCGGTGTCACCCGGTGTCCTTATGGGGCAGTGGGGGGGGGGGGGGGAGGGTGGTGTTGGGTGAGAGCTATCCGTTTCTGAAGGGAAGCAGAGGGGGTCGGGGGGTGGGGGGGGGGGGGTGGGGGTCACTGCAAGGGGGCTGTCACAGCATTGGTTTTAATGGGGACATTTGGGGGGTGACCCCACGGGGACAAAGCAGAGCGGGAACGGGGCGCTGCGCCGGGCCGACCCTCAAAACGCCCCTCTGGGGTCTCTGGAGGAGTCCAGGAAACCCTTGGGGACCCCCCTGGTCACATCGAGACCCCCCTGGGGGCATCTCCGGGCATCTCCAGAGGACAACAGGAACCCACCTGGGGATCCCCCGGACCCTATGGGGTCATTTGGGGGGGCGTCTCCAGGCCCTTCTGTGTGAATCCAAGGACACCCCAAACCCACCTGGGGACCCTCTGGACCCATCTGAGGAACCCCTCGGACCCACTTGGGGACACCCTGGACCTACCTAAGGACCCCCCAGACCCCCCTGAGGACTCCCCAGACCCTACGGGATCATTTTGGGGGCGTCTCCAGGCCCTTCTGTGTGAATCCAAGGACCCCCCAGACCCACCTGGGGACCCCCTGGACCCTCCTGAGGACCCCCCGGACCCTATGGGATAGTTTTGGGGGTGTCTCCAGGCCCTTCCATGTGAACCCAAGGACCCCCTGGACCCCCCTGGGGACCCCCTGGACCCTCCTGAGGACTCCCCGGACCCTATGGGATCATTCCAGGGGTGTCTCCAGGCCCTTCTGTATGAATTTAAGGACCCCCCAGACCCACCTGAGGACCTTCGGACCCTATGGGATCATTTTGGGGTCATCTCCAGGCCCTTCCGTGTGAATCCAAGGACCCCCTGGACCCTCCTGAGGACCCCCCGGTCCCACCTGGGGACCCCCCAGACCCACCTGGGAACCCCTGGACCCTACAGGATCATTTTGTGGGCATCTCCAGGCCCTTCCGTGTGAATCCAAGGACCCCCCGGACCCCCCTGGGGACCCCCTGCATCCCCCAAACCCCTCTGGGACATCTCCAGATTCTTCTGCGTGACTCCACGGGTGGACAGGAGAGGTTGTGGGGGGGAGAAAGGGGTTAAGGAGGCTTCTGTGGGGTGGAAAGGGAGTCTGGGGGAGACCTTCGGAGGGTATTTGGGGGGGGGGGGTTGAAGAGGAGAGTGGGGTCTCGATGGGGTTGAAAGAGAGTCTGGGGGGGGGGGGGAACTCAGTGGTTTGGGGGGGGGGGAAAGGGGTGAAAGTTACCCTTGGGAGGTAACTTTGGATAGCAGGGGGAGCCCAACTTTAAAGGTGCAGGCGCCGGCTGTCCCCAGGTCATGGAAGATGAGCCAGAAGATGGGCAAGGAGGCCGGGCTGGCTGAACAGAGACCTTTGGGCAAGGAGGCCGGGCTGGTTGAACAGAGACCTTTGGGCAAGGAGGCCGGGCTGGTTGAACAGAGACCTTTGGGCAAGGAGGCCGGGCTGGTTGAACAGAGACCTTTGGGCAAGGAGGCCGGGCTGGCTGAACCTTTGGGGCTGGAGCTCAAGAACAAAAGGAAAGTTGATGGAAGCTACGAATGAGAATCACAGCTACGGAGTGAAGCTGGGCAAGGAGGAGATGAGAAAAGCCAAAGCGCGGCTGGAACCAAGCTTGGCCACCGAGGTCAAGAGTGACTGATCTGTAAACACGTTAAGAGCAGGAGGAAGGCTGGGGAGAACCTCCGAGCCTCGTTGGGTGCCGAGGGGCAACCTGGCCACCAAGGATAGGGGTAAGGCTGAGGTACTTGATGCCTTCTTTGCCTCAGTCTTTAATAGGAAGGCTCGTCACCCCCCGGGCACGAAGCCCCCCGCGCCGGTAGGTGGGGATGGGGAACAGGATGAGCCCTGCGTGAGCCACGATGAGTTGGTGAGATGCTGGTGTCGGACCTGCTGTGAAAGCTGGGTGCTCCCAAGTGCACGGGGCCGGCTGGATGGCAGCCTGCAGCGCCGAGGGAGGCGGTGGATGTGGTTGCCAAACCGTTCCCCATCGTTTTTTGGCAGTCCCGGCTCACCGGGGCTGGTAAACGTGACGCCCATCTTCAACAAGGGCTGGGAAAGATGATCCTGGTAGCTGCAGGCCTGTCAGGTCTCACCTCGGGGTGAGGGATGGTTATGGGATGGATCATCTCGGGAGCCATCGTGGACCAATTAAAGGTCAACCAGGGGGGTCAGGCCCGGTCAGCGTGGGGTTACGAATGGTGGATCCCGTCTGACAAACCTGATCTCATTCTATGACGAGGTGACCCGGGTCAGGCTGTCCAGCTGGACTTCAGCAGGGCCTTTGACGCTGCCCTGCACAACGTCCTGGTGGGGAAGCTGGCTGCCCACGATTTGGAGGGGAGTAAGCTCTGCTGGGGGAAGCACCGGCTGGATGGCCGGGCCCCAAGAGTGGTGGGCAATGGAGTTAAACCCAGCAGGTGACCCGTTACAAGGGGTGTCCCCCAGGGCTCGGTACTGGGGCCGCTTCTCTTTAACATCTCCATTGATGATCTTGTGGAGGGGATTGAGTGCAGCCTCAGTCAGTTTGCACAGGACACCAAGCTGGGAGGGAGTGTTGATCTGCCAGAGGGGAGAAGGGCACTGCAGAGGGACCTGGATAGAATGCATCGATGGGCCAAGGTAAATTGCATGAGTTTCCATAGGGCCAAGTGTCACGTCCTGCATTTTGGTTACAACAACCCCAGGCAACCCTACAGGCTTGGGGAGGAGTGCCTGGAAAGCTGCCTGATGGAAAGGGACCTTGGTGTCCCTTTCAGTCAGCTGAATGTGAGCCAGCAGTGTGCCCAGGTGGTCAAGAAGGCCAATGGCATCCTGGCTTGGATCAGGAATGGGGTGGTGAGCTGGACTGGGGAAGTCATCCTGGCCCTGGACTCGGCACTGGTGAGGCCTCACCTCGAGTGCTGTGTTCAGTTTGGGGCACCTCAGTACAAAGAGGACATGGAGGTGCTGGAGCAGGTCCTCCAGGTCCAACCAGGCTGCGGCCGGACTGGATGATCTTGAAGGTCTTTTCCAACCGGAGTCATTCTATGATTCACAGCCCAAGTGTGAAGCCCTCCATCCTCACTGCCGTGACAGAGCCCTGGGAATCAAGAAATCTCCACCATACAGCTCTGTCAGATGTGGCTTTTATTTTTCTCTCTTTGTTTGCACGTGGTCAGAAGACAGAAGGATTGCTGTCCGAGGAGGGACAGTGCAGGCTTATGGAACTCTTGGCCCACGTGCTGGCAGTCCCAGCTGGCACTGGCTCCCTGCCCGGCCAAAAGCCAGCCAGCCCAAGGCCTCGTACCAGGTCAAACGCCAGTTGGATGCCTCGTGTGGGCCCTGCCAGGCCAAAAGCCAGCTGGCCCAAGGGGACATGCCAGGTCAAATGCTGGCCAGCAGGCCCGGGTGGGCCCTGCCAGGCCAAAAGTCGTCTGGCTGGCCAGGGGAACCCAGCTAGGCCCAAAGCTGCTCTACTGGCACAGGGGGACCCAGTAGGGCCGAAAGCCAGCCAGCACGGGGCACCTGCAAGCACCTGTACTGGTGCATGCAATTATTTCTTCCTAAGTGCAAGACTCTACACTTGCTTTTGTTAAACCTCATCCTGTTTCTTACTGCCCAGCTCTCCAGCCTGTCCAGGTCTTGCTGAATGGCAGCACAGCCTTCAGGCGTGTCAGCCAATCCACCCAACTTCGTATCATCAGCAAACTTGCTGAGGGTGGCCACTATCCCCTCATCAAGGTCGTTGATGAAGATGCTGAACAAGACCGGACCCAGCACAGACCCCTGGGGGACACCGCTAGTTACAGGCCTCCAGCCGGACGCTGCACCGCCAGCGACGACCCTCTGCACTCTGCCAGTCAGCCAGTTCGTGACCCACTTCACTGTCCATTCGTCTATCCCATAATTCCTCCGCTTTGTTGTAAGGAGGTCATGGGGGACAGTATCGAAAGCCTTACTGCAATCAAGGTAGACTACGTCTACCGCTCTCCCCCCATCCACCCAGCCAGTGACAACGTCATAGAAGGCCACCAGGTTGGTCGAGCACGACCTCCCCTCGGTGAACCCATGCCGGGTACTCCTGATAACCTCCTTTTCTCCCAATTGTCTGCAGATGGCATCCAGCACAAGCTGTTCCATCAGCTTCCCTGGGACAGAGGTGAGGCTGACTGGCCTATAATTACCTGGGTCCTCCTTCTTGCTCTTTTTGAAGACCGGAGTGACATTGGCTGTCCTCCAGTCATCAGGCACCTCCCCAGCTCTCCAAGACCTCTGAAAGATGACAGAGAGCGGCTCAGCAATGACCTCCGCCAGCTCTCTCAGCACCCGTGGATGCACCCCATCAGGTCCCATGGATTTATGGACCTTAGTGTTTCCTAGGCGCTCACGGACCGCCTCTTCCCTGACTAAAGGGAAGTGTCCCATTCCCCAGACTCTCTCATTCACCTCCAAGCTTTGGGATTCCTGAGGGAGAGCCTTTTCACTAAATACAGAAGCAAAGAAGGCGCTCAGTATTTCCGCCTTCTCAGCATCCCCCGTAACCAGAACGCCCCCCTCACTTAAGATGGGGCCCACATTCTCCCTGGCCTTCCCTTTGCTGTTAACGTACTTAAAAAAGCCTTTTAAAATATCCTTTATCCCTTTAGCTAGATTCAACTCCAGGTCGGCTTTGGCCTTCCTCGTCGCGTCCCTGCAGGCCCTGACTACATTCTTACGTTCTTCCCAAGCGGTCAGACCCTTTTTCCACAGTTCATGAACTTTCTTCTTTCCTTGGAGCTTGCACATGAGCTCCTTGCTCATCCATGCGGGTCTCCCGCCACCTTTTCCCGATCTCACAGTCGCAGGGACGCACCGATCCTGAGCTTGGAAGAAGAGCTGTTTAAATGCTAACCAGCTCTCCCAGGCCCCCATACCTTCTAATAGCCCGGCCCACGGGATAGCCCCGAGTAGGTCCCGGAAGAGATCAAAGTTTGCTCTCCTAAAGCCCAGGGTAGCGATCCTACTTTCTGCTTTGCTTCCTCCGCTCAGGATCTTGAACTCCACAGAATACAAATAGAAGGAGCACACGGCAACCCGGACAATTCAGGTTACGCCCGAACTGCACGCAAGGGTCGGGCGCAGAGCAGGAGGAGCAGGAGGAGGTCCTGAAGGAGCTGGCTGAGGCGGTTGCCGAGCCGCTCTCCATCATATTTGAGAAGTCGTGGCTGTCAGCTGAGGTCCCGGATGACTGGAGGAAGGGTCACGTCACTGCCATATACAAGAAGGGGAGCAGGGAGGACCAAGGGGTTCCAGGGAGGAACTACAGGCCGGTGAGTCTCACCTCCGTGCCTGGGAAGATCATGGAACAGATCCTCCTGGACAACATGCTCGATCACATAAAGAATGAGCATGTGATCCGAGACAGCCAGCACGGCTTCACCAGGGGAAGGTCATGCTTAACTAATCTTGTGGCCTTCTATGATGGAGTGACGGCGATGGTGGACGAAGGGAAGGCGCCCGATGTCATTTACCTGGACCTGAGCAAGGCCTTTGACATGGTCCCCCACCACATCCTCATCTCCAAATCGGAGGGAAGTGGATTTGACGGGTGGACAACTCGATGGATAAGCAATTGGTTGAAAGGCCGCAGGCAGAGGGTGGTGGTCAATGGCTCTACGTCCAGGTGGAGGCCGGTAACGAGCGGTGTCCCCCAAGGGTCTGTCTTGGGACCGGTGCTCTTTAACACCTGTATTAATGACATCGATGAGGGAATGGAGTGCACCCTCAGCAAGTTCGCTGACGACACCAAGCTGAGTGGTGCGGTTGATACGGTGGAAGGAAGGGATGCCATTCAGAGGGACCTCGACAGGCTGGAAAGCTGGGCCCAGGTGAACCTAATGAGGTTCAACACAGCAAAGTGCGAGGTTTTGCACTTGGGCCGGAAGAAGCCCAGGCACCTGCACAGGCTGGGAGGAGCGGTCCTTGAGAGCAGCTCGGCAGAGAAGGACCTGGGGGTCCTGATGGACGAGAGACTTAACGTGAGCCAGCAGCGCGCTCTGGCAGCTGGGAAAGCAAATGGGATCCTGGGCTCCATCGGGAGAGGGGTGGTCAGCAGGGACGGGGAGGTGATCGTCCCTCTCTACTCGGCTCTTGTGAGGCCCCATCTGGAGTGCTGTGTCCAGGCGTGGAGCCCTCAGTACAAGAAGGACATGGAGATTTCGGAAAGGGTCCAGAGGAGGGCCGCGAAGATGATCAGGGGGCTGGAGCACCTCCCCTATGAGGACAGGCTGAGGGAGTTAGGCTTGTTCAGCCTGGAGAAGAGAAGGCTGCGGGGTGACCTCATTGCAGCCTTTCAGTACCTGAAGGGAACCTACACCCCACCAGGAGGGGAGTCAACTCTTGGAAAGGGCTGACAGTAGCAGGACTGGGGGAAATGGATCCAAGTTGAAGGAGGGAAGATTTAGGTTGGATGTTAGGGGGAAGCTCTTTACTAGGAGAGCGGTGAGGCCCTGGAACGGGCTGCCCGGGGAGGCTGTGGATGCCCCGTCCTTGGAGGTGTTCAAGGCCGGGTTGGACGGGGCCCTGGGCAACCTGATCTAGTAAATGTGTACGTTTGGTGGCCCTGCTAGGCAGGGGGGTTGGAACTCCACGATCCTTGAGGTCCCTTCCAACCCGGGTCATTCTGTGATTCTGTGATTCCGTGAGCAGCCAGGGCAGAAGGAGCCGGCGCCGGCACAGGATCGACCGCAATGCCGGGGGCAAACGGCCCCTCCTCTGCGAACAAGGAATCGAAGGCTTTTCCCTGCAGGCGAGGAGACCGGTCCCCGTTGTCCCGACTCCACCCCTCCTCCCAAAGCGTACATTGTACCGGCTTAAGTACCACGCGCACGAGCACGCAGCCCGGCGCTGCGAGACCCTCCAGCGCACGTAAAGCCAGGGGCGATCTCAGCCGCTTCTGCTCGACCGCCTCTATCCGGCGCGCCACCCCTTCGGGGTCCAGAGGGACGCACACGGGACCCTCCTCCCCAGCCGCTGCCGGAAACGCGAGCGTAACCGATAAGCCCGTATCTTCCGCCGCCTCTCTGACCGCGGACCGATCGGCGAGCTGACCGCGCCTACGCTCTCACCCAGCCGCGGGGGCAGACGCGCCCTCCCCCGCCGCCGGCGCGGAGAGATGGCGCAAGGAAGGATACGGCGGTTGCTGAGGCGGCGCCGTCGGATACGGGGGTGGGGACTCGGCCGATGCCCTTCCCTCGAGGCCCTGCTGGCGACTGGTGCGACGCGACGAAGGCGCGGCTGACGGACGGAGGCCGCCATTGGGCTGTTTGTCTTCTTCCGGCATCGTGGGCGCGCTCGGGGCCGGCGCGGTCGGGGCCGGCGCCATCTTGTCGGCAGTCGGCTGCAACTTAACCTCCTCCGAACTCCTCCAAACAAGCGGACCCCCGCGGGGTCCCCAAAATCCGGATTTCCCCCTGCGGTAAAAGCTAGGAGTGCCCGTGCCCGCTCGGATGACTTCCCTCCCTCTCCGGCTGCTTTAAGGGCTCCCAACAGCAATCCCCAAGTTTTAAGTTCGGCGCCTTTCTGGGCGCTCCCCGCGTGCTGTGCGAGTGACCTGCGGAGCAGCACTCGGGCTCACGAGAGTCAGAACGGAAGCTGGTTGATTTCAGGGCTGTACACCGGCACGCTGGGGAGTTTGCACTGCCCCCACTGCGCAACTGGTGTCTCTCCAGCAGCCGTATTTATGCCACCCGAAATCCTAGGGCTTCCACCTTGACTCAGTCCCCCCTTTCTTTGCTCCTGAGTAAATTCTTTTACTCACGGCCACTTGAATTCCCTGAGCTTCACGGCCAATCTCCATCATTTCAGGCCTGGCTCTAAAGGAATGCATAAACATACCGGCTGAAAAATGAAGATTCACGCCGTGGGGTGCAATAGGGCGTTCAGCATCCCAGTAGCTGCAGGTGTGACCACCCAAACAAGACTTCCCGGCAACGATAATGGCTGTTTTTCTCCATGGAGGAGTAGTCTTACTTCCTCACTGTTGGTTATGGCAATTAGAGCCGTAACTTGGGGGTGGTCCTCACTTCCAGGAGCTCCAAATATTTTATGGGGGTATGAGCAGACTTCATGGTTCCGTTTTTCCTGTGCATGATATAGCTCTGCGAGTTTTGGAAGCACTTTTCCCATTACCAGTGCTGCAAGTCCTTGGAATCCCTGAGGCAAGCCTGTCCCAGTTAGCTGTCCCCCTCAAAGGCAAACAACCTCTGGCTTTCAGGTGCGAGGGGGGATGCAGAAGAGTGCGTCCTTGAGACCCAAAACTGTAAACCAAGACAAATACCTCCCCGGGTTAGTTAGGAAGGTAGATGGATTAGCCTCTAGGAGATAGAAATCCTGCATTATCTGACTTGTGGCTCTCCAATCCTGTCCCAATCTATGTCAGATTATCAGCGATGGGCCTGATTCCTTCCCCGTCCTGATCTCTGAGTGGATATTGTTTAATTCTCATTGGGGTAGCCTGTTCTTTTAGGGCAGTCACCACGGGGAGGGCCATTTTTGCTCTCCCTGGAGTATCTGTTGCCCACGCCTCAAAGGAAACCAGTGTGCTTGTTTCTGGGGGTATCTTGTTTTCCTTTTTATTCCCATGATTTGCATAAGCCCCAGCCACCTGATAAACATTTCATTCTGTACCTTTAGCTGCAGCCTTCCCTTCTCAAAGGTGGTTTCTGCTCCCATTTGTTGCAGTAAATCTCTAGCTAACAAAGGTTTAGGCGAATTTGGCAAGTATAAAGTTGACATATTCCCCGTGCTTTACCCAGCCTGATTTTCACGGGTTTTGTGAAGAACGCCTTCTCAGTATGGCCAGTCGCTCCCGCAACCTGTCTATAATCAGAACTCAAAGGTAAAAAAACTCATTCAGTACAGAATATGTCGCTCCAGTATCCACCAAAGCTTCCCTTTTACGTTCCCTCTCCCTTAGCTCAAGGTTAACCAAGGGATCCGCTAAGGAAGACTGCCCTGGTCTCTGGCAGTCCTCTGAGAAGGGGGCCAGGTTGGTGTTTCGCTGAAGCTCTCTGTTATTTTTCAGAGGACAATTCCTCTGCCAGCGTCCGTATCGCTTCACAGAGAGCACACTGGTCAGTCTGGGAGGGCCCCAACCGCCCCCCCCTTTCCTTTTGGGTTCTGTCAGAGGCTGCGGTCTAACAGTCCTTCTGAAGCGCTGCCTCCAGGGCTTTTCCTTCCCACCTTTGCATACCCTCCCCCCTGTTAGAGAATACCCTCCAGGCTATTTCCCTAAGTCCCTCCAACCATAGGACTCCCGGGAGGTGATGGTGAGATAACAGTGTCCTTAGTGGGCTTCTCCCTCCTTCTGGGCGCCTGGTACAAGTCTGGGAGTTCTTTCTGTTGTGTTAATTTCAGAGGCCTCCGCCTGATACTGTAAGAACAACATCTGCAAATTCCCTGCATAGGAACAACACTGAACTGCAATTTGGTCTTATATTTTACAGTCCCAGTCCAAACCCATTTTTCTCCATTCTCCAACTTACAGAAGAACCACCACTGATGGCAATACTTGAGGTTTTCTTACTTAGTACTCCTCCTGTTTCAACGCTAACTTCTTTCCAATGGGACAGAATGCATCCCAAAGGAGTTCGGGGGGGAACATTGCCTAGCAAAGGCTTCCTCGTGCCCTGCCCCGTTTCTAGAACACTCCACAAACAACGTATTTAGCTCACGGACCAAGACATATACCAAGAGTCACAGTACGGTTCAGTACACAAGACAGCCAGTCCAAAGCACACATATAAATACAAACACCAGAAATACCGTTCTTGATGTGCTCTTTTACTTTGCCCGTTTCCAGTCACTTCCCTCACGGGAGAGTGAAATCCCGTACTCAGGGCCCTGCACTCGACTCACAGCAAGACTGTGTCTCGCTCACACACGGCTCATCCTCACGCAGGCTCACTCAGTTAAAGAAAGGGGTGTGCACACCATAATGTTTTCAGCAAAAGTTTATCCAGTTTATATTCCCATAGCAATTCCAATTGTGGCCCAAATTATCGGATCCGAAACCCAATCATTTCCTTCAACCGCTCCCAGTGGGTATGCGGGTAGCTAGAGATCTTAATTGTGGGGGCGTCCCCCTCACACTGCTGCTCTAGCCCGCAGTGGGACTCTAACCCTCACCCCCTCAACTGGGTTTCAGAGGGACTCGAACCCCCTGACTTTAGTGGGACTCTCACCCACAACCCTAAGCCGTCGTACTTTCTGTAAGCGCATTGCAGTTGAGAAATGAGTTAGGTTTGGCTGTAGAAATATGGGAGGAGGGGAGGGGAGAGGAGAGGAGAGGAGGAGGGGAGAGGAGGAAAGGGAAGGGAAGGGAAGGGAAATGAAGGGAAGGGAAGGGAAGGCAAGGGAAATGAAGGGAAGGGAAGGGAAGGCAAGGGAAGGGAAGGGAAGGGAAGGGAAGGGAGGGGAAGGGAAGGGAAGGGAAGCGAAGCGAAGCGAAGCGAAGGGAAGTGACGGTCATTGACTTCTTGTCACACCCTACCCCTGCAAAGCAGGATGACAAAGATTTAAAGATGTTTATGAAAACAAGATATTGGTTGGCTTTATGGCCCTGTTAGTGAAATTCTTGCAGATGCTGAGGCTCACAAGAATTCATGGCCTGGCAGTGCCCCCCGAAACTGGCCAGGTCTGGCAGGGCTCCTGGCCAGCCTGCCGGCTCTCTGGGCCTGGCAGGGCACCCCCAGGTAGGCTGGCTTTTGGCCTGGCAGGTGCCCGCCAGGCTGGCAGGCTTTTAGCCTCGCTGGGCCCCACGGGCCGGCCAGCTGGCTTTTGGCCCGGCTGTGTCCCCCTGTGCCAGCAGGCCGGCTTTGGGCCTAGTTTTCCCCCCCCGGCCATCCAGTCGGCCTTTTGCATGGCAGGGTCCCTGGCGGGCAGGCTTTAGGCCTTGCCAGTGTTCCCTGGACTGCTGGCAGACTTTTGGCCTGCCAGGGCTTCCCCGGCCTGCAGGCTTTGCATTTGGCAGGGTTCCCCCGGCCAGCCAGACGGCTTTTGGCCTGGCAGGGCCCACCCGGGCCAGCTGGCCGGCATTTGATCTGGCGTGTCCCCTTGGGCTGGCTGGCTTTTGGCCTGGCAGTTCCCCCTGGGCCAGCCGGCTTTGGGTCTGGCAGTGCCCCCCATACTGGCCAGCTGGCTTTTGGCCTGGCAGGCACCCCACAACCATCCATCCAGCCAACATTTGGCCTTCAGGGCCCCCGTAGCCTGCAGGCATGCTGGCCTTTAGCCTGGCTGGGACCCCCATTGATGGCAGGCTGACTGTTGGCCTGGCAGGGCCCCCTCAGCCAGCCAGCTGCCTTTTGGCCTGGAATGAGCCCTTGGGCTGGCTGGCTTTTGTCCTGGCAGGGACCCAAGGTCACGCCTGCTTTGTACATGGCAGTGCCACCCCAGACTGGCCAGCCATCTTTTGGCCTGGCAGGCTAGACGCCTAGACGCCAGGAGCCCCGCAGCTCCCAGGGCTGGCCCCTCTCCACATCTCAGGAGAGCCACGGGGCAGCCGCTCAGCTGTCTGTGGGGAAGGCTGCCTTGCAGCCCAGGCTCCTGGCTCAGGCTTGCACGATGCGGCCCCAAAGCCACCACCCACTCAGGCCGACCCCTCCCGCTCTGTCCTTTCAGTCTGCTGCCAGCCATCCGGAGGGTGCCTGAAGCCCCAGAGCAGCCCATGAGCTGCCAGCCGCAGGGCCAGGCGGAAACACAACGCCCAGAAGACCAGGGCCCAGCACCGGGAACAAAACACGTCCGGTTCCTCGCTGAAGAGCGAGGAGCAGAGAAAGCCCAGCGTGAGGGTGCGGAGCCCATGCTGCCCAAAGTCAAGGCCGTCACCAGTGAGAAGAGACCAGCCCTGCTCTCGCCGTGAGCACCTTTCAGATACTGGAAGAGAGCAACCAGGTCTCCCCTCCTTCTCCCCAGACTAAACAGCCCCATCTCCCTCAGTCTCTCCTCATCGGGCATATTCTCCAAGGCCTTCCCCAGCCTCGTTGCCCTTCTCTGGACCTGCTCCAGCACCTCCATGTCCTCTTTGTACTGAGAGGACATGTACCCCTGACTTTAGTGGGACTCTCACCCACAACCCTAAGCCGGCATTCAGAGGGACTCAAACCCCCTCCTACCTTAGTCCGCTGCACAGGGCCGTGTCCGTCGGGTCTCAGATCGCCCGGAAGAGGAGATCCTCCGGAGAAAGGAGTCCGGTGCGCGCAGGATGTCCAGGGCCGGGACGATCTGCTCCTCGATCGGAGCGTCTCCTGGCTGGCTCGCCAGGACTGACCTGCGGAACAGCACTCGGACTCACAAGAGTCAGAATGGAAGGTAGTTGATTTAAGGTGTATACTCCCCCAAGTCCTGCCTATTCCTAGTAAGCCACACCCCAAACTCCGCCCCTGAAGTAAGGGTTCCTCCCTTCTTTAATTTCTATGGAATTGAAGCGTGCTCCCCCTCCCCCCCGTACATGTAGAGGGAGCCCCCCTGTACAACCCCCCTGTACAAGGATCAAGCCCAGGGTTTCTACGTTGACTCACCGGCTCTACCTGCAGTCTCGAATACACGCGCGTCAGAAAAACCCTGTCATCACCACGGACTTGTGTTAAACCTTCGTGGGCACACCGTCCAGGCTGCCACTTCTGGCACCTGACTCAGTGAGACTTCTCAGGCGGAGGGCTAAGAAGGTCAGTCCATGCACCGATACCCAAGGTACACGGGTCCACAGCCACCACCGAAGCGGTGCTGCAGCCAGTCTTGGCACGGAGAGGCCACTCGGCATCTGCCACCCCACTCCGGCCTGGCAGCGGGAGGGGTGCCGGGAAGCGGCAGATGCAGAGTGTGACCTGCTTTTCCTTTGCCCTCCAGAGCGAGTTGCCGTCTGGGATGCGGTGGCCGCCTACGTCCGAGAGCAGCTGCTGGTGCAGAAGGTGTGTTGGCTGTCGGCTTGCTCCGTGCCCTGTCCAGCTCAGCCTGGACTTCCTCTGAGTCTTCCCCTGCACACAAAGCAGGAAACTCACGCCACATTGCT
Source organism: Alectoris magna (assembly GCA_030625065.1). Taxonomy (NCBI): domain Eukaryota; kingdom Metazoa; phylum Chordata; class Aves; order Galliformes; family Phasianidae; genus Alectoris; species Alectoris magna. The sequence goes on along the minus strand of CM060577.1, from coordinate 7,255,402 downwards.
CTGCTGTGCTGCGTTTGGGAGGGAGGGCCGGGGGAAGGAGAGGGCTGTGCAGCCACTTTCCAAAGCCGTCCCCGATGCTCTGGCTTGTGCCTCTGAACAGCAGCAGGGGGCTGAGCTCTGCCCTTACCCAGGACCACCTCCAGCTCTTCCTCCAGCCAGCCCGTAACGCTTCCGCCCACTTGCAGGGGGTCTGGATTCCCACCTTCGGCTCCTTTGACGCCATCTCCAAGGACGTCAGGACCCAGGATGGGACTGTGACTCTGCGCTGGCCCGTGTTTCACCTGGCTGGCAACCTCATAGCCAGGCACCACCTGCAGTCCTGCAGGGAGTCCCTGCCAGGTAGGAGGGGGGATTCAAGCTTTGCTGGCTTTGTGGACGGGGCAAACAGGGCCAGCGCCTCCATTCCCCGAGGCAGACCTCCCCCTCTGAGGAGCCCGTCCAAACACGGGGCCGTTCTGGCTGCTGTCCGCCAGAAGCAGTTGGAGGGAAGCAGCTGTGGAACAGCAGCCGTATCATCAGCTCCATCCCTGGCCTTTTTTCAGCCCACAGGAAGGTGGAGCCCCTGAAATACAGCCAGGTGGCCGCAGCTGCCGGTGTGAGCTGGCAGAAAGTGCAGACTTGCATGCAGAGCACCGTGTCCCTGCTCTCCGGCTGCCTGCAGAATGGGGAGAACGTTGCCGTTGTCCTGAAGGACATCGGAGTGCCTCAGCCGTGACAAGGCCGTCCCACAACCTCCCTGTTCCTCCCCTGCAGCCCCCTCGCTCCTGGACGTGGTGGTGTCCCAGATGACACCGGTGGCTTCCCTGGCGCCCTCTGGCTGCCTTGTGCCTCGTGTCCGGGAGTGTCCTGCCCAGGAGGATGCGCCGGAGAAGCACACAATCATCCACTGATTTGAGCAGGAGGGAACCCTGAAAGGGCACCTGGTCCCACTCCCCTGCAGGGAACAGGGACACCTACCGCCAGACGAGGTTGCTCTGAGCCTGCTCCAGCCACACCTCCAATGCCTGCCCGGGTACCCAGCACCTCTCTGGGCAAGACGTTCCGGTGCCTCACCACCCTGCCGTCAAAAACTTCTTCCTTCCATGCCAAGTCAACCTGCCCTCGTTCCGCTTGAAACTCGTTCCTTCCCCTTGTGCTATCCCAAGTGCTATACCCTGCTGAAGACTTGAGAAAGTAGCGGCCTTCCCGCAGCGTGAAAATGTGCCTGTGAGCAGGCAATCAGAGAGAGCAACAAGGATTGGTGGAGCACTGCGTCACAGCGCTCGCTGCCTTCTCCTCGCTTACAGGTTTCAGATGGAGTTTGTACCCAAACCACCCCCCTTGATACGCCGCAAGTCCTCCGGAGGCTTCCCTGGGGAGGGGAAACCAAAGAGAGAAGAGACTTTGCCACCTCTTACCCAGGGCAAGAAAGGTAAAGCAGCTTCCAGCTCCTTCCCATGGCACGGGCAACCAGCGTGAGGTGGGAAGTCCCTTGATGGCCACTGATGATGGCTCTGACTCGTGTCAAACCTTCGTGCCGGCTCAGCACGGCCTCTTCCCAGGAGGAACTGTTGGCCTCTCCAAAACTAAGGCGCCGGGTGTGACGCACCCGCATCCCTGGCTATGGCAGGAGGATCTTAGGCCCTGCCCTCCCCCAGTGGAAGGATAGGGACCCCAAAAGTGGCCCTGTCACCTTAGCGTCACCACCCAGCTCCTCTTTCCCCAAGCCGACGTCCCTCCTGCAGTCCCAAAACAGAGCTGAACTGCAGAGAGGAGGAGTGGGGCCAGAGGTGGTTTCAGGGGGGGTCTGAGGGCAGTGCAGATGTCAGCAGTGGGGGAAGCAGAACGGCCCTCTGGGACGCTGTGGGAACTGCCTGAGCAGTCCCTGAGGCCTGAGCGCCCCTTGTGAGTGAGCCAAAGGGCTGACGGTGAATGTCCTCTGCCTTCCCAATTGCAGTGAGATTTGCTGGCACGCCAACCTTCATCAGACGCTTGAGCACGGCAAGTGTTGATGGAAGACGATTCAGAGGATCAGGAGCTGTGGCAATATGGGCAATATGGTCTTATATTTTACAGTCCCAGTCAAAACCCATTTTTCTCCATTCTCCAACTTACAGAAGAACCACCACTGATGGCAATACTTGAGGTTTTCTTACTTAATACTCCTCCTGTTTCACCGAGAACTTCTTTCCAGTGGGACAGAATGCATCCCAAAGGAGTTTGGGGAGCGGGGGGGAACATTGCCTAGCAAAGGCGTGCCCTGCCCCATTTCTAGAACACTTCACAAACAACTGATTTAGCTCACGGACCAATACATATACCAAGAGTCACAGTACGGTTCAGTACACAAGACAGCCAGTCCAAAGTGGAGGACAATTCAGAAGGATCAGGAGCTCACTGCGGAGGGAGAGCGAGAGCTCTACGTCCAGGTGAGGCTGCAGGCTTTGGGTTGGGATGTGCATGGGGGTGACCCACCAAGAGCCCATTCCCTGACACCAAAGGGTCACTGTTTGTGGCCGCCCAGCAGTGCTGAACGCAGCCCCCAGAGTGCTGGGATGGGGACGCCAGGAGCCCCGCAGCTCCCAGGGCTGGCCCCTCTCCACATCTCAGGAGAGCCACGGGGCAGCCGCTCAGCTGTCTGTGGGGAAGGCTGCCTTGCAGCCCAGGCTCCTGGCTCAGGCTTGCACGATGCGGCCCCAAAGCCACCACCCACTCAGGCCGACCCCTCCCGCTCTGTCCTTTCAGTCTGCTGCCAGCCATCCGGAGGGTGCCTGAAGCCCCAGCGCAGCCCATGAGCTGCCAGCCGCAGGGCCAGGCGGAAACACAACGCCCAGAAGACCAGGGCCCAGCACCGGGAACAAAACACGTCCGGTTCCTCGCTGAAGAGCGAGGAGCAGAGAAAGCCCAGCGTGAGCTGCCCAAAGTCAAGGCCTCACGCCACCAGGACGCCTAGAGGCAGACAACAGCTAGCAGCAAAGAGTCTGGATCTTCCTCAGAGTCCAGCCTGTCCAAGGAGACGCAGGGCACACGGTTCAGGCTGCCACTTCTGGCACGTGACTCGGTGCAACTTCTCAGGCGGAGGGCTCAGAAGACCGGAGCAGTGCAGGAAGAACCAGAAGAGACGGCAGCATCAACATCTCATGGCGAGTCCAGCCTGCCCGAGGAGTCCTCCGCCGACACATCTGGATTGCTGCCACCCATAGAGGAAGAAACAGGGCCTCCCAGGTGTCAGACCCCAAAGACCAAAGCCGCACCCCGCAGGAAGGGCACACCCTACCCACGCTGATGCGGGCCTGGGGTGCCCGGGACAGACACAGCTCCGCTGGAGGCTGCCAAACTGCTGCTGAGTCCCACTTGCATCATTCCTGCGTGCCATCTCTGTGAGGAAAAGCCAAGGGGCAAGGAGAGGGAGTGCGGACTCTTCCAAGACCCCTTGCCTCTGGGAGATGCTACGGAGCAAGACCCTACTGCTGGAAGTGTTCTAGGCAAGGGGTAAAGAGACGGACGGAGAGCAATAGCGTCCCTGCCCTCTGTGTCTTGAGCTGAAGCCACCGCTCAAGACCGGTCAGCGTGTGGGCCAAGAGTTCCATAAGCCTGCACTGTCCCTCCTCGGACAGCAATCCTTCTGTCTTCTGACCACGTGCAAACAAAGAGAGAAAAATAAAAGCCACATCTGACAGAGCTGTATGGTGGAGATTTCTTGATTCCCAGGGCTCTGTCACAGCAGTGAGGATGGAGGGCTTCACACTTGGGCTGTGAAATCAGCCTGGGAGCGGGGCTCCGCTGGGGACGTTCGGCAGAGCCGAACTCAGCAGTGCTACAGTCCTGAGAGGTGGATGCCAGCAAAAGAGGAAGGCAATGTGGAGTGGATTGACTTGGTCTGCTCTGGGCCTGGACGAGTTCTTGTAGAAACGGACCCAGTGTTTTTTTGGCATGGTTACAACCAGCTGTGCTTGATTCTCCAGAGCGATCGGAGTGTGCGTATGAATGGTGGGACTGGGAGCTGGGTGAATTCCTTGGAGAGGCCAAACGGTGTGGAGGTCCTTCTGCTCCTAGCTGGGCAAGTCTGCAGTGAAGCCTGTTTCTCAGCTTTGGCGGCTGAGAGCGTTTTGTTTGCTCGTGCAGCTTTGCTGGGAGCAATGCAGAGCTGTCAGGCAGACTTGGATCCATTTGCCGCTCTCTCAGCAGCAATGAGACTCGTCGTACTTTCTGTCAGTGCATTGCAGTTGAGAAATGAGTTAGGTTTGGCTGTAGAAATATGGGAGGAGGGGAGGGGAGAGGAGGGAAGGGAAGGGAAGGGAAGTGACGGTCATTGAGTTCTTGTCACACCCTACCCCTGCAAAGCAGGATGACAAAGATTTAAAGATGTTTATGAAAACAAGATATTGGTTGGCTTTATGGCCCTGTTAGTGAAATTCTTGCAGATGCTGAGGCTCACAAGAATTCATGGCCTGGCAGTGCCCCCCGAAACTGGCCAGGTCTGGCAGGGCTCCTGGCCAGCCTGCCGGCTCTCTGGGCCTGGCAGGGCACCCCCAGGTAGGCTGGCTTTTGGCCTGGCAGGTGCCCGCCAGGCTGGCAGGCTTTTAGCCTCGCTGGGCCCCATGGGCCGGCCAGCTGGCTTTTGGCCTTGCGGGTGCCCCGTGCTTGGCTGGCTTTTGGCTCGGCTTTTGGGTCCCCTTGTGCCAGCAGGCCGGCTTTGGGCCTAGTTTGCCCCACCCGGCCAGCCAGTCGGCCTTTGGCCTGGCAGGGACCCTGGCCAGCAGGCTTTAGGCCTTGCCAGTGTTCCCTGGACTGCTGGCAGGCTTTTGGCCTGCCAGGGCTTCCCCGGCCGGCAGGCTTTTCATTTGACAGGGTTCCCTTGGCCAGCCAGCTGGCCGGCATTTGACCTGGCATGTTCTTTTGGGCCGGCTGGCTTTTGGCCTGGCAGTTCCCCCTAGGCCAGCCGGCTTTTGGCCTGGCAGGGCCCACATGAGCCACACGACTTGCGTTTGACCTGGTATGAGGCCTTGGGCTGGCTGGCTTTTGGCCGGGCAGGGACCCCTGGTCCGGCCTGCTTTGGGTCTGGCAGTGCCCCCCCATACTGGCCAGCTGGCTTTTGGCCTGGTGGGACCCCGGGTCCAACCTGTTTTGTGCCTGACAGTGTGCCCCAAAATTGGCCAACTGGCTTTTGGCCTGACAGGCACCCCACAACCATCCATCCAGCCAACATTTGGCCTTCAGGGCCCCCGTAGCCTGCAGGCATGCTGGCCTTTAGCCTGGCTGGGACCCCCATTGATGGCAGGCTGACTGTTGGCCTGGCAGGGCCCCCTCAGCCAGCCAGCTGCCTTTTGGCCTGGAATGAGCCCTTGGGCTGGCTGGCTTTTGTCCTGGCAGGGACCCAAGGTCACGCCTGCTTTGTACATGGCAGTGCCACCCCAGACTGGCCAGCCATCTTTTGGCCTGGCAGGCTAGACGCCTAGACGCCAGGAGCCCCGCAGCTCCCAGGGCTGGCCCCTCTCCACATCTCAGGAGAGCCACGGGGCAGCCGCTCAGCTGTCTGTGGGGAAGGCTGCCTTGCAGCCCAGGCTCCTGGCTCAGGCTTGCACGATGCGGCCCCAAAGCCACCACCCACTCAGGCCGACCCCTCCCGCTCTGTCCTTTCAGTCTGCTGCCAGCCATCCGGAGGGTGCCTGAAGCCCCAGAGCAGCCCATGAGCTGCCAGCCGCAGGGCCAGGCGGAAACACAACGCCCAGAAGACCAGGGCCCAGCAGCGGGAACAAAACACGTCCGGTTCCTCGCTGAAGAGCGAGGAGCAGAGAAAGCCCATGCTGCCCAAAGTCAAGGCCGTCACCAGTGAGAAGAGACCAGCCCTGCTCTCGCCGTGAGCACCTTTCAGATACTGGAAGAGAGCAACCAGGTCTCCCCTCCTTCTCCCCAGACTAAACAGCCCCATCTCCCTCAGTCTCTCCTCATCAGGCATATTCTCCAAGGCCTTCCCCAGCCTCGTTGCCCTTCTCTGGACCTGCTCCAGCACCTCCATGTCCTCTTTGTACTGAGAGGACATGTACCCCTGACTTTAGTGGGACTCTCACCCACAACCCTAAGCCGGCATTCAGAGGGACTCAAACCCCCTCCTACCTTAGTCCGCTGCACAGGGCCGTGTCCGTCGGGTCTCAGATCGCCCGGAAGAGGAGATCCTCCGGAGAAAGGAGTCCGGTGCGCGCAGGATGTCCAGGGCCGGGACGATCTGCTCCTCGATCGGAGCGTCTCCTGGCTGGCTCGCCAGGACTGACCTGCGGAACAGCACTCGGACTCACAAGAGTCAGAATGGAAGGTAGTTGATTTAAGGTGTATACTCCCCCAAGTCCTGCCTATTCCTAGTAAGCCACACCCCAAACTCCGCCCCTGAAGTAAGGGTTCCTCCCTTCTTTAATTTCTATGGAATTGAAGCGTGCTCCCCCTCCCCCCCGTACATGTAGAGGGAGCCCCCCTGTACAACCCCCCTGTACAAGGATCAAGCCCAGGGTTTCTACGTTGACTCACCGGCTCTACCTGCAGTCTCGAATACACGCGCGTCAGAAAAACCCTGTCATCACCACGGACTTGTGTTAAACCTTCGTGGGCACACCGTCCAGGCTGCCACTTCTGGCACCTGACTCAGTGAGACTTCTCAGGCGGAGGGCTAAGAAGGTCAGTCCATGCACCGATACCCAAGGTACACGGGTCCACAGCCACCACCGAAGCGGTGCTGCAGCCAGTCTTGGCACGGAGAGGCCACTCGGCATCTGCCACCCCACTCCGGCCTGGCAGCGGGAGGGGTGCCGGGAAGCGGCAGATGCAGAGTGTGACCTGCTTTTCCTTTGCCCTCCAGAGCGAGTTGCCGTCTGGGATGCGGTGGCCGCCTACGTCCGAGAGCAGCTGCTGGTGCAGAAGGTGTGTTGGCTGTCGGCTTGCTCCGTGCCCTGTCCAGCTCAGCCTGGACTTCCTCTGAGTCTTCCCCTGCACACAAAGCAGGAAACTCACGCCACATTGCTCTGCTGTGCTGCGTTTGGGAGGGAGGGCCGGGGGAAGGAGAGGGCTGTGCAGCCACTTTCCAAAGCCGTCCCCGATGCTCTGGCTTGTGCCTCTGAACAGCAGCAGGGGGCTGAGCTCTGCCCTTACCCAGGACCACCTCCAGCTCTTCCTCCAGCCAGCCCGTAACGCTTCCGCCCACTTGCAGGGGGTCTGGATTCCCACCTTCGGCTCCTTTGACGCCATCTCCAAGGACGTCAGGACCCAGGATGGGACTGTGACTCTGCGCTGGCCCGTGTTTCACCTGGCTGGCAACCTCATAGCCAGGCACCACCTGCAGTCCTGCAGGGAGTCCCTGCCAGGTAGGAGGGGGGATTCAACCTTTGCTGGCTTTGTGGACGGGGCAAACAGGGCCAGCGCCTCCATTCCCCGAGGCAGACCTCCCCCTCTGAGGAGCCCGTCCAAACACGGGGCCGTTCTGGCTGCTGTCCGCCAGAAGCAGTTGGAGGGAAGCAGCTGTGGAACAGCAGCCGTATCATCAGCTCCATCCCTGGCCTTTTTTCAGCCCACAGGAAGGTGGAGCCCCTGAAATACAGCCAGGTGGCCGCAGCTGCCGGTGTGAGCTGGCAGAAAGTGCAGACTTGCATGCAGAGCACCGTGTCCCTGCTCTCCGGCTGCCTGCAGAATGGGGAGAACGTTGCCGTTGTCCTGAAGGACATCGGAGTGCCTCAGCCGTGACAAGGCCGTCCCACAACCTCCCTGTTCCTCCCCTGCAGCCCCCTCGCTCCTGGACGTGGTGGTGTCCCGGCTGACACCGGTGGCTTCCCTGGCGCCCTCTGGCTGCCTTGTCATCTTCCCCAAGTGAGTATTTCTGTGGCTGTAGCTGCTGCTTGACGCAGCTGCGCAGCTCTCATTCCGGAGCGCTTGTGCCTCGTGTCCGGGAGTGTCCTGCCCAGGAGGATGCGCTGGAGAAGCACACAATCATCCACTGATTTGAGCAGGAGGGAACCCTGAAAGGGCACCTGGTCCCACTCCCCTGCAGGGAACAGGGACACCTACCGCCAGACGAGGTTGCTCTGAGCCTGCTCCAGCCACACCTCCAATGCCTGCCCGGGTACCCAGCACCTCTCTGGGCAAGACGTTCCGGTGCCTCACCACCCTGCCGTCAAAACCTTCTTCCTTCCATGCCAAGTCAACCTGCCCTCGTTCCGCTTGAAACTCGTTCCTTCCCCTTGTGCTATCCCAAGTGACCCTGCTGAAGACTTGAGAAAGTAGCGGCCTTCCCGCAGCGTGAAAATGTGCCTGTGAGCAGGCAATCAGAGAGAGCAACAAGGATTGGTGGAGCACTGCGTCACAGCGCTCGCTGCCTTCTCCTCGCTTACAGGTTTCAGATGGAGTTTGTACCCAAACCACCCCCCTTGATACGCCGCAAGTCCTCCGGAGGCTTCCCTGGGGAGGGGAAACCAAAGAGAGAAGAGACTTTGCCACCTCTTACCCAGGGCAAGAAAGGTAAAGCAGCTTCCAGCTCCTTCCCATGGCACGGGCAACCAGCGTGAGGTGGGAAGTCCCTTGATGGCCACTGATGATGGCTCTGACTCGTGTCAAACCTTCGTGCCGGCTCAGCACGGCCTCTTCCCAGGAGGAACTGTTGGCCTCTCCAAAACTAAGGCGCCGGGTGTGACGCACCCGCATCCCTGGCTATGGCAGGAGGATCTTAGGCCCTGCCCTCCCCCAGTGGAAGGATAGGGACCCCAAAAGTGGCCCTGTCACCTTAGCGTCACCACCCAGCTCCTCTTTCCCCAAGCCGACGTCCCTCCTGCAGTCCCAAAACAGAGCTGAACTGCAGAGAGGAGGAGTGGGGCCAGAGGTGGTTTCAGGGGGGGTCTGAGGGCAGTGCAGATGTCAGCAGTGGGGGAAGCAGAACGGCCCTCTGGGACGCTGTGGGAACTGCCTGAGCAGTCCCTGAGGCCTGAGCGCCCCTTGTGAGTGAGCCAAAGGGCTGACGGTGAATGTCCTCTGCCTTCCCAATTGCAGTGAGATTTGCTGGCACGCCAACCTTCATCAGACGCTTGAGCACGGCAAGTGTTGATGGAAGACGATTCAGAGGATCAGGAGCTGTGGCAATATGGGCAATATGGTCTTATATTTTACAGTCCCAGTCAAAACCCATTTTTCTCCATTCTCCAACTTACAGAAGAACCACCACTGATGGCAATACTTGAGGTTTTCTTACTTAATACTCCTCCTGTTTCACCGAGAACTTCTTTCCAGTGGGACAGAATGCATCCCAAAGGAGTTTGGGGAGCGGGGGGGAACATTGCCTAGCAAAGGCGTGCCCTGCCCCATTTCTAGAACACTTCACAAACAACTGATTTAGCTCACGGACCAATACATATACCAAGAGTCACAGTACGGTTCAGTACACAAGACAGCCAGTCCAAAGTGGAGGACAATTCAGAAGGATCAGGAGCTCACTGCGGAGGGAGAGCGAGAGCTCTACGTCCAGGTGAGGCTGCAGGCTTTGGGTTGGGATGTGCATGGGGGTGACCCACCAAGAGCCCATTCCCTGACACCAAAGGGTCACTGTTTGTGGCCGCCCAGCAGTGCTGAACGCAGCCCCCAGAGTGCTGGGATGGGGACGCCAGGAGCCCCGCAGCTCCCAGGGCTGGCCCCTCTCCACATCTCAGGAGAGCCACGGGGCAGCCGCTCAGCTGTCTGTGGGGAAGGCTGCCTTGCAGCCCAGGCTCCTGGCTCAGGCTTGCACGATGCGGCCCCAAAGCCACCACCCACTCAGGCCGACCCCTCCCGCTCTGTCCTTTCACTCTGCTGCCAGCCATCCGGAGGGTGCCTGAAGCCCCAGAGCAGCCCATGAGCTGCCAGCCGCAGGGCCAGGCGGAAACACAACGCCCAGAAGACCAGGGCCCAGCACCGGGAACAAAACACGTCCGGTTCCTCGCTGAAGAGCGAGGAGCAGAGAAAGCCCAGCGTGAGCTGCCCAAAGTCAAGGCCTCACGCCACCAGGACGCCTAGAGGCAGACAACAGCTAGCAGCAAAGAGTCTGGATCTTCCTCAGAGTCCAGCCTGTCCAAGGAGACGCAGGGCACACGGTTCAGGCTGCCACTTCTGGCACGTGACTCGGTGCAACTTCTCAGGCGGAGGGCTCAGAAGACCAGAGCAGTGCAGGAAGAACCAGAAGAGACGGCAGCATCAACATCTCATGGCGAGTCCAGCCTGCCCGAGGAGTCCTCCGCCGACACATCTGGATTGCTGCCACCCATAGAGGAAGAAACAGGGCCTCCCAGGTGTCAGACCCCAAAGACCAAAGCCGCACCCCGCAGGAAGGGCACACCCTACCCACGCTGATGCGGGCGTGGGGTGCCCGGGACAGACACAGCTCCGCTGGAGGCTGCCAAACTGCTGCTGAGTCCCACTTGCATCATTCCTGCGTGCCATCTCTGTGAGGAAAAGCCAAGGGGCAAGGAGAGGGAGTGCGGACTCTTCCAAGACCCCTTGCCTCTGGGAGATGCTACGGAGCAAGACCCTACTGCTGGAAGTGTTCTAGGCAAGGGGTAAAGAGACGGACGGAGAGCAATAGCGTCCCTGCCCTCTGTGTCTTGAGCTGAAGCCACCGCTCAAGACCGGTCAGCGTGTGGGCCAAGAGTTCCATAAGCCTGCACTGTCCCTCCTCGGACAGCAATCCTTCTGTCTTCTGACCACGTGCAAACAAAGAGAGAAAAATAAAAGCCACATCTGACAGAGCTGTATGGTGGAGATTTCTTGATTCCCAGGGCTCTGTCACGGCAGTGAGGATGGAGGGCTTCACACTTGGGCTGTGAAATCAGCCTGGGAGCGGGGCTCCGCTGGGGACGTTCGGCAGAGCCGAACTCAGCAGTGCTACAGTCCTGAGAGGTGGATGCCAGCAAAAGAGGAAGGCAATGTGGAGTGGATTGACTTGGTCTGCTCTGGGCCTGGACGAGTTCTTGTAGAAACGGACCCAGTGTTTTTTTGGCATGGTTACAACCAGCTGTGCTTGATTCTGCAGAGCGATCGGAGTGTGCGTATGAATGGTGGGACTGGGAGCTGGGTGAATTCCTTGGAGAGGCCAAACGGTGTGGAGGTCCTTCTGCTCCTAGCTGGGCAAGTCTGCAGTGAAGCCTGTTTCTCAGCTTTGGCAGCTGAGAGCGTTTTGTTTGCTCGTGCAGCTTTGCTGGGAGCAATGCAGAGCTGTCAGGCAGACTTGGATCCATTTGCCGCTCTCTCAGCAGCAATGAGACTCGTCGTACTTTCTGTCAGTGCATTGCAGTTGAGAAATGAGTTAGGTTTGGCTGTAGAAATATGGGAGGAGGGGAGGGGAGAGGAGGGAAGGGAAGGGAAGTGACGGTCATTGAGTTCTTGTCACACCCTACCCCTGCAAAGCAGGATGACAAAGATTTAAAGATGTTTATGAAAACAAGATATTGGTTGGCTTTATGGCCCTGTTAGTGAAATTCTTGCAGATGCTGAGGCTCACAAGAATTCATGGCCTGGCAGTGCCCCCCGAAACTGGCCAGGTCTGGCAGGGCTCCTGGCCAGCCTGCCGGCTCTCTGGGCCTGGCAGGGCACCCCCAGGTAGGCTGGCTTTTGGCCTGGCAGGTGCCCGCCAGGCTGGCAGGCTTTTAGCCTCGCTGGGCCCCATGGGCCGGCCAGCTGGCTTTTGGCCTTGCGGGTGCCCCGTGCTTGGCTGGCTTTTGGCTCGGCTTTTGGGTCCCCTTGTGCCAGCAGGCCGGCTTTGGGCCTAGTTTGCCCCACCCGGCCAGCCAGTCGGCCTTTGGCCTGGCAGGGACCCAGGCCAGCAGGCTTTAGGCCTTGCCAGTGTTCCCTGGACTGCTGGCAGGCTTTTGGCCTGCCAGGGCTTCCCCGGCCGGCAGGCTTTTCATTTGACAGGGTTCCCTTGGCCAGCCAGCTGGCCGGCATTTGACCTGGCATGTTCTTTTGGGCCGGCTGGCTTTTGGCCTGGCAGTTCCCCCTAGGCCAGCCGGCTTTTGGCCTGGCAGGGCCCACATGAGCCACACGACTTGCGTTTGACCTGGTATGAGGCCTTGGGCTGGCTGGCTTTTGGCCGGGCAGGGACCCCTGGTCCGGCCTGCTTTGGGTCTGGCAGTGCCCCCCCATACTGGCCAGCTGGCTTTTGGCCTGGTGGGACCCCGGGTCCAACCTGTTTTGTGCCTGACAGTGTGCCCCAAAATTGGCCAACTGGCTTTTGGCCTGACAGGCACCCCACAACCATCCATCCAGCCAACATTTGGCCTTCAGGGCCCCCGTAGCCTGCAGGCATGCTGGCCTTTAGCCTGGCTGGGACCCCCATTGATGGCAGGCTGACTGTTGGCCTGGCAGGGCCCCCTCAGCCAGCCAGCTGCCTTTTGGCCTGGAATGAGCCCTTGGGCTGGCTGGCTTTTGTCCTGGCAGGGACCCAAGGTCACGCCTGCTTTGTACATGGCAGTGCCACCCCAGACTGGCCAGCCATCTTTTGGCCTGGCAGGCTAGACGCCTAGACGCCAGGAGCCCCGCAGCTCCCAGGGCTGGCCCCTCTCCACATCTCAGGAGAGCCACGGGGCAGCCGCTCAGCTGTCTGTGGGGAAGGCTGCCTTGCAGCCCAGGCTCCTGGCTCAGGCTTGCACGATGCGGCCCCAAAGCCACCACCCACTCAGGCCGACCCCTCCCGCTCTGTCCTTTCAGTCTGCTGCCAGCCATCCGGAGGGTGCCTGAAGCCCCAGAGCAGCCCATGAGCTGCCAGCCGCAGGGCCAGGCGGAAACACAACGCCCAGAAGACCAGGGCCCAGCACCGGGAACAAAACACGTCCGGTTCCTCGCTGAAGAGCGAGGAGCAGAGAAAGCCCAGCGTGAGGGTGCGGAGCCCATGCTGCCCAAAGTCAAGGCCGTCACCAGTGAGAAGAGACCAGCCCTGCTCTCGCCGTGAGCACCTTTCAGATACTGGAAGAGAGCAACCAGGTCTCCCCTCCTTCTCCCCAGACTAAACAGCCCCATCTCCCTCAGTCTCTCCTCATCGGGCATATTCTCCAAGGCCTTCCCCAGCCTCGTTGCCCTTCTCTGGACCTGCTCCAGCACCTCCATGTCCTCTTTGTACTGAGAGGACATGTACCCCTGACTTTAGTGGGACTCTCACCCACAACCCTAAGCCGGCATTCAGAGGGACTCAAACCCCCTCCTACCTTAGTCCGCTGCACAGGGCCGTGTCCGTCGGGTCTCAGATCGCCCGGAAGAGGAGATCCTCCGGAGAAAGGAGTCCGGTGCGCGCAGGATGTCCAGGGCCGGGACGATCTGCTCCTCGATCGGAGCGTCTCCTGGCTGGCTCGCCAGGACTGACCTGCGGAACAGCACTCGGACTCACAAGAGTCAGAATGGAAGGTAGTTGATTTAAGGTGTATACTCCCCCAAGTCCTGCCTATTCCTAGTAAGCCACACCCCAAACTCCGCCCCTGAAGTAAGGGTTCCTCCCTTCTTTAATTTCTATGGAATTGAAGCGTGCTCCCCCTCCCCCCCGTACATGTAGAGGGAGCCCCCCTGTACAACCCCCCTGTACAAGGATCAAGCCCAGGGTTTCTACGTTGACTCACCGGCTCTACCTGCAGTCTCGAATACACGCGCGTCAGAAAAACCCTGTCATCACCACGGACTTGTGTTAAACCTTCGTGGGCACACCGTCCAGGCTGCCACTTCTGGCACCTGACTCAGTGAGACTTCTCAGGCGGAGGGCTAAGAAGGTCAGTCCATGCACCGATACCCAAGGTACACGGGTCCACAGCCACCACCGAAGCGGTGCTGCAGCCAGTCTTGGCACGGAGAGGCCACTCGGCATCTGCCACCCCACTCCGGCCTGGCAGCGGGAGGGGTGCCGGGAAGCGGCAGATGCAGAGTGTGACCTGCTTTTCCTTTGCCCTCCAGAGCGAGTTGCCGTCTGGGATGCGGTGGCCGCCTACGTCCGAGAGCAGCTGCTGGTGCAGAAGGTGTGTTGGCTGTCGGCTTGCTCCGTGCCCTGTCCAGCTCAGCCTGGACTTCCTCTGAGTCTTCCCCTGCACACAAAGCAGGAAACTCACGCCACATTGCTCTGCTGTGCTGCGTTTGGGAGGGAGGGCCGGGGGAAGGAGAGGGCTGTGCAGCCACTTTCCAAAGCCGTCCCCGATGCCCTGGCTTGTGCCTCTGAACAGCAGCAGGGGGCTGAGCTCTGCCCTTACCCAGGACCACCTCCAGCTCTTCCTCCAGCCAGCCCGTAACGCTTCCGCCCACTTGCAGGGGGTCTGGATTCCCACCTTCGGCTCCTTTGACGCCATCTCCAAGGACGTCAGGACCCAGGATGGGACTGTGACTCTGCGCTGGCCCGTGTTTCACCTGGCTGGCAACCTCATAGCCAGGCACCACCTGCAGTCCTGCAGGGAGTCCCTGCCAGGTAGGAGGGGGGATTCAACCTTTGCTGGCTTTGTGGACGGGGCAAACAGGGCCAGCGCCTCCATTCCCCGAGGCAGACCTCCCCCTCTGAGGAGCCCGTCCAAACACGGGGCCGTTCTGGCTGCTGTCCGCCAGAAGCAGTTGGAGGGAAGCAGCTGTGGAACAGCAGCCGTATCATCAGCTCCATCCCTGGCCTTTTTTCAGCCCACAGGAAGGTGGAGCCCCTGAAATACAGCCAGGTGGCCGCAGCTGCCGGTGTGAGCTGGCAGAAAGTGCAGACTTGCATGCAGAGCACCGTGTCCCTGCTCTCCGGCTGCCTGCAGAATGGGGAGAACGTTGCCGTTGTCCTGAAGGACATCGGAGTGCCTCAGCCGTGACAAGGCCGTCCCACAACCTCCCTGTTCCTCCCCTGCAGCCCCCTCGCTCCTGGACGTGGTGGTGTCCCAGATGACACCGGTGGCTTCCCTGGCGCCCTCTGGCTGCCTTGTGCCTCGTGTCCGGGAGTGTCCTGCCCAGGAGGATGCGCCGGAGAAGCACACAATCATCCACTGATTTGAGCAGGAGGGAACCCTGAAAGGGCACCTGGTCCCACTCCCCTGCAGGGAACAGGGACACCTACCGCCAGACGAGGTTGCTCTGAGCCTGCTCCAGCCACACCTCCAATGCCTGCCCGGGTACCCAGCACCTCTCTGGGCAAGACGTTCCGGTGCCTCACCACCCTGCCGTCAAAAACTTCTTCCTTCCATGCCAAGTCAACCTGCCCTCGTTCCGCTTGAAACTCGTTCCTTCCCCTTGTGCTATCCCAAGTGACCCTGCTGAAGACTTGAGAAAGTAGCGGCCTTCCCGCAGCGTGAAAATGTGCCTGTGAGCAGGCAATCAGAGAGAGCAACAAGGATTGGTGGAGCACTGCGTCACAGCGCTCGCTGCCTTCTCCTCGCTTACAGGTTTCAGATGGAGTTTGTACCCAAACCACCCACCTTGATACGCCGCAAGTCCTCCGGAGGCTTCCCTGGGGAGGGGAAACCAAAGAGAGAAGAGACTTTGCCACCTCTTACCCAGGGCAAGAAAGGTAAAGCAGCTTCCAGCTCCTTCCCATGGCACGGGCAACCAGCGTGAGGTGGGAAGTCCCTTGATGGCCACCAGCCCGGGGCTCTGACTCGTGTCAAACCTTCGTGCCGGCTCAGCACGGCCTCTTCCCAGGAGGAACTGTTGGCCTCTCCAAAACTAAGGCGCCGGGTGTGACGCACCCGCATCCCTGGCTATGGCAGGAGGATCTTAGGCCCTGCCCTCCCCCAGTGGAAGGATAGGGACCCCAAAAGTGGCCCTGTCACCTTAGCGTCACCACCCAGCTCCTCTTTCCCCAAGCCGACGTCCCTCCTGCAGTCCCAAAACAGAGCTGAACTGCAGAGAGGAGGAGTGGGGCCAGAGGTGGTTTCAGGGGGGGTCTGAGGGCAGTGCAGATGTCAGCAGTGGGGGAAGCAGAACGGCCCTCTGGGACGCTGTGGGAACTGCCTGAGCAGTCCCTGAGGCCTGAGCGCCCCTTGTGAGTGAGCCAAAGGGCTGACGGTGAATGTCCTCTGCCTTCCCAATTGCAGTGAGATTTGCTGGCACGCCAACCTTCATCAGACGCTTGAGCACGGCAAGTGTTGATGGAAGACGATTCAGAGGATCAGGAGCTGTGGCAATATGGGCAATATGGTCTTATATTTTACAGTCCCAGTCAAAACCCATTTTTCTCCATTCTCCAACTTACAGAAGAACCACCACTGATGGCAATACTTGAGGTTTTCTTACTTAATACTCCTCCTGTTTCACCGAGAACTTCTTTCCAGTGGGACAGAATGCATCCCAAAGGAGTTTGGGGAGCGGGGGGGAACATTGCCTAGCAAAGGCGTGCCCTGCCCCATTTCTAGAACACTTCACAAACAACTGATTTAGCTCACGGACCAATACATATACCAAGAGTCACAGTACGGTTCAGTACACAAGACAGCCAGTCCAAAGTGGAGGACAATTCAGAAGGATCAGGAGCTCACTGCGGAGGGAGAGCGAGAGCTCTACGTCCAGGTGAGGCTGCAGGCTTTGGGTTGGGATGTGCATGGGGGTGACCCACCAAGAGCCCATTCCCTGACACCAAAGGGTCACTGTTTGTGGCCGCCCAGCAGTGCTGAACGCAGCCCCCAGAGTGCTGGGATGGGGACGCCAGGAGCCCCGCAGCTCCCAGGGCTGGCCCCTCTCCACATCTCAGGAGAGCCACGGGGCAGCCGCTCAGCTGTCTGTGGGGAAGGCTGCCTTGCAGCCCAGGCTCCTGGCTCAGGCTTGCACGATGCGGCCCCAAAGCCACCACCCACTCAGGCCGACCCCTCCCGCTCTGTCCTTTCACTCTGCTGCCAGCCATCCGGAGGGTGCCTGAAGCCCCAGAGCAGCCCATGAGCTGCCAGCCGCAGGGCCAGGCGGAAACACAACGCCCAGAAGACCAGGGCCCAGCACCGGGAACAAAACACGTCCGGTTCCTCGCTGAAGAGCGAGGAGCAGAGAAAGCCCAGCGTGAGCTGCCCAAAGTCAAGGCCTCACGCCACCAGGACGCCTAGAGGCAGACAACAGCTAGCAGCAAAGAGTCTGGATCTTCCTCAGAGTCCAGCCTGTCCAAGGAGACGCAGGGCACATGGTTCAGGCTGCCACTTCTGGCACGTGACTCGGTGCAACTTCTCAGGCGGAGGGCTCAGAAGACCAGAGCAGTGCAGGAAGAACCAGAAGAGACGGCAGCATCAACATCTCATGGCGAGTCCAGCCTGCCCGAGGAGTCCTCCGCCGACACATCTGGATTGCTGCCACCCATAGAGGAAGAAACAGGGCCTCCCAGGTGTCAGACCCCAAAGACCAAAGCCGCACCCCGCAGGAAGGGCACACCCTACCCACGCTGATGCGGGCGTGGGGTGCCCGGGACAGACACAGCTCCGCTGGAGGCTGCCAAACTGCTGCTGAGTCCCACTTGCATCATTCCTGCGTGCCATCTCTGTGAGGAAAAGCCAAGGGGCAAGGAGAGGGAGTGCGGACTCTTCCAAGACCCCTTGCCTCTGGGAGATGCTACGGAGCAAGACCCTACTGCTGGAAGTGTTCTAGGCAAGGGGTAAAGAGACGGACGGAGAGCAATAGCGTCCCTGCCCTCTGTGTCTTGAGCTGAAGCCACCGCTCAAGACCGGTCAGCGTGTGGGCCAAGAGTTCCATAAGCCTGCACTGTCCCTCCTCGGACAGCAATCCTTCTGTCTTCTGACCACGTGCAAACAAAGAGAGAAAAATAAAAGCCACATCTGACAGAGCTGTATGGTGGAGATTTCTTGATTCCCAGGGCTCTGTCACAGCAGTGAGGATGGAGGGCTTCACACTTGGGCTGTGAAATCAGCCTGGGAGCGGGGCTCCGCTGGGGACGTTCGGCAGAGCCGAACTCAGCAGTGCTACAGTCCTGAGAGGTGGATGCCAGCAAAAGAGGAAGGCAATGTGGAGTGGATTGACTTGGTCTGCTCTGGGCCTGGACGAGTTCTTGTAGAAACGGACCCAGTGTTTTTTTGGCATGGTTACAACCAGCTGTGCTTGATTCTCCAGAGCGATCGGAGTGTGCGTATGAATGGTGGGACTGGGAGCTGGGTGAATTCCTTGGAGAGGCCAAACGGTGTGGAGGTCCTTCTGCTCCTAGCTGGGCAAGTCTGCAGTGAAGCCTGTTTCTCAGCTTTGGCGGCTGAGAGCGTTTTGTTTGCTCGTGCAGCTTTGCTGGGAGCAATGCAGAGCTGTCAGGCAGACTTGGATCCATTTGCCGCTCTCTCAGCAGCAATGAGACTCGTCGTACTTTCTGTCAGTGCATTGCAGTTGAGAAATGAGTTAGGTTTGGCTGTAGAAATATGGGAGGAGGGGAGGGGAGAGGAGGGAAGGGAAGGGAAGGGAAGTGACGGTCATTGAGTTCTTGTCACACCCTACCCCTGCAAAGCAGGATGACAAAGATTTAAAGATGTTTATGAAAACAAGATATTGGTTGGCTTTATGGCCCTGTTAGTGAAATTCTTGCAGATGCTGAGGCTCACAAGAATTCATGGCCTGGCAGTGCCCCCCGAAACTGGCCAGGTCTGGCAGGGCTCCTGGCCAGCCTGCCGGCTCTCTGGGCCTGGCAGGGCACCCCCAGGTAGGCTGGCTTTTGGCCTGGCAGGTGCCCGCCAGGCTGGCAGGCTTTTAGCCTCGCTGGGCCCCATGGGCCGGCCAGCTGGCTTTTGGCCTTGCGGGTGCCCCGTGCTTGGCTGGCTTTTGGCTCGGCTTTTGGGTCCCCTTGTGCCAGCAGGCCGGCTTTGGGCCTAGTTTGCCCCACCCGGCCAGCCAGTCGGCCTTTGGCCTGGCAGGGACCCAGGCCAGCAGGCTTTAGGCCTTGCCAGTGTTCCCTGGACTGCTGGCAGGCTTTTGGCCTGCCAGGGCTTCCCCGGCCGGCAGGCTTTTCATTTGACAGGGTTCCCTTGGCCAGCCAGCTGGCCGGCATTTGACCTGGCATGTTCTTTTGGGCCGGCTGGCTTTTGGCCTGGCAGTTCCCCCTAGGCCAGCCGGCTTTTGGCCTGGCAGGGCCCACATGAGCCACACGACTTGCGTTTGACCTGGTATGAGGCCTTGGGCTGGCTGGCTTTTGGCCGGGCAGGGACCCCTGGTCCGGCCTGCTTTGGGTCTGGCAGTGCCCCCCCATACTGGCCAGCTGGCTTTTGGCCTGGTGGGACCCCGGGTCCAACCTGTTTTGTGCCTGACAGTGTGCCCCAAAATTGGCCAACTGGCTTTTGGCCTGACAGGCACCCCACAACCATCCATCCAGCCAACATTTGGCCTTCAGGGCCCCCGTAGCCTGCAGGCATGCTGGCCTTTAGCCTGGCTGGGACCCCCATTGATGGCAGGCTGACTGTTGGCCTGGCAGGGCCCCCTCAAGCGGACCCCTTGCCTCTGGGAGATGCTACGGAGCAAAACCCTACTGCTGGAAGTGTTCTAGGCAAGGGGTAAAGAGATGTACGGAGAGCAATAGCGTCCCTGCCCTGTGTGTCTTGAGCTGAAGCCACCGCTCAAGACCGGTCAGCGTGTGGGCCAAGAGTTCCATAAGCCTGCACTCTCCCTCCTCGGACAGCAATCCTTCTGTCTTCTGACCACGTGCAAACAAAGAGAGAAAAATAAAAGCCACATCTGACAGAGCTGTATGGTGGAGATTTCTTGATTCCCAGGGCTCTGTCACGGCAGTGAGGATGGAGGGCTTCACACCTGGGCTGAGTATCATTGAATGACTCCGGTTGGAAAAGACCTTCAAGATCATCCAGTCCAACCGCAGCCTAACCATAGTACCCTAACTCTAACAACCCTCTGCTAAATCATACCTCCGAGCACCACATCCAGGCACTCCTCCCCAAGCCTGTAGGGTTGCCTGGGGTTGTTGTAACCAAAATGCAGGACGTGACACTTGGCCCTATGGAAACTCATGCAATTTACCTTGGCCCATCGATGCATTCTATCCAGGTCCCTCTGCAGTGCCCTTCTCCCCTCTGGCAGATCAACACTCCCTCCCAGCTTGGTGTCCTGTGCAAACTGACTGAGGCTGCACTCAATCCCCTCCACAAGATCATCAATGGAGATGTTAAAGAGAAGCGGCCCCAGTACTGAGCCCTGGGGGACATCGCTCGCGACCGCCGCCAACTGGGTTTAACTCCATTGCCCACCACTCTTGGGGCCCCGCCATCCAGCCGGTGCTTCACCCAGCAGAGCGTACGCCCATCCAAACCGTGGGCAGCCAGCTTCTCCACCAGGACCCTATACAACCCCATAGGATCCCATACCTTCCCCATGCTTTCCACTATAGG
The DNA here is from genome assembly GCA_030625065.1 of Alectoris magna. Lineage (NCBI taxonomy): Eukaryota > Metazoa > Chordata > Aves > Galliformes > Phasianidae > Alectoris > Alectoris magna. The sequence goes on along the minus strand of CM060577.1, from coordinate 7,235,123 downwards.
ACTCCATAGGTTACCATTCCTCCCCCTTACTACCTGTAGGACCCCACAGACCACAGGAAGATACCATTCTCCCATTGGACCCCATATGACCCCACTCCTGCCCCCTTGAACGCCGTAGGACCCCATCGGATCCCATTCCCCCAGCACATAGGACCGCAGAAGTCACCACAAAATCCCATCCCTACCACCCCCAACAGGAACCTGTAACCTCGTAGGACGTCACAAGATCACGAGGTTGGAAAGGACCTACAAGACCATCCACTCCAACCGTCCTCCCATTACCGTTGCTACCACAGCCACTAAACCACATCTCGGAGCTCCTCGTCCAGATGCCTCTCGAACACTGCCAGCGACAGCGACTGCACCACCTCCCTGGGCAGCCATTGCAGTGCCTGACCACCCTCTGAGAGAAAAAGTTCTTCCTTATGTCCAATCTAAACCTCCTCTGGTACAACTTGCGTCCATTTCCTCGGGTCATGATTGTTGCCTGGGAGAAGAGGCCAAATCCCTCCTCACCACAGCCTCCCTTCAGGAAGTTGTGGAGAGCAACGAGGTCTCCCCTGAGCCTCCTCTTCTCCAGACTGAACAATCCCAGCTCCCTGAGCCGCTCCTCACAAGACTTGTGCTCCAGACCCCTCACCAGTTTCGTTGCCCTTCTCTGGACACGTTCCAGGGCCTCCATGTCTTTCTTGTAGTGAGGAGCCCAAAACTGAACACAATACTTCAGATGCAGCCTCGCCAGAGCTGAGCGCAGGGGGACAATCACCTTTCTGCTCCTGCTGGCCTCACTGTTTCCAATGCAGGTCAGGATGCCGTTGGCCCTCTTGGCCACCTGGGCACACTGTCAGCTCATGTTCTGCTGAGCATCGACCAGCACCCCCAGGTCCCTTTCCTCTTCACGGTCTTCCAGCCACTCAGCCCCAAGCCTGTAGTGCTGCATGGGGTTGTTGTGGCCAAAGTGCAGGACCTGGCCCTTGGCCTTGTTGAACCTCATCCCATTCACCTCAGCCCAGCGATCCAGCCTATCCAGATCCCTCTGAAGGGCCTCCCGACCCTCAGACAGATTGACACCACCTCCCAACTTGGTGTCATCTGCAAACTTACTGAGGGGATACTCAACCCCCTCATCTAGGTCAACAGTGAAGATATTAAACAAGATGGGCCCTAGAACCGAGCCCTGGGGGACACCACTTGTAACGGGTCGCCAGCTGGACTTAACTCCATTAACCACTGCCCCTTGGGCATGGCCTTCCAGCCAGATCCTTACCCAAAGAAAGGTATACCTGTCCAGGCCACGGGCAGCCAGTCTCCCCAGGAGAATACTGTGAGAGACCGTGGCAAAGGCTGTGCTGAAATCTAGGTAGACTACATCAACAGCCATTCCGTCGTCTACCAGTCTGGTCACCCCGTTGTAGAAGGAGATGAGGTTGGTCAAGCACGACCTGCCCTTCATGAACCCATGCTCGCTTGGCCTAGATCCCCTAGATGCCACACACATGCCGTGTGATCTCACCCAAGATGATTTCTTCCATAACTTTCCCCGGTACCAAGGTCAGGCTGACAGGCCTGTAGTTCCCCGTATCCTCCTTACGGCCCTTCTTGTAGATGGGAGTCACATCGGCAAGCCTTCAATCCTCCGGGACCTCTCCAGTTAACCAGGAGCGCTGGTAGATGGCGGAGAGCGGCTCAGCAATCATCCCCGCCAGCTTCCTCAGCACCCGAGGTTGGAGCCCATCCGGTCCCATGGACCTGTGACAGTCCAGGCGGAGGAGGAGCTCTTTAGCAGTCTCCACCTGAATCACTGGGGGTGTCTTTTGCCTTCCAGATGCCATCCGCCCATAGGGCGCAAAAGGACTCCACAGGATCCCTTCTCCCCTGGCCCCCCAAAGGACCCTCTAGAAACCTATGGGTACCACCCCCCAGACATAGAACCCCATAGAACCCCCAGAGGACCCCCAGAGAGTTCCATCCCCTCCCGTAGGACACCACAGGACCCCACAGGATCCCATCCCCCCTTCCCCTCGGAAGGCTGCGAGGAAAGTGAATCTGTGGGATCCCCCAGACACAGCACTCCCTGCCCGGTAGGGTCGCAGCAGCCCTGAGGTCGCAAGAGTGGCACAGAGGATCGATGCCGGCTGATTGACTGAGCGTCCTGACAAGGAATCGACGACTTCCAGGCCAAACCGAGCGCCTTTGTGACAACGGGTCGTCAGAGTGACGGGGAGAGTGCTTTGGAACAGCACTTGTTTGCGTATCACCTACTTGGAGATCGGTTCAGGGAACGGCTACACAAGAAAAAGGAGGAACGTTCCTCTGAGAGGAAAGACAAGAGAGCGAGAAAACAGAGAGGGCTCAGCACCCCCACCCGGGGCGGGCAGCAGGCTGCTGGTGCCAGCGTCACCATGGGCAGTGGCCAGCACTAGCCACGCTGTCACCGCGTCGCCGTCTGCAACGCAGCCACCCGGGAGGGGTATCAAGGTGGAGCACGGCGCTGGGTCCTGCATCCCGAAGGAGCATCTGGCAGAGAGCAGATGCAACTGAAAGGACGAGCTCCGGCATGGCTGGTGCCAACAAGGAGCAACCCGCTGCCACGAGGCGCAATAGGATGAGCTTCTGCGAGGACGGCCCCATGGTGCAGTGGGCCTCCGGACCCACGTGCACTGATACCGAAGGTACACGGGTCCACAGCCAGCACTGAAGCGGTGCTGCAGCCAGCCTTTGCACGGAGAGGCCACTTGGCATCTGCCACCTCACTCCCACCTTCGGCTCCTTTGACACCATCTCCAAGGACGTCAGGACCCAGGACGGGACCATGACCCTGCGCTGGCCCGTGTTTCACCTGGCTAGCAACCTCATAGCCAGGCACCACCTCTAGTCCCGCAGGGAGTCCCTGCCAGGTAGGAGGGAGGATTCAACTTTTGCTGGCTTCGTGGACGGGGCAAACAGGGCCAGCGCCTCCATTCCCCGAGGCAGACCTCCCCCTCTGAGGAGCCCGTCCAAACACGGGGCCGTTCTGGCTGCTGTCCGCCAGAAGCAGTTTCAGGGAAGCAGCTGTGGAACAGCAGCCGTATCTTCAGCTCCGTCCCTGGCCTTTTTTCAGCCCACAGGGAGGTGGAGCCCCTGAAATACAGCCAGGTGGCCGCAGCTGCCGGTGTGAGCTGGCAGAGAGCGCAGACTTGCATGCAGAGCACAGTGTCCCTGCTCTCCGGCTTCCTGCAGAATGGGGAGAACGTTGCCGTTGTCCTGAAGGACATCGGAGTGCCTCAGCCGTGACAAGGCCGTCCCACAACCTCCCTGTTCCTCCCCTGCAGCCCCCTCGCTCCTGGACGTGGTGGTGTCCCGGATGACACCGGTGGCTTGCCTGGCGCCCTCTGGCTGCCTTGTGTCCGGGAGTGCCCTGCCAAGGAGGATGCGCCGGAGAAGCACACAATCATCCACTGATTTGAGCAGGAGGGAACCCTGAAAGGGCACCTGGTCCCACTCCCCTGCAGGGAACAGGGACACCTACCGTTGCCGTTGTCCTGAAGGACATCGGAGTGCTCCTCATGGACTGGCTGACCTTTTACATGAAATTTTACCACGACTTCCTCAAGAAGCTGTCCAGGAAAGAGAACTTCAGAAGAGCTGTTCGCAAGGTGAGCTGCAGGTTTCTCCGTGGCCCGGGCAGTCCGGTGGCCCTTGCTGTGCCCGCACAGGGAGCCGGGGGGGACACCGCTCGCGACCGCCGCCAACTGGGTTTAACTCCATTGCCCACCACTCTTGGGGATTAATAGTGCTATTTTTTGACCTTCGGAAATAATGCAGAGGGTGAGGGTGACCAAGCCATTTGTTAATCACCCCAGCATGGTCAGCATCTATAAGTGCCGGTAAAACAAAAGCCCTATCCATGTAACAGAAGAACTTCCTAATAAGAAAGCGCTACACCTGTCCCCACGGGGGCCCGTGACACCTGTTGGAATGAGAGTCACGGTGCTGTCAGCCTGCGGCACTGACTGGGCGCTGGCCAAATCCCCCCCTGCACTGCTGGCGGTGGCTGGTCTGAGTGAACTGGCCAAGCAGCGGCCGACCGATTTAGGACCATATTTGCTGCCATAGCGCACGGTCACGCACTCTTCTTCCTGTTTCCCAGCAGACCGCAGGGCCATACGGCAACGGGGAGTTTGGATCGGCATTCTCTCGCCCCGTGCAGCCCCCTCCTAGGGCACTGGGGACAGGGTCGATCTGCAATAGCACGAGCAGGTCCGTTTGCTTGCTCAGGCTGTTTACAGTCCCTCTGTACATGACTGAGCCCTCCAGAATTGCAGCACTTCGTTCGTTGGGCTGTTCCCGCATTGAGTCGGGAAACGGACCAGAAGTGTAACGTAGGGCTGGGCAGTCTCCTGCTTAACTGACATAATTGAGGCATTAGACAGATCAGTACCAGGTATCCAAAAGATAACATATAACACCAAAGTCTTAACTTGTTCAAGGCATCGCTCGTCCATTTGTGCCTGGGCCTGAGGTGTTGCCCAGACCCTCTCCTCTCCTTCATTATTCATCATCTGGATGGTAGCCTGATCCCAGTATTCAGTCGTAAACACAGCGTACTGCATGGGAGACAGGATTAGCTCTTTCACTGCCTCATAAGGCAGGGATTCCCCCCCCGTAATACTGCACCTCCGTACTCTGTAGAAAAATCCTTCTTTCCCGCATTCATCCCTGTATAAGCAAGTTACATACAGGCAATAGGGAACAATCAGAAGAAATCCTTCCTTGTCGAATTTGTTCAAGCCCTTGCATTATTTAGTGCAAACAGACAACAGTTTAGCAGCTGTTCTGTCGTTAGCAATAGAAGCCTCCCAGAGTTTTATACCGATTTTATCCCAAAGCTCCCCATCAAGAGAGAGCCCAGTTTTCAGAAATTCAGCACCATTTTTACTGCAGCCTGGAAATAAATCCCAAAGGGGTCCCATTCTGTGTTAGTCAGCAACTGATGAGAAAGAAGCCTTCAGCTTTCACTCTGATATATCACTTTGAAGGATCACACAAATATGTGCAGCGAATGCTTTGGGAGCGCTCACAGCCATGCTTTTAAGCTATTAGATATTAATTAACGGCCATACGACTTTACGAGGCTGCATGTCAGATAGAACTGTTGTTAGTGGGCAAATGTGCTGAAAACGTGTTGGCGGTGGATGCGATAGGGAGTGCCAGCAGGGCGTCCCCTGCTTCAAAGGGCACTTTACCTTTCTCACCCGTCACAGATTCTCTCCTGCTTTTATTTCTCTCAGAGTCTGAAGGGTGTTTTCCATTTGTACACCGCATCCGCGTGGCCGGGGCGTGACACAGAGCCCAAGTGGAACAGCTGCTCAGAAACAGGGTAAGCTATTAAGATCAACGCTCTGAGCGTGAGCCTTTGTCTCAAGCGACGCATGGTCACATTGGAAAAGTCCCGATTAGTGGGCTGAAGGAGAGGTAATCAGTCCGTGATACAGGGTCAGCCCCTTCGCTTTGCCAATTAAGAAAAGCTAATTGATAGGCTGATAGCATCACAGAAAAAGAACGATTCCCGCAGATTCCAGCATAGGCGACATCACATTCTGCTTAATTTACATTCGATCTACTACTAAAATAGAATCACAGAATCACAGAATTGTAGGGGTTGGAAGGGACCTCCAGAGATCATCGAGTCCGACCCCCCTGCCAAAGCAGGTTCGCACAGCTCGGCGTCCAGGCGGGTCGTGAATATCTCCAGAGAAGGAGACTCCACAACCCCCCTGGGCAGCCTGTTCCAGTGCTCCGTCACCCTCACCGTAAAGAAGTTCTTGCGCACATTCGTGCGGAACTTCCTATGCCCTAGCTTCATCCCATTTCCCCTTGTCCTGTCCCCACGCACTACTGAAAAGAGTCTGGCCTCACCACTATGGCCCCCACACCTCAGGTATTTATAAACCTGGATCAAATCCCCTCTCAGCCTTCTTTTCTCAAGGCTAAACAGACCCAGTTCACTCAGTCGTTCCTCATAGGGGAGATGCTCCAGGCCCTTCACCATCTTTGTGGCCCTCCGCTGGACTCTAGAACTGGACACAGTACTCCAGATGAGGCCTTACCAGGGCAGAGTAGAGGGGGAGGATCACCTCCCTTGACCTGCTGGCTACGCTCTTTTTCAAACACCCCAGTATGCCATTGGCCCTTTTGGCCACGAGGGCACACTGCTGGCTCATGGCCAACCTGTCATCCACCAGGACGCCCAGGTCCTTCTCTGCAGAGCTCCTCTCCAGCAGGTCATAATTGCAAGCACCTGTACTGGTGCATGCAATTATTTCTTCCTAAGTGCAAGACTCTACACTTGCTTTTGTTAAACCTCATCCTGTTTCTTACTGCCCAGCTCTCCAGCCTGTCCAGGTCTTGCTGAATGGCAGCACAGCCTTCAGGCGTGTCAGCCAATCCACCCAACTTCGTATCATCAGCAAACTTGCTGAGGGTGGCCACTATCCCCTCATCAAGGTCGTTGATGAAGATGCTGAACAAGACCGGACCCAGCACAGACCCCTGGGGGACACCGCTAGTTACAGGCCTCCAGCCGGACGCTGCACCGCCAGCGACGACCCTCTGCACTCTGCCAGTCAGCCAGTTCGTGACCCACTTCACTGTCCATTCGTCTATCCCATAATTCCTCCGCTTTGTTGTAAGGAGGTCATGGGGGACAGTATCGAAAGCCTTACTGCAATCAAGGTAGACTACGTCTACCGCTCTCCCCCCATCCACCCAGCCAGTGACAACGTCATAGAAGGCCACCAGGTTGGTCGAGCACGACCTCCCCTCGGTGAACCCATGCCGGGTACTCCTGATAACCTCCTTTTCTCCCAATTGTCTGCAGATGGCATCCAGCACAAGCTGTTCCATCAGCTTCCCTGGGACAGAGGTGAGGCTGACTGGCCTATAATTACCTGGGTCCTCCTTCTTGCTCTTTTTGAAGACCGGAGTGACATTGGCTGTCCTCCAGTCATCAGGCACCTCCCCAGCTCTCCAAGACCTCTGAAAGATGACAGAGAGCGGCTCAGCAATGACCTCCGCCAGCTCTCTCAGCACCCGTGGATGCACCCCATCAGGTCCCATGGATTTATGGACCTTAGTGTTTCCTAGGCGCTCACGGACCGCCTCTTCCCTGACTAAAGGGAAGTGTCCCATTCCCCAGACTCTCTCATTCACCTCCAAGCTTTGGGATTCCTGAGGGAGAGCCTTTTCACTAAATACAGAAGCAAAGAAGGCGCTCAGTATTTCCGCCTTCTCAGCATCCCCCGTAACCAGAACGCCCCCCTCACTTAAGATGGGGCCCACATTCTCCCTGGCCTTCCCTTTGCTGTTAACGTACTTAAAAAAGCCTTTTAAAATATCCTTTATCCCTTTAGCTAGATTCAACTCCAGGTCGGCTTTGGCCTTCCTCGTCGCGTCCCTGCAGGCCCTGACTACATTCTTACGTTCTTCCCAAGCGGTCAGACCCTTTTTCCACAGTTCATGAACTTTCTTCTTTCCTTGGAGCTTGCACATGAGCTCCTTGCTCATCCATGCGGGTCTCCCGCCACCTTTTCCCGATCTCACAGTCGCAGGGACGCACCGATCCTGAGCTTGGAAGAAGAGCTGTTTAAATGCTAACCAGCTCTCCCAGGCCCCCATACCTTCTAATAGCCCGGCCCACGGGATAGCCCCGAGTAGGTCCCGGAAGAGATCAAAGTTTGCTCTCCTAAAGCCCAGGGTAGCGATCCTACTTTCTGCTTTGCTTCCTCCGCTCAGGATCTTGAACTCCACAGAATACAAATAGAAGGAGCACACGGCAACCCGGACAATTCAGGTTACGCCCGAACTGCACGCAAGGGTCGGGCGCAGAGCAGGAGGAGCAGGAGGAGGTCCTGAAGGAGCTGGCTGAGGCGGTTGCCGAGCCGCTCTCCATCATATTTGAGAAGTCGTGGCTGTCAGCTGAGGTCCCGGATGACTGGAGGAAGGGTCACGTCACTGCCATATACAAGAAGGGGAGCAGGGAGGACCAAGGGGTTCCAGGGAGGAACTACAGGCCGGTGAGTCTCACCTCCGTGCCTGGGAAGATCATGGAACAGATCCTCCTGGACAACATGCTCGATCACATAAAGAATGAGCATGTGATCCGAGACAGCCAGCACGGCTTCACCAGGGGAAGGTCATGCTTAACTAATCTTGTGGCCTTCTATGATGGAGTGACGGCGATGGTGGACGAAGGGAAGGCGCCCGATGTCATTTACCTGGACCTGAGCAAGGCCTTTGACATGGTCCCCCACCACATCCTCATCTCCAAATCGGAGGGAAGTGGATTTGACGGGTGGACAACTCGATGGATAAGCAATTGGTTGAAAGGCCGCAGGCAGAGGGTGGTGGTCAATGGCTCTACGTCCAGGTGGAGGCCGGTAACGAGCGGTGTCCCCCAAGGGTCTGTCTTGGGACCGGTGCTCTTTAACACCTGTATTAATGACATCGATGAGGGAATGGAGTGCACCCTCAGCAAGTTCGCTGACGACACCAAGCTGAGTGGTGCGGTTGATACGGTGGAAGGAAGGGATGCCATTCAGAGGGACCTCGACAGGCTGGAAAGCTGGGCCCAGGTGAACCTAATGAGGTTCAACACAGCAAAGTGCGAGGTTTTGCACTTGGGCCGGAAGAAGCCCAGGCACCTGCACAGGCTGGGAGGAGCGGTCCTTGAGAGCAGCTCGGCAGAGAAGGACCTGGGGGTCCTGATGGACGAGAGACTTAACGTGAGCCAGCAGCGCGCTCTGGCAGCTGGGAAAGCAAATGGGATCCTGGGCTCCATCGGGAGAGGGGTGGTCAGCAGGGACGGGGAGGTGATCGTCCCTCTCTACTCGGCTCTTGTGAGGCCCCATCTGGAGTGCTGTGTCCAGGCGTGGAGCCCTCAGTACAAGAAGGACATGGAGATTTCGGAAAGGGTCCAGAGGAGGGCCGCGAAGATGATCAGGGGGCTGGAGCACCTCCCCTATGAGGACAGGCTGAGGGAGTTAGGCTTGTTCAGCCTGGAGAAGAGAAGGCTGCGGGGTGACCTCATTGCAGCCTTTCAGTACCTGAAGGGAACCTACACCCCACCAGGAGGGGAGTCAACTCTTGGAAAGGGCTGACAGTAGCAGGACTGGGGGAAATGGATCCAAGTTGAAGGAGGGAAGATTTAGGTTGGATGTTAGGGGGAAGCTCTTTACTAGGAGAGCGGTGAGGCCCTGGAACGGGCTGCCCGGGGAGGCTGTGGATGCCCCGTCCTTGGAGGTGTTCAAGGCCGGGTTGGACGGGGCCCTGGGCAACCTGATCTAGTAAATGTGTACGTTTGGTGGCCCTGCTAGGCAGGGGGGTTGGAACTCCACGATCCTTGAGGTCCCTTCCAACCCGGGTCATTCTGTGATTCTGTGATTCCGTGAGCAGCCAGGGCAGAAGGAGCCGGCGCCGGCACAGGATCGACCGCAATGCCGGGGGCAAACGGCCCCTCCTCTGCGAACAAGGAATCGAAGGCTTTTCCCTGCAGGCGAGGAGACCGGTCCCCGTTGTCCCGACTCCACCCCTCCTCCCAAAGCGTACATTGTACCGGCTTAAGTACCACGCGCACGAGCACGCAGCCCGGCGCTGCGAGACCCTCCAGCGCACGTAAAGCCAGGGGCGATCTCAGCCGCTTCTGCTCGACCGCCTCTATCCGGCGCGCCACCCCTTCGGGGTCCAGAGGGACGCACACGGGACCCTCCTCCCCAGCCGCTGCCGGAAACGCGAGCGTAACCGATAAGCCCGTATCTTCCGCCGCCTCTCTGACCGCGGACCGATCGGCGAGCTGACCGCGCCTACGCTCTCACCCAGCCGCGGGGGCAGACGCGCCCTCCCCCGCCGCCGGCGCGGAGAGATGGCGCAAGGAAGGATACGGCGGTTGCTGAGGCGGCGCCGTCGGATACGGGGGTGGGGACTCGGCCGATGCCCTTCCCTCGAGGCCCTGCTGGCGACTGGTGCGACGCGACGAAGGCGCGGCTGACGGACGGAGGCCGCCATTGGGCTGTTTGTCTTCTTCCGGCATCGTGGGCGCGCTCGGGGCCGGCGCGGTCGGGGCCGGCGCCATCTTGTCGGCAGTCGGCTGCAACTTAACCTCCTCCGAACTCCTCCAAACAAGCGGACCCCCGCGGGGTCCCCAAAATCCGGATTTCCCCCTGCGGTAAAAGCTAGGAGTGCCCGTGCCCGCTCGGATGACTTCCCTCCCTCTCCGGCTGCTTTAAGGGCTCCCAACAGCAATCCCCAAGTTTTAAGTTCGGCGCCTTTCTGGGCGCTCCCCGCGTGCTGTGCGAGTGACCTGCGGAGCAGCACTCGGGCTCACGAGAGTCAGAACGGAAGCTGGTTGATTTCAGGGCTGTACACCGGCACGCTGGGGAGTTTGCACTGCCCCCACTGCGCAACTGGTGTCTCTCCAGCAGCCGTATTTATGCCACCCGAAATCCTAGGGCTTCCACCTTGACTCAGTCCCCCCTTTCTTTGCTCCTGAGTAAATTCTTTTACTCACGGCCACTTGAATTCCCTGAGCTTCACGGCCAATCTCCATCATTTCAGGCCTGGCTCTAAAGGAATGCATAAACATACCGGCTGAAAAATGAAGATTCACGCCGTGGGGTGCAATAGGGCGTTCAGCATCCCAGTAGCTGCAGGTGTGACCACCCAAACAAGACTTCCCGGCAACGATAATGGCTGTTTTTCTCCATGGAGGAGTAGTCTTACTTCCTCACTGTTGGTTATGGCAATTAGAGCCGTAACTTGGGGGTGGTCCTCACTTCCAGGAGCTCCAAATATTTTATGGGGGTATGAGCAGACTTCATGGTTCCGTTTTTCCTGTGCATGATATAGCTCTGCGAGTTTTGGAAGCACTTTTCCCATTACCAGTGCTGCAAGTCCTTGGAATCCCTGAGGCAAGCCTGTCCCAGTTAGCTGTCCCCCTCAAAGGCAAACAACCTCTGGCTTTCAGGTGCGAGGGGGGATGCAGAAGAGTGCGTCCTTGAGACCCAAAACTGTAAACCAAGACAAATACCTCCCCGGGTTAGTTAGGAAGGTAGATGGATTAGCCTCTAGGAGATAGAAATCCTGCATTATCTGACTTGTGGCTCTCCAATCCTGTCCCAATCTATGTCAGATTATCAGCGATGGGCCTGATTCCTTCCCCGTCCTGATCTCTGAGTGGATATTGTTTAATTCTCATTGGGGTAGCCTGTTCTTTTAGGGCAGTCACCACGGGGAGGGCCATTTTTGCTCTCCCTGGAGTATCTGTTGCCCACGCCTCAAAGGAAACCAGTGTGCTTGTTTCTGGGGGTATCTTGTTTTCCTTTTTATTCCCATGATTTGCATAAGCCCCAGCCACCTGATAAACATTTCATTCTGTACCTTTAGCTGCAGCCTTCCCTTCTCAAAGGTGGTTTCTGCTCCCATTTGTTGCAGTAAATCTCTAGCTAACAAAGGTTTAGGCGAATTTGGCAAGTATAAAGTTGACATATTCCCCGTGCTTTACCCAGCCTGATTTTCACGGGTTTTGTGAAGAACGCCTTCTCAGTATGGCCAGTCGCTCCCGCAACCTGTCTATAATCAGAACTCAAAGGTAAAAAAACTCATTCAGTACAGAATATGTCGCTCCAGTATCCACCAAAGCTTCCCTTTTACGTTCCCTCTCCCTTAGCTCAAGGTTAACCAAGGGATCCGCTAAGGAAGACTGCCCTGGTCTCTGGCAGTCCTCTGAGAAGGGGGCCAGGTTGGTGTTTCGCTGAAGCTCTCTGTTATTTTTCAGAGGACAATTCCTCTGCCAGCGTCCGTATCGCTTCACAGAGAGCACACTGGTCAGTCTGGGAGGGCCCCAACCGCCCCCCCCTTTCCTTTTGGGTTCTGTCAGAGGCTGCGGTCTAACAGTCCTTCTGAAGCGCTGCCTCCAGGGCTTTTCCTTCCCACCTTTGCATACCCTCCCCCCTGTTAGAGAATACCCTCCAGGCTATTTCCCTAAGTCCCTCCAACCATAGGACTCCCGGGAGGTGATGGTGAGATAACAGTGTCCTTAGTGGGCTTCTCCCTCCTTCTGGGCGCCTGGTACAAGTCTGGGAGTTCTTTCTGTTGTGTTAATTTCAGAGGCCTCCGCCTGATACTGTAAGAACAACATCTGCAAATTCCCTGCATAGGAACAACACTGAACTGCAATTTGGTCTTATATTTTACAGTCCCAGTCCAAACCCATTTTTCTCCATTCTCCAACTTACAGAAGAACCACCACTGATGGCAATACTTGAGGTTTTCTTACTTAGTACTCCTCCTGTTTCAACGCTAACTTCTTTCCAATGGGACAGAATGCATCCCAAAGGAGTTCGGGGGGGAACATTGCCTAGCAAAGGCTTCCTCGTGCCCTGCCCCGTTTCTAGAACACTCCACAAACAACGTATTTAGCTCACGGACCAAGACATATACCAAGAGTCACAGTACGGTTCAGTACACAAGACAGCCAGTCCAAAGCACACATATAAATACAAACACCAGAAATACCGTTCTTGATGTGCTCTTTTACTTTGCCCGTTTCCAGTCACTTCCCTCACGGGAGAGTGAAATCCCGTACTCAGGGCCCTGCACTCGACTCACAGCAAGACTGTGTCTCGCTCACACACGGCTCATCCTCACGCAGGCTCACTCAGTTAAAGAAAGGGGTGTGCACACCATAATGTTTTCAGCAAAAGTTTATCCAGTTTATATTCCCATAGCAATTCCAATTGTGGCCCAAATTATCGGATCCGAAACCCAATCATTTCCTTCAACCGCTCCCAGTGGGTATGCGGGTAGCTAGAGATCTTAATTGTGGGGGCGTCCCCCTCACACTGCTGCTCTAGCCCGCAGTGGGACTCTAACCCTCACCCCCTCAACTGGGTTTCAGAGGGACTCGAACCCCCTGACTTTAGTGGGACTCTCACCCACAACCCTAAGCCGTCGTACTTTCTGTAAGCGCATTGCAGTTGAGAAATGAGTTAGGTTTGGCTGTAGAAATATGGGAGGAGGGGAGGGGAGAGGAGAGGAGAGGAGGAGGGGAGAGGAGGAAAGGGAAGGGAAGGGAAGGGAAATGAAGGGAAGGGAAGGGAAGGCAAGGGAAATGAAGGGAAGGGAAGGGAAGGCAAGGGAAGGGAAGGGAAGGGAAGGGAAGGGAGGGGAAGGGAAGGGAAGGGAAGCGAAGCGAAGCGAAGCGAAGGGAAGTGACGGTCATTGACTTCTTGTCACACCCTACCCCTGCAAAGCAGGATGACAAAGATTTAAAGATGTTTATGAAAACAAGATATTGGTTGGCTTTATGGCCCTGTTAGTGAAATTCTTGCAGATGCTGAGGCTCACAAGAATTCATGGCCTGGCAGTGCCCCCCGAAACTGGCCAGGTCTGGCAGGGCTCCTGGCCAGCCTGCCGGCTCTCTGGGCCTGGCAGGGCACCCCCAGGTAGGCTGGCTTTTGGCCTGGCAGGTGCCCGCCAGGCTGGCAGGCTTTTAGCCTCGCTGGGCCCCACGGGCCGGCCAGCTGGCTTTTGGCCCGGCTGTGTCCCCCTGTGCCAGCAGGCCGGCTTTGGGCCTAGTTTTCCCCCCCCGGCCATCCAGTCGGCCTTTTGCATGGCAGGGTCCCTGGCGGGCAGGCTTTAGGCCTTGCCAGTGTTCCCTGGACTGCTGGCAGACTTTTGGCCTGCCAGGGCTTCCCCGGCCTGCAGGCTTTGCATTTGGCAGGGTTCCCCCGGCCAGCCAGACGGCTTTTGGCCTGGCAGGGCCCACCCGGGCCAGCTGGCCGGCATTTGATCTGGCGTGTCCCCTTGGGCTGGCTGGCTTTTGGCCTGGCAGTTCCCCCTGGGCCAGCCGGCTTTGGGTCTGGCAGTGCCCCCCATACTGGCCAGCTGGCTTTTGGCCTGGCAGGCACCCCACAACCATCCATCCAGCCAACATTTGGCCTTCAGGGCCCCCGTAGCCTGCAGGCATGCTGGCCTTTAGCCTGGCTGGGACCCCCATTGATGGCAGGCTGACTGTTGGCCTGGCAGGGCCCCCTCAGCCAGCCAGCTGCCTTTTGGCCTGGAATGAGCCCTTGGGCTGGCTGGCTTTTGTCCTGGCAGGGACCCAAGGTCACGCCTGCTTTGTACATGGCAGTGCCACCCCAGACTGGCCAGCCATCTTTTGGCCTGGCAGGCTAGACGCCTAGACGCCAGGAGCCCCGCAGCTCCCAGGGCTGGCCCCTCTCCACATCTCAGGAGAGCCACGGGGCAGCCGCTCAGCTGTCTGTGGGGAAGGCTGCCTTGCAGCCCAGGCTCCTGGCTCAGGCTTGCACGATGCGGCCCCAAAGCCACCACCCACTCAGGCCGACCCCTCCCGCTCTGTCCTTTCAGTCTGCTGCCAGCCATCCGGAGGGTGCCTGAAGCCCCAGAGCAGCCCATGAGCTGCCAGCCGCAGGGCCAGGCGGAAACACAACGCCCAGAAGACCAGGGCCCAGCACCGGGAACAAAACACGTCCGGTTCCTCGCTGAAGAGCGAGGAGCAGAGAAAGCCCAGCGTGAGGGTGCGGAGCCCATGCTGCCCAAAGTCAAGGCCGTCACCAGTGAGAAGAGACCAGCCCTGCTCTCGCCGTGAGCACCTTTCAGATACTGGAAGAGAGCAACCAGGTCTCCCCTCCTTCTCCCCAGACTAAACAGCCCCATCTCCCTCAGTCTCTCCTCATCGGGCATATTCTCCAAGGCCTTCCCCAGCCTCGTTGCCCTTCTCTGGACCTGCTCCAGCACCTCCATGTCCTCTTTGTACTGAGAGGACATGTACCCCTGACTTTAGTGGGACTCTCACCCACAACCCTAAGCCGGCATTCAGAGGGACTCAAACCCCCTCCTACCTTAGTCCGCTGCACAGGGCCGTGTCCGTCGGGTCTCAGATCGCCCGGAAGAGGAGATCCTCCGGAGAAAGGAGTCCGGTGCGCGCAGGATGTCCAGGGCCGGGACGATCTGCTCCTCGATCGGAGCGTCTCCTGGCTGGCTCGCCAGGACTGACCTGCGGAACAGCACTCGGACTCACAAGAGTCAGAATGGAAGGTAGTTGATTTAAGGTGTATACTCCCCCAAGTCCTGCCTATTCCTAGTAAGCCACACCCCAAACTCCGCCCCTGAAGTAAGGGTTCCTCCCTTCTTTAATTTCTATGGAATTGAAGCGTGCTCCCCCTCCCCCCCGTACATGTAGAGGGAGCCCCCCTGTACAACCCCCCTGTACAAGGATCAAGCCCAGGGTTTCTACGTTGACTCACCGGCTCTACCTGCAGTCTCGAATACACGCGCGTCAGAAAAACCCTGTCATCACCACGGACTTGTGTTAAACCTTCGTGGGCACACCGTCCAGGCTGCCACTTCTGGCACCTGACTCAGTGAGACTTCTCAGGCGGAGGGCTAAGAAGGTCAGTCCATGCACCGATACCCAAGGTACACGGGTCCACAGCCACCACCGAAGCGGTGCTGCAGCCAGTCTTGGCACGGAGAGGCCACTCGGCATCTGCCACCCCACTCCGGCCTGGCAGCGGGAGGGGTGCCGGGAAGCGGCAGATGCAGAGTGTGACCTGCTTTTCCTTTGCCCTCCAGAGCGAGTTGCCGTCTGGGATGCGGTGGCCGCCTACGTCCGAGAGCAGCTGCTGGTGCAGAAGGTGTGTTGGCTGTCGGCTTGCTCCGTGCCCTGTCCAGCTCAGCCTGGACTTCCTCTGAGTCTTCCCCTGCACACAAAGCAGGAAACTCACGCCACATTGCTCTGCTGTGCTGCGTTTGGGAGGGAGGGCCGGGGGAAGGAGAGGGCTGTGCAGCCACTTTCCAAAGCCGTCCCCGATGCTCTGGCTTGTGCCTCTGAACAGCAGCAGGGGGCTGAGCTCTGCCCTTACCCAGGACCACCTCCAGCTCTTCCTCCAGCCAGCCCGTAACGCTTCCGCCCACTTGCAGGGGGTCTGGATTCCCACCTTCGGCTCCTTTGACGCCATCTCCAAGGACGTCAGGACCCAGGATGGGACTGTGACTCTGCGCTGGCCCGTGTTTCACCTGGCTGGCAACCTCATAGCCAGGCACCACCTGCAGTCCTGCAGGGAGTCCCTGCCAGGTAGGAGGGGGGATTCAAGCTTTGCTGGCTTTGTGGACGGGGCAAACAGGGCCAGCGCCTCCATTCCCCGAGGCAGACCTCCCCCTCTGAGGAGCCCGTCCAAACACGGGGCCGTTCTGGCTGCTGTCCGCCAGAAGCAGTTGGAGGGAAGCAGCTGTGGAACAGCAGCCGTATCATCAGCTCCATCCCTGGCCTTTTTTCAGCCCACAGGAAGGTGGAGCCCCTGAAATACAGCCAGGTGGCCGCAGCTGCCGGTGTGAGCTGGCAGAAAGTGCAGACTTGCATGCAGAGCACCGTGTCCCTGCTCTCCGGCTGCCTGCAGAATGGGGAGAACGTTGCCGTTGTCCTGAAGGACATCGGAGTGCCTCAGCCGTGACAAGGCCGTCCCACAACCTCCCTGTTCCTCCCCTGCAGCCCCCTCGCTCCTGGACGTGGTGGTGTCCCAGATGACACCGGTGGCTTCCCTGGCGCCCTCTGGCTGCCTTGTGCCTCGTGTCCGGGAGTGTCCTGCCCAGGAGGATGCGCCGGAGAAGCACACAATCATCCACTGATTTGAGCAGGAGGGAACCCTGAAAGGGCACCTGGTCCCACTCCCCTGCAGGGAACAGGGACACCTACCGCCAGACGAGGTTGCTCTGAGCCTGCTCCAGCCACACCTCCAATGCCTGCCCGGGTACCCAGCACCTCTCTGGGCAAGACGTTCCGGTGCCTCACCACCCTGCCGTCAAAAACTTCTTCCTTCCATGCCAAGTCAACCTGCCCTCGTTCCGCTTGAAACTCGTTCCTTCCCCTTGTGCTATCCCAAGTGCTATACCCTGCTGAAGACTTGAGAAAGTAGCGGCCTTCCCGCAGCGTGAAAATGTGCCTGTGAGCAGGCAATCAGAGAGAGCAACAAGGATTGGTGGAGCACTGCGTCACAGCGCTCGCTGCCTTCTCCTCGCTTACAGGTTTCAGATGGAGTTTGTACCCAAACCACCCCCCTTGATACGCCGCAAGTCCTCCGGAGGCTTCCCTGGGGAGGGGAAACCAAAGAGAGAAGAGACTTTGCCACCTCTTACCCAGGGCAAGAAAGGTAAAGCAGCTTCCAGCTCCTTCCCATGGCACGGGCAACCAGCGTGAGGTGGGAAGTCCCTTGATGGCCACTGATGATGGCTCTGACTCGTGTCAAACCTTCGTGCCGGCTCAGCACGGCCTCTTCCCAGGAGGAACTGTTGGCCTCTCCAAAACTAAGGCGCCGGGTGTGACGCACCCGCATCCCTGGCTATGGCAGGAGGATCTTAGGCCCTGCCCTCCCCCAGTGGAAGGATAGGGACCCCAAAAGTGGCCCTGTCACCTTAGCGTCACCACCCAGCTCCTCTTTCCCCAAGCCGACGTCCCTCCTGCAGTCCCAAAACAGAGCTGAACTGCAGAGAGGAGGAGTGGGGCCAGAGGTGGTTTCAGGGGGGGTCTGAGGGCAGTGCAGATGTCAGCAGTGGGGGAAGCAGAACGGCCCTCTGGGACGCTGTGGGAACTGCCTGAGCAGTCCCTGAGGCCTGAGCGCCCCTTGTGAGTGAGCCAAAGGGCTGACGGTGAATGTCCTCTGCCTTCCCAATTGCAGTGAGATTTGCTGGCACGCCAACCTTCATCAGACGCTTGAGCACGGCAAGTGTTGATGGAAGACGATTCAGAGGATCAGGAGCTGTGGCAATATGGGCAATATGGTCTTATATTTTACAGTCCCAGTCAAAACCCATTTTTCTCCATTCTCCAACTTACAGAAGAACCACCACTGATGGCAATACTTGAGGTTTTCTTACTTAATACTCCTCCTGTTTCACCGAGAACTTCTTTCCAGTGGGACAGAATGCATCCCAAAGGAGTTTGGGGAGCGGGGGGGAACATTGCCTAGCAAAGGCGTGCCCTGCCCCATTTCTAGAACACTTCACAAACAACTGATTTAGCTCACGGACCAATACATATACCAAGAGTCACAGTACGGTTCAGTACACAAGACAGCCAGTCCAAAGTGGAGGACAATTCAGAAGGATCAGGAGCTCACTGCGGAGGGAGAGCGAGAGCTCTACGTCCAGGTGAGGCTGCAGGCTTTGGGTTGGGATGTGCATGGGGGTGACCCACCAAGAGCCCATTCCCTGACACCAAAGGGTCACTGTTTGTGGCCGCCCAGCAGTGCTGAACGCAGCCCCCAGAGTGCTGGGATGGGGACGCCAGGAGCCCCGCAGCTCCCAGGGCTGGCCCCTCTCCACATCTCAGGAGAGCCACGGGGCAGCCGCTCAGCTGTCTGTGGGGAAGGCTGCCTTGCAGCCCAGGCTCCTGGCTCAGGCTTGCACGATGCGGCCCCAAAGCCACCACCCACTCAGGCCGACCCCTCCCGCTCTGTCCTTTCAGTCTGCTGCCAGCCATCCGGAGGGTGCCTGAAGCCCCAGCGCAGCCCATGAGCTGCCAGCCGCAGGGCCAGGCGGAAACACAACGCCCAGAAGACCAGGGCCCAGCACCGGGAACAAAACACGTCCGGTTCCTCGCTGAAGAGCGAGGAGCAGAGAAAGCCCAGCGTGAGCTGCCCAAAGTCAAGGCCTCACGCCACCAGGACGCCTAGAGGCAGACAACAGCTAGCAGCAAAGAGTCTGGATCTTCCTCAGAGTCCAGCCTGTCCAAGGAGACGCAGGGCACACGGTTCAGGCTGCCACTTCTGGCACGTGACTCGGTGCAACTTCTCAGGCGGAGGGCTCAGAAGACCGGAGCAGTGCAGGAAGAACCAGAAGAGACGGCAGCATCAACATCTCATGGCGAGTCCAGCCTGCCCGAGGAGTCCTCCGCCGACACATCTGGATTGCTGCCACCCATAGAGGAAGAAACAGGGCCTCCCAGGTGTCAGACCCCAAAGACCAAAGCCGCACCCCGCAGGAAGGGCACACCCTACCCACGCTGATGCGGGCCTGGGGTGCCCGGGACAGACACAGCTCCGCTGGAGGCTGCCAAACTGCTGCTGAGTCCCACTTGCATCATTCCTGCGTGCCATCTCTGTGAGGAAAAGCCAAGGGGCAAGGAGAGGGAGTGCGGACTCTTCCAAGACCCCTTGCCTCTGGGAGATGCTACGGAGCAAGACCCTACTGCTGGAAGTGTTCTAGGCAAGGGGTAAAGAGACGGACGGAGAGCAATAGCGTCCCTGCCCTCTGTGTCTTGAGCTGAAGCCACCGCTCAAGACCGGTCAGCGTGTGGGCCAAGAGTTCCATAAGCCTGCACTGTCCCTCCTCGGACAGCAATCCTTCTGTCTTCTGACCACGTGCAAACAAAGAGAGAAAAATAAAAGCCACATCTGACAGAGCTGTATGGTGGAGATTTCTTGATTCCCAGGGCTCTGTCACAGCAGTGAGGATGGAGGGCTTCACACTTGGGCTGTGAAATCAGCCTGGGAGCGGGGCTCCGCTGGGGACGTTCGGCAGAGCCGAACTCAGCAGTGCTACAGTCCTGAGAGGTGGATGCCAGCAAAAGAGGAAGGCAATGTGGAGTGGATTGACTTGGTCTGCTCTGGGCCTGGACGAGTTCTTGTAGAAACGGACCCAGTGTTTTTTTGGCATGGTTACAACCAGCTGTGCTTGATTCTGCAGAGCGATCGGAGTGTGCGTATGAATGGTGGGACTGGGAGCTGGGTGAATTCCTTGGAGAGGCCAAACGGTGTGGAGGTCCTTCTGCTCCTAGCTGGGCAAGTCTGCAGTGAAGCCTGTTTCTCAGCTTTGGCGGCTGAGAGCGTTTTGTTTGCTCGTGCAGCTTTGCTGGGAGCAATGCAGAGCTGTCAGGCAGACTTGGATCCATTTGCCGCTCTCTCAGCAGCAATGAGACTCGTCGTACTTTCTGTCAGTGCATTGCAGTTGAGAAATGAGTTAGGTTTGGCTGTAGAAATATGGGAGGAGGGGAGGGGAGAGGAGGGAAGGGAAGGGAAGGGAAGTGACGGTCATTGAGTTCTTGTCACACCCTACCCCTGCAAAGCAGGATGACAAAGATTTAAAGATGTTTATGAAAACAAGATATTGGTTGGCTTTATGGCCCTGTTAGTGAAATTCTTGCAGATGCTGAGGCTCACAAGAATTCATGGCCTGGCAGTGCCCCCCGAAACTGGCCAGGTCTGGCAGGGCTCCTGGCCAGCCTGCCGGCTCTCTGGGCCTGGCAGGGCACCCCCAGGTAGGCTGGCTTTTGGCCTGGCAGGTGCCCGCCAGGCTGGCAGGCTTTTAGCCTCGCTGGGCCCCATGGGCCGGCCAGCTGGCTTTTGGCCTTGCGGGTGCCCCGTGCTTGGCTGGCTTTTGGCTCGGCTTTTGGGTCCCCTTGTGCCAGCAGGCCGGCTTTGGGCCTAGTTTGCCCCACCCGGCCAGCCAGTCGGCCTTTGGCCTGGCAGGGACCCAGGCCAGCAGGCTTTAGGCCTTGCCAGTGTTCCCTGGACTGCTGGCAGGCTTTTGGCCTGCCAGGGCTTCCCCGGCCGGCAGGCTTTTCATTTGACAGGGTTCCCTTGGCCAGCCAGCTGGCCGGCATTTGACCTGGCATGTTCTTTTGGGCCGGCTGGCTTTTGGCCTGGCAGTTCCCCCTAGGCCAGCCGGCTTTTGGCCTGGCAGGGCCCACATGAGCCACACGACTTGCGTTTGACCTGGTATGAGGCCTTGGGCTGGCTGGCTTTTGGCCGGGCAGGGACCCCTGGTCCGGCCTGCTTTGGGTCTGGCAGTGCCCCCCCATACTGGCCAGCTGGCTTTTGGCCTGGTGGGACCCCGGGTCCAACCTGTTTTGTGCCTGACAGTGTGCCCCAAAATTGGCCAACTGGCTTTTGGCCTGACAGGCACCCCACAACCATCCATCCAGCCAACATTTGGCCTTCAGGGCCCCCGTAGCCTGCAGGCATGCTGGCCTTTAGCCTGGCTGGGACCCCCATTGATGGCAGGCTGACTGTTGGCCTGGCAGGGCCCCCTCAAGCGGACCCCTTGCCTCTGGGAGATGCTACGGAGCAAAACCCTACTGCTGGAAGTGTTCTAGGCAAGGGGTAAAGAGATGTACGGAGAGCAATAGCGTCCCTGCCCTGTGTGTCTTGAGCTGAAGCCACCGCTCAAGACCGGTCAGCGTGTGGGCCAAGAGTTCCATAAGCCTGCACTCTCCCTCCTCGGACAGCAATCCTTCTGTCTTCTGACCACGTGCAAACAAAGAGAGAAAAATAAAAGCCACATCTGACAGAGCTGTATGGTGGAGATTTCTTGATTCCCAGGGCTCTGTCACGGCAGTGAGGATGGAGGGCTTCACACCTGGGCTGAGTATCATTGAATGACTCCGGTTGGAAAAGACCTTCAAGATCATCCAGTCCAACCGCAGCCTAACCATAGTACCCTAACTCTAACAACCCTCTGCTAAATCATACCTCCGAGCACCACATCCAGGCACTCCTCCCCAAGCCTGTAGGGTTGCCTGGGGTTGTTGTAACCAAAATGCAGGACGTGACACTTGGCCCTATGGAAACTCATGCAATTTACCTTGGCCCATCGATGCATTCTATCCAGGTCCCTCTGCAGTGCCCTTCTCCCCTCTGGCAGATCAACACTCCCTCCCAGCTTGGTGTCCTGTGCAAACTGACTGAGGCTGCACTCAATCCCCTCCACAAGATCATCAATGGAGATGTTAAAGAGAAGCGGCCCCAGTACTGAGCCCTGGGGGACATCGCTCGCGACCGCCGCCAACTGGGTTTAACTCCATTGCCCACCACTCTTGGGGCCCCGCCATCCAGCCGGTGCTTCACCCAGCAGAGCGTACGCCCATCCAAACCGTGGGCAGCCAGCTTCTCCACCAGGACCCTATACAACCCCATAGGATCCCATACCTTCCCCATGCTTTCCACTATAGGACTCCATAGGTTACCATTCCTCCCCCTTACTACCTGTAGGACCCCACAGACCACAGGAAGATACCATTCTCCCATTGGACCCCATATGACCCCACTCCTGCCCCCTTGAACGCCGTAGGACCCCATCGGATCCCATTCCCCCAGCACATAGGACCGCAGAAGTCACCACAAAATCCCATCCCTACCACCCCCAACAGGAACCTGTAACCTCGTAGGACGTCACAAGATCACGAGGTTGGAAAGGACCTACAAGACCATCCACTCCAACCGTCCTCCCATTACCGTTGCTACCACAGCCACTAAACCACATCTCGGAGCTCCTCGTCCAGATGCCTCTCGAACACTGCCAGCGACAGCGACTGCACCACCTCCCTGGGCAGCCATTGCAGTGCCTGACCACCCTCTGAGAGAAAAAGTTCTTCCTTATGTCCAATCTAAACCTCCTCTGGTACAACTTGCGTCCATTTCCTCGGGTCATGATTGTTGCCTGGGAGAAGAGGCCAAATCCCTCCTCACCACAGCCTCCCTTCAGGAAGTTGTGGAGAGCAACGAGGTCTCCCCTGAGCCTCCTCTTCTCCAGACTGAACAATCCCAGCTCCCTGAGCCGCTCCTCACAAGACTTGTGCTCCAGACCCCTCACCAGTTTCGTTGCCCTTCTCTGGACACGTTCCAGGGCCTCCATGTCTTTCTTGTAGTGAGGAGCCCAAAACTGAACACAATACTTCAGATGCAGCCTCGCCAGAGCTGAGCGCAGGGGGACAATCACCTTTCTGCTCCTGCTGGCCTCACTGTTTCCAATGCAGGTCAGGATGCCGTTGGCCCTCTTGGCCACCTGGGCACACTGTCAGCTCATGTTCTGCTGAGCATCGACCAGCACCCCCAGGTCCCTTTCCTCTTCACGGTCTTCCAGCCACTCAGCCCCAAGCCTGTAGTGCTGCATGGGGTTGTTGTGGCCAAAGTGCAGGACCTGGCCCTTGGCCTTGTTGAACCTCATCCCATTCACCTCAGCCCAGCGATCCAGCCTATCCAGATCCCTCTGAAGGGCCTCCCGACCCTCAGACAGATTGACACCACCTCCCAACTTGGTGTCATCTGCAAACTTACTGAGGGGATACTCAACCCCCTCATCTAGGTCAACAGTGAAGATATTAAACAAGATGGGCCCTAGAACCGAGCCCTGGGGGACACCACTTGTAACGGGTCGCCAGCTGGACTTAACTCCATTAACCACTGCCCCTTGGGCATGGCCTTCCAGCCAGATCCTTACCCAAAGAAAGGTATACCTGTCCAGGCCACGGGCAGCCAGTCTCCCCAGGAGAATACTGTGAGAGACCGTGGCAAAGGCTGTGCTGAAATCTAGGTAGACTACATCAACAGCCATTCCGTCGTCTACCAGTCTGGTCACCCCGTTGTAGAAGGAGATGAGGTTGGTCAAGCACGACCTGCCCTTCATGAACCCATGCTCGCTTGGCCTAGATCCCCTAGATGCCACACACATGCCGTGTGATCTCACCCAAGATGATTTCTTCCATAACTTTCCCCGGTACCAAGGTCAGGCTGACAGGCCTGTAGTTCCCCGTATCCTCCTTACGGCCCTTCTTGTAGATGGGAGTCACATCGGCAAGCCTTCAATCCTCCGGGACCTCTCCAGTTAACCAGGAGCGCTGGTAGATGGCGGAGAGCGGCTCAGCAATCATCCCCGCCAGCTTCCTCAGCACCCGAGGTTGGAGCCCATCCGGTCCCATGGACCTGTGACAGTCCAGGCGGAGGAGGAGCTCTTTAGCAGTCTCCACCTGAATCACTGGGGGTGTCTTTTGCCTTCCAGATGCCATCCGCCCATAGGGCGCAAAAGGACTCCACAGGATCCCTTCTCCCCTGGCCCCCCAAAGGACCCTCTAGAAACCTATGGGTACCACCCCCCAGACATAGAACCCCATAGAACCCCCAGAGGACCCCCAGAGAGTTCCATCCCCTCCCGTAGGACACCACAGGACCCCACAGGATCCCATCCCCCCTTCCCCTCGGAAGGCTGCGAGGAAAGTGAATCTGTGGGATCCCCCAGACACAGCACTCCCTGCCCGGTAGGGTCGCAGCAGCCCTGAGGTCGCAAGAGTGGCACAGAGGATCGATGCCGGCTGATTGACTGAGCGTCCTGACAAGGAATCGACGACTTCCAGGCCAAACCGAGCGCCTTTGTGACAACGGGTCGTCAGAGTGACGGGGAGAGTGCTTTGGAACAGCACTTGTTTGCGTATCACCTACTTGGAGATCGGTTCAGGGAACGGCTACACAAGAAAAAGGAGGAACGTTCCTCTGAGAGGAAAGACAAGAGAGCGAGAAAACAGAGAGGGCTCAGCACCCCCACCCGGGGCGGGCAGCAGGCTGCTGGTGCCAGCGTCACCATGGGCAGTGGCCAGCACTAGCCACGCTGTCACCGCGTCGCCGTCTGCAACGCAGCCACCCGGGAGGGGTATCAAGGTGGAGCACGGCGCTGGGTCCTGCATCCCGAAGGAGCATCTGGCAGAGAGCAGATGCAACTGAAAGGACGAGCTCCGGCATGGCTGGTGCCAACAAGGAGCAACCCGCTGCCACGAGGCGCAATAGGATGAGCTTCTGCGAGGACGGCCCCATGGTGCAGTGGGCCTCCGGACCCACGTGCACTGATACCGAAGGTACACGGGTCCACAGCCAGCACTGAAGCGGTGCTGCAGCCAGCCTTTGCACGGAGAGGCCACTTGGCATCTGCCACCTCACTCCCACCTTCGGCTCCTTTGACACCATCTCCAAGGACGTCAGGACCCAGGACGGGACCATGACCCTGCGCTGGCCCGTGTTTCACCTGGCTAGCAACCTCATAGCCAGGCACCACCTCTAGTCCCGCAGGGAGTCCCTGCCAGGTAGGAGGGAGGATTCAACTTTTGCTGGCTTCGTGGACGGGGCAAACAGGGCCAGCGCCTCCATTCCCCGAGGCAGACCTCCCCCTCTGAGGAGCCCGTCCAAACACGGGGCCGTTCTGGCTGCTGTCCGCCAGAAGCAGTTTCAGGGAAGCAGCTGTGGAACAGCAGCCGTATCTTCAGCTCCGTCCCTGGCCTTTTTTCAGCCCACAGGGAGGTGGAGCCCCTGAAATACAGCCAGGTGGCCGCAGCTGCCGGTGTGAGCTGGCAGAGAGCGCAGACTTGCATGCAGAGCACAGTGTCCCTGCTCTCCGGCTTCCTGCAGAATGGGGAGAACGTTGCCGTTGTCCTGAAGGACATCGGAGTGCCTCAGCCGTGACAAGGCCGTCCCACAACCTCCCTGTTCCTCCCCTGCAGCCCCCTCGCTCCTGGACGTGGTGGTGTCCCGGATGACACCGGTGGCTTGCCTGGCGCCCTCTGGCTGCCTTGTGTCCGGGAGTGCCCTGCCAAGGAGGATGCGCCGGAGAAGCACACAATCATCCACTGATTTGAGCAGGAGGGAACCCTGAAAGGGCACCTGGTCCCACTCCCCTGCAGGGAACAGGGACACCTACCGTTGCCGTTGTCCTGAAGGACATCGGAGTGCTCCTCATGGACTGGCTGACCTTTTACATGAAATTTTACCACGACTTCCTCAAGAAGCTGTCCAGGAAAGAGAACTTCAGAAGAGCTGTTCGCAAGGTGAGCTGCAGGTTTCTCCGTGGCCCGGGCAGTCCGGTGGCCCTTGCTGTGCCCGCACAGGGAGCCGGGGGGGACACCGCTCGCGACCGCCGCCAACTGGGTTTAACTCCATTGCCCACCACTCTTGGGGATTAATAGTGCTATTTTTTGACCTTCGGAAATAATGCAGAGGGTGAGGGTGACCAAGCCATTTGTTAATCACCCCAGCATGGTCAGCATCTATAAGTGCCGGTAAAACAAAAGCCCTATCCATGTAACAGAAGAACTTCCTAATAAGAAAGCGCTACACCTGTCCCCACGGGGGCCCGTGACACCTGTTGGAATGAGAGTCACGGTGCTGTCAGCCTGCGGCACTGACTGGGCGCTGGCCAAATCCCCCCCTGCACTGCTGGCGGTGGCTGGTCTGAGTGAACTGGCCAAGCAGCGGCCGACCGATTTAGGACCATATTTGCTGCCATAGCGCACGGTCACGCACTCTTCTTCCTGTTTCCCAGCAGACCGCAGGGCCATACGGCAACGGGGAGTTTGGATCGGCATTCTCTCGCCCCGTGCAGCCCCCTCCTAGGGCACTGGGGACAGGGTCGATCTGCAATAGCACGAGCAGGTCCGTTTGCTTGCTCAGGCTGTTTACAGTCCCTCTGTACATGACTGAGCCCTCCAGAATTGCAGCACTTCGTTCGTTGGGCTGTTCCCGCATTGAGTCGGGAAACGGACCAGAAGTGTAACGTAGGGCTGGGCAGTCTCCTGCTTAACTGACATAATTGAGGCATTAGACAGATCAGTACCAGGTATCCAAAAGATAACATATAACACCAAAGTCTTAACTTGTTCAAGGCATCGCTCGTCCATTTGTGCCTGGGCCTGAGGTGTTGCCCAGACCCTCTCCTCTCCTTCATTATTCATCATCTGGATGGTAGCCTGATCCCAGTATTCAGTCGTAAACACAGCGTACTGCATGGGAGACAGGATTAGCTCTTTCACTGCCTCATAAGGCAGGGATTCCCCCCCCGTAATACTGCACCTCCGTACTCTGTAGAAAAATCCTTCTTTCCCGCATTCATCCCTGTATAAGCAAGTTACATACAGGCAATAGGGAACAATCAGAAGAAATCCTTCCTTGTCGAATTTGTTCAAGCCCTTGCATTATTTAGTGCAAACAGACAACAGTTTAGCAGCTGTTCTGTCGTTAGCAATAGAAGCCTCCCAGAGTTTTATACCGATTTTATCCCAAAGCTCCCCATCAAGAGAGAGCCCAGTTTTCAGAAATTCAGCACCATTTTTACTGCAGCCTGGAAATAAATCCCAAAGGGGTCCCATTCTGTGTTAGTCAGCAACTGATGAGAAAGAAGCCTTCAGCTTTCACTCTGATATATCACTTTGAAGGATCACACAAATATGTGCAGCGAATGCTTTGGGAGCGCTCACAGCCATGCTTTTAAGCTATTAGATATTAATTAACGGCCATACGACTTTACGAGGCTGCATGTCAGATAGAACTGTTGTTAGTGGGCAAATGTGCTGAAAACGTGTTGGCGGTGGATGCGATAGGGAGTGCCAGCAGGGCGTCCCCTGCTTCAAAGGGCACTTTACCTTTCTCACCCGTCACAGATTCTCTCCTGCTTTTATTTCTCTCAGAGTCTGAAGGGTGTTTTCCATTTGTACACCGCATCCGCGTGGCCGGGGCGTGACACAGAGCCCAAGTGGAACAGCTGCTCAGAAACAGGGTAAGCTATTAAGATCAACGCTCTGAGCGTGAGCCTTTGTCTCAAGCGACGCATGGTCACATTGGAAAAGTCCCGATTAGTGGGCTGAAGGAGAGGTAATCAGTCCGTGATACAGGGTCAGCCCCTTCGCTTTGCCAATTAAGAAAAGCTAATTGATAGGCTGATAGCATCACAGAAAAAGAACGATTCCCGCAGATTCCAGCATAGGCGACATCACATTCTGCTTAATTTACATTCGATCTACTACTAAAATAGAATCACAGAATCACAGAATTGTAGGGGTTGGAAGGGACCTCCAGAGATCATCGAGTCCGACCCCCCTGCCAAAGCAGGTTCGCACAGCTCGGCGTCCAGGCGGGTCGTGAATATCTCCAGAGAAGGAGACTCCACAACCCCCCTGGGCAGCCTGTTCCAGTGCTCCGTCACCCTCACCGTAAAGAAGTTCTTGCGCACATTCGTGCGGAACTTCCTATGCCCTAGCTTCATCCCATTTCCCCTTGTCCTGTCCCCACGCACTACTGAAAAGAGTCTGGCCTCACCACTATGGCCCCCACACCTCAGGTATTTATAAACCTGGATCAAATCCCCTCTCAGCCTTCTTTTCTCAAGGCTAAACAGACCCAGTTCACTCAGTCGTTCCTCATAGGGGAGATGCTCCAGGCCCTTCACCATCTTTGTGGCCCTCCGCTGGACTCTAGAACTGGACACAGTACTCCAGATGAGGCCTTACCAGGGCAGAGTAGAGGGGGAGGATCACCTCCCTTGACCTGCTGGCTACGCTCTTTTTCAAACACCCCAGTATGCCATTGGCCCTTTTGGCCACGAGGGCACACTGCTGGCTCATGGCCAACCTGTCATCCACCAGGACGCCCAGGTCCTTCTCTGCAGAGCTCCTCTCCAGCAGGTCATAATTGCAAGCACCTGTACTGGTGCATGCAATTATTTCTTCCTAAGTGCAAGACTCTACACTTGCTTTTGTTAAACCTCATCCTGTTTCTTACTGCCCAGCTCTCCAGCCTGTCCAGGTCTTGCTGAATGGCAGCACAGCCTTCAGGCGTGTCAGCCAATCCACCCAACTTCGTATCATCAGCAAACTTGCTGAGGGTGGCCACTATCCCCTCATCAAGGTCGTTGATGAAGATGCTGAACAAGACCGGACCCAGCACAGACCCCTGGGGGACACCGCTAGTTACAGGCCTCCAGCCGGACGCTGCACCGCCAGCGACGACCCTCTGCACTCTGCCAGTCAGCCAGTTCGTGACCCACTTCACTGTCCATTCGTCTATCCCATAATTCCTCCGCTTTGTTGTAAGGAGGTCATGGGGGACAGTATCGAAAGCCTTACTGCAATCAAGGTAGACTACGTCTACCGCTCTCCCCCCATCCACCCAGCCAGTGACAACGTCATAGAAGGCCACCAGGTTGGTCGAGCACGACCTCCCCTCGGTGAACCCATGCCGGGTACTCCTGATAACCTCCTTTTCTCCCAATTGTCTGCAGATGGCATCCAGCACAAGCTGTTCCATCAGCTTCCCTGGGACAGAGGTGAGGCTGACTGGCCTATAATTACCTGGGTCCTCCTTCTTGCTCTTTTTGAAGACCGGAGTGACATTGGCTGTCCTCCAGTCATCAGGCACCTCCCCAGCTCTCCAAGACCTCTGAAAGATGACAGAGAGCGGCTCAGCAATGACCTCCGCCAGCTCTCTCAGCACCCGTGGATGCACCCCATCAGGTCCCATGGATTTATGGACCTTAGTGTTTCCTAGGCGCTCACGGACCGCCTCTTCCCTGACTAAAGGGAAGTGTCCCATTCCCCAGACTCTCTCATTCACCTCCAAGCTTTGGGACTCCTGAGGGAGAGCCTTTTCACTAAATACAGAAGCAAAGAAGGCGCTCAGTATTTCCGCCTTCTCAGCATCCCCCGTAACCAGAACGCCCCCCTCACTTAAGATGGGGCCCACATTCTCCCTGGCCTTCCCTTTGCTGTTAACGTACTTAAAAAAGCCTTTTAAAATATCCTTTATCCCTTTAGCTAGATTCAACTCCAGGTCGGCTTTGGCCTTCCTCGTCGCGTCCCTGCAGGCCCTGACTACATTCTTACGTTCTTCCCAAGCGGTCAGACCCTTTTTCCACAGTTCATGAACTTTCTTCTTTCCTTGGAGCTTGCACATGAGCTCCTTGCTCATCCATGCGGGTCTCCCGCCACCTTTTCCCGATCTCACAGTCGCAGGGACGCACCGATCCTGAGCTTGGAAGAAGAGCTGTTTAAATGCTAACCAGCTCTCCCAGGCCCCCATACCTTCTAATAGCCCGGCCCACGGGATAGCCCCGAGTAGGTCCCGGAAGAGATCAAAGTTTGCTCTCCTAAAGCCCAGGGTAGCGATCCTACTTTCTGCTTTGCTTCCTCCGCTCAGGATCTTGAACTCCACAGAATACAAATAGAAGGAGCACACGGCAACCCGGACAATTCAGGTTACGCCCGAACTGCACGCAAGGGTCGGGCGCAGAGCAGGAGGAGCAGGAGGAGGTCCTGAAGGAGCTGGCTGAGGCGGTTGCCGAGCCGCTCTCCATCATATTTGAGAAGTCGTGGCTGTCAGCTGAGGTCCCGGATGACTGGAGGAAGGGTCACGTCACTGCCATATACAAGAAGGGGAGCAGGGAGGACCAAGGGGTTCCAGGGAGGAACTACAGGCCGGTGAGTCTCACCTCCGTGCCTGGGAAGATCATGGAACAGATCCTCCTGGACAACATGCTCGATCACATAAAGAATGAGCATGTGATCCGAGACAGCCAGCACGGCTTCACCAGGGGAAGGTCATGCTTAACTAATCTTGTGGCCTTCTATGATGGAGTGACGGCGATGGTGGACGAAGGGAAGGCGCCCGATGTCATTTACCTGGACCTGAGCAAGGCCTTTGACATGGTCCCCCACCACATCCTCATCTCCAAATCGGAGGGAAGTGGATTTGACGGGTGGACAACTCGATGGATAAGCAATTGGTTGAAAGGCCGCAGGCAGAGGGTGGTGGTCAATGGCTCTACGTCCAGGTGGAGGCCGGTAACGAGCGGTGTCCCCCAAGGGTCTGTCTTGGGACCGGTGCTCTTTAACACCTGTATTAATGACATCGATGAGGGAATGGAGTGCACCCTCAGCAAGTTCGCTGACGACACCAAGCTGAGTGGTGCGGTTGATACGGTGGAAGGAAGGGATGCCATTCAGAGGGACCTCGACAGGCTGGAAAGCTGGGCCCAGGTGAACCTAATGAGGTTCAACACAGCAAAGTGCGAGGTTTTGCACTTGGGCCGGAAGAAGCCCAGGCACCTGCACAGGCTGGGAGGAGCGGTCCTTGAGAGCAGCTCGGCAGAGAAGGACCTGGGGGTCCTGATGGACGAGAGACTTAACGTGAGCCAGCAGCGCGCTCTGGCAGCTGGGAAAGCAAATGGGATCCTGGGCTCCATCGGGAGAGGGGTGGTCAGCAGGGACGGGGAGGTGATCGTCCCTCTCTACTCGGCTCTTGTGAGGCCCCATCTGGAGTGCTGTGTCCAGGCGTGGAGCCCTCAGTACAAGAAGGACATGGAGATTTCGGAAAGGGTCCAGAGGAGGGCCGCGAAGATGATCAGGGGGCTGGAGCACCTCCCCTATGAGGACAGGCTGAGGGAGTTAGGCTTGTTCAGCCTGGAGAAGAGAAGGCTGCGGGGTGACCTCATTGCAGCCTTTCAGTACCTGAAGGGAACCTACACCCCACCAGGAGGGGAGTCAACTCTTGGAAAGGGCTGACAGTAGCAGGACTGGGGGAAATGGATCCAAGTTGAAGGAGGGAAGATTTAGGTTGGATGTTAGGGGGAAGCTCTTTACTAGGAGAGCGGTGAGGCCCTGGAACGGGCTGCCCGGGGAGGCTGTGGATGCCCCGTCCTTGGAGGTGTTCAAGGCCGGGTTGGACGGGGCCCTGGGCAACCTGATCTAGTAAATGTGTACGTTTGGTGGCCCTGCTAGGCAGGGGGGTTGGAACTCCACGATCCTTGAGGTCCCTTCCAACCCGGGTCATTCTGTGATTCTGTGATTCCGTGAGCAGCCAGGGCAGAAGGAGCCGGCGCCGGCACAGGATCGACCGCAATGCCGGGGGCAAACGGCCCCTCCTCTGCGAACAAGGAATCGAAGGCTTTTCCCTGCAGGCGAGGAGACCGGTCCCCGTTGTCCCGACTCCACCCCTCCTCCCAAAGCGTACATTGTACCGGCTTAAGTACCACGCGCACGAGCACGCAGCCCGGCGCTGCGAGACCCTCCAGCGCACGTAAAGCCAGGGGCGATCTCAGCCGCTTCTGCTCGACCGCCTCTATCCGGCGCGCCACCCCTTCGGGGTCCAGAGGGACGCACACGGGACCCTCCTCCCCAGCCGCTGCCGGAAACGCGAGCGTAACCGATAAGCCCGTATCTTCCGCCGCCTCTCTGACCGCGGACCGATCGGCGAGCTGACCGCGCCTACGCTCTCACCCAGCCGCGGGGGCAGACGCGCCCTCCCCCGCCGCCGGCGCGGAGAGATGGCGCAAGGAAGGATACGGCGGTTGCTGAGGCGGCGCCGTCGGATACGGGGGTGGGGACTCGGCCGATGCCCTTCCCTCGAGGCCCTGCTGGCGACTGGTGCGACGCGACGAAGGCGCGGCTGACGGACGGAGGCCGCCATTGGGCTGTTTGTCTTCTTCCGGCATCGTGGGCGCGCTCGGGGCCGGCGCGGTCGGGGCCGGCGCCATCTTGTCGGCAGTCGGCTGCAACTTAACCTCCTCCGAACTCCTCCAAACAAGCGGACCCCCGCGGGGTCCCCAAAATCCGGATTTCCCCCTGCGGTAAAAGCTAGGAGTGCCCGTGCCCGCTCGGATGACTTCCCTCCCTCTCCGGCTGCTTTAAGGGCTCCCAACAGCAATCCCCAAGTTTTAAGTTCGGCGCCTTTCTGGGCGCTCCCCGCGTGCTGTGCGAGTGACCTGCGGAGCAGCACTCGGGCTCACGAGAGTCAGAACGGAAGCTGGTTGATTTCAGGGCTGTACACCGGCACGCTGGGGAGTTTGCACTGCCCCCACTGCGCAACTGGTGTCTCTCCAGCAGCCGTATTTATGCCACCCGAAATCCTAGGGCTTCCACCTTGACTCAGTCCCCCCTTTCTTTGCTCCTGAGTAAATTCTTTTACTCACGGCCACTTGAATTCCCTGAGCTTCACGGCCAATCTCCATCATTTCAGGCCTGGCTCTAAAGGAATGCATAAACATACCGGCTGAAAAATGAAGATTCACGCCGTGGGGTGCAATAGGGCGTTCAGCATCCCAGTAGCTGCAGGTGTGACCACCCAAACAAGACTTCCCGGCAACGATAATGGCTGTTTTTCTCCATGGAGGAGTAGTCTTACTTCCTCACTGTTGGTTATGGCAATTAGAGCCGTAACTTGGGGGTGGTCCTCACTTCCAGGAGCTCCAAATATTTTATGGGGGTATGAGCAGACTTCATGGTTCCGTTTTTCCTGTGCATGATATAGCTCTGCGAGTTTTGGAAGCACTTTTCCCATTACCAGTGCTGCAAGTCCTTGGAATCCCTGAGGCAAGCCTGTCCCAGTTAGCTGTCCCCCTCAAAGGCAAACAACCTCTGGCTTTCAGGTGCGAGGGGGGATGCAGAAGAGTGCGTCCTTGAGACCCAAAACTGTAAACCAAGACAAATACCTCCCCGGGTTAGTTAGGAAGGTAGATGGATTAGCCTCTAGGAGATAGAAATCCTGCATTATCTGACTTGTGGCTCTCCAATCCTGTCCCAATCTATGTCAGATTATCAGCGATGGGCCTGATTCCTTCCCCGTCCTGATCTCTGAGTGGATATTGTTTAATTCTCATTGGGGTAGCCTGTTCTTTTAGGGCAGTCACCACGGGGAGGGCCATTTTTGCTCTCCCTGGAGTATCTGTTGCCCACGCCTCAAAGGAAACCAGTGTGCTTGTTTCTGGGGGTATCTTGTTTTCCTTTTTATTCCCATGATTTGCATAAGCCCCAGCCACCTGATAAACATTTCATTCTGTACCTTTAGCTGCAGCCTTCCCTTCTCAAAGGTGGTTTCTGCTCCCATTTGTTGCAGTAAATCTCTAGCTAACAAAGGTTTAGGCGAATTTGGCAAGTATAAAGTTGACATATTCCCCGTGCTTTACCCAGCCTGATTTTCACGGGTTTTGTGAAGAACGCCTTCTCAGTATGGCCAGTCGCTCCCGCAACCTGTCTATAATCAGAACTCAAAGGTAAAAAAACTCATTCAGTACAGAATATGTCGCTCCAGTATCCACCAAAGCTTCCCTTTTACGTTCCCTCTCCCTTAGCTCAAGGTTAACCAAGGGATCCGCTAAGGAAGACTGCCCTGGTCTCTGGCAGTCCTCTGAGAAGGGGGCCAGGTTGGTGTTTCGCTGAAGCTCTCTGTTATTTTTCAGAGGACAATTCCTCTGCCAGCGTCCGTATCGCTTCACAGAGAGCACACTGGTCAGTCTGGGAGGGCCCCAACCGCCCCCCCCTTTCCTTTTGGGTTCTGTCAGAGGCTGCGGTCTAACAGTCCTTCTGAAGCGCTGCCTCCAGGGCTTTTCCTTCCCACCTTTGCATACCCTCCCCCCTGTTAGAGAATACCCTCCAGGCTATTTCCCTAAGTCCCTCCAACCATAGGACTCCCGGGAGGTGATGGTGAGATAACAGTGTCCTTAGTGGGCTTCTCCCTCCTTCTGGGCGCCTGGTACAAGTCTGGGAGTTCTTTCTGTTGTGTTAATTTCAGAGGCCTCCGCCTGATACTGTAAGAACAACATCTGCCAGTTCCCTGCATAGGAACAACACTGAACTGCAATTTGGTCTTATATTTTACAGTCCCAGTCCAAACCCATTTTTCTCCATTCTCCAACTTACAGAAGAACCACCACTGATGGCAATACTTGAGGTTTTCTTACTTAGTACTCCTCCTGTTTCAACGCTAACTTCTTTCCAATGGGACAGAATGCATCCCAAAGGAGTTCGGGGGGGAACATTGCCTAGCAAAGGCTTCCTCGTGCCCTGCCCCGTTTCTAGAACACTCCACAAACAACGTATTTAGCTCACGGACCAAGACATATACCAAGAGTCACAGTACGGTTCAGTACACAAGACAGCCAGTCCAAAGCACACATATAAATACAAACACCAGAAATACCGTTCTTGATGTGCTCTTTTACTTTGCCCGTTTCCAGTCACTTCCCTCACGGGAGAGTGAAATCCCGTCCTCAGGGCCCTGCACTCGACTCACAGCAAGACTGTGTCTCGCTCACACACGGCTCATCCTCACGCAGGCTCACTCAGTTAAAGAAAGGGGTGTGCACACCATAATGTTTTCAGCAAAAGTTTATCCAGTTTATATTCCCATAGCAATTCCAATTGTGGCCCAAATTATCGGATCCGAAACCCAATCATTTCCTTCAACCGCTCCCAGTGGGTATGCGGGTAGCTAGAGATCTTAATTGTGGGGGCGTCCCCCTCACACTGCTGCTCTAGCCCGCAGTGGGACTCTAACCCTCACCCCCTCAACTGGGTTTCAGAGGGACTCGAACCCCCTGACTTTAGTGGGACTCTCACCCACAACCCTAAGCCGTCGTACTTTCTGTAAGCGCATTGCAGTTGAGAAATGAGTTAGGTTTGGCTGTAGAAATATGGGAGGAGAGGAGAGGAGAGGAGAGGAGAGGAGAGGAGAGGAGAGGAGAGGAGAGGAGAGGAGAGGAGAGGAGAGGAGAGGAGAGGAGAGGAGAGGAGAGGAGAGGAGGAGGGGAGAGGAGGAAAGGGAAGGGAAGGGCAGGGAAGGGAAGGGAAGGGAAATGAAGGGAAGGGAAGGGAAGGGAAGGGAAGGCAAGGGAAGGGAAGGGAAGGGAAGGGAAGCAAAGGGAAGCGAAGGGAAGCGAAGGGAAGCGAAGGGAAGCGAAGGGAAGCGAAGCGAAGGGAAGGGAAGGGAAGGGAAGGGAAGGGAAGGGAAGGGAAGGGAAGGGAAGTGACGGTCATTGAGTTCTTGTCACACCCTACCCCTGCAAAGCAGGATGACAAAGATTTAAAGATGTTTATGAAAACAAGATATTGGTTGGCTTTATGGCCCTGTTAGTGAAATTCTTGCAGATGCTGAGGCTCACAAGAATTCATGGCCTGGCAGTGCCCCCCGAAACTGGCCAGGTCTGGCAGGGCTCCTGGCCAGCCTGCCGGCTCTCTGGGCCTGGCAGGGCACCCCCAGGTAGGCTGGCTTTTGGCCTGGCAGGTGCCCGCCAGGCTGGCAGGCTTTTAGCCTCGCTGGGCCCCATGGGCCGGCCAGCTGGCTTTTGGCCTTGCGGGTGCCCCGTGCTTGGCTGGCTTTTGGCTCGGCTTTTGGGTCCCCTTGTGCCAGCAGGCCGGCTTTGGGCCTAGTTTGCCCC
Source organism: Alectoris magna (assembly GCA_030625065.1). Lineage (NCBI taxonomy): Eukaryota > Metazoa > Chordata > Aves > Galliformes > Phasianidae > Alectoris > Alectoris magna. The sequence goes on along the minus strand of CM060577.1, from coordinate 7,199,336 downwards.
ACCCGGCCAGCCAGTCGGCCTTTGGCCTGGCAGGGACCCAGGCCAGCAGGCTTTAGGCCTTGCCAGTGTTCCCTGGACTGCTGGCAGGCTTTTGGCCTGCCAGGGCTTCCCCGGCCGGCAGGCTTTTCATTTGACAGGGTTCCCTTGGCCAGCCAGCTGGCCGGCATTTGACCTGGCATGTTCTTTTGGGCCGGCTGGCTTTTGGCCTGGCAGTTCCCCCTAGGCCAGCCGGCTTTTGGCCTGGCAGGGCCCACATGAGCCACACGACTTGCGTTTGACCTGGTATGAGGCCTTGGGCTGGCTGGCTTTTGGCCGGGCAGGGACCCCTGGTCCGGCCTGCTTTGGGTCTGGCAGTGCCCCCCCATACTGGCCAGCTGGCTTTTGGCCTTGTGGGACCCCGGGTCCAACCTGTTTTGTGCCTGACAGTGTGCCCCAAAATTGGCCAACTGGCTTTTGGCCTGACAGGCACCCCACAACCATCCATCCAGCCAACATTTGGCCTTCAGGGCCCCCGTAGCCTGCAGGCATGCTGGCCTTTAGCCTGGCTGGGACCCCCATTGATGGCAGGCTGACTGTTGGCCTGGCAGGGCCCCCTCAGCCAGCCAGCTGCCTTTTGGCCTGGAATGAGCCCTTGGGCTGGCTGGCTTTTGTCCTGGCAGGGACCCAAGGTCACGCCTGCTTTGTACATGGCAGTGCCACCCCAGACTGGCCAGCCATCTTTTGGCCTGGCAGGCTAGACGCCTAGACGCCAGGAGCCCCGCAGCTCCCAGGGCTGGCCCCTCTCCACATCTCAGGAGAGCCACGGGGCAGCCGCTCAGCTGTCTGTGGGGAAGGCTGCCTTGCAGCCCAGGCTCCTGGCTCAGGCTTGCACGATGCGGCCCCAAAGCCACCACCCACTCAGGCCGACCCCTCCCGCTCTGTCCTTTCAGTCTGCTGCCAGCCATCCGGAGGGTGCCTGAAGCCCCAGAGCAGCCCATGAGCTGCCAGCCGCAGGGCCAGGCGGAAACACAACGCCCAGAAGACCAGGGCCCAGCACCGGGAACAAAACACGTCCGGTTCCTCGCTGAAGAGCGAGGAGCAGAGAAAGCCCAGCGTGAGGGTGCGGAGCCCATGCTGCCCAAAGTCAAGGCCGTCACCAGTGAGAAGAGACCAGCCCTGCTCTCGCCGTGAGCACCTTTCAGATTCTGGAAGAGAGCAACCAGGTCTCCCCTCCTTCTCCCCAGACTAAACAGCCCCATCTCCCTCAGTCTCTCCTCATCGGGCATATTCTCCAAGGCCTTCCCCAGCCTCGTTGCCCTTCTCTGGACCTGCTCCAGCACCTCCATGTCCTCTTTGTACTGAGAGGACATGTACCCCTGACTTTAGTGGGACTCTCACCCACAACCCTAAGCTGGCATTCAGAGGGACTCAAACCCCCTCCTACCTTAGTCCGCTGCACAGGGCCGTGTCCGTCGGGTCTCAGATCGCCCGGAAGAGGAGATCCTCCGGAGAAAGGAGTCCGGTGCGCGCAGGATGTCCAGGGCCGGGACGATCTGCTCCTCGATCGGAGCGTCTCCTGGCTGGCTCGCCAGGACTGACCTGCGGAACAGCACTCGGACTCACAAGAGTCAGAATGGAAGGTAGTTGATTTAAGGTGTATACTCCCCCAAGTCCTGCCTATTCCTAGTAAGCCACACCCCAAACTCCGCCCCTGAAGTAAGGGTTCCTCCCTTCTTTAATTTCTATGGAATTGAAGCGTGCTCCCCCTCCCCCCCGTACATGTAGAGGGAGCCCCCCTGTACAACCCCCCTGTACAAGGATCAAGCCCAGGGTTTCTACGTTGACTCACCGGCTCTACCTGCAGTCTCGAATACACGCGCGTCAGAAAAACCCTGTCATCACCACGGACTTGTGTTAAACCTTCGTGGGCACACCGTCCAGGCTGCCACTTCTGGCACCTGACTCAGTGAGACTTCTCAGGCGGAGGGCTAAGAAGGTCAGTCCATGCACCGATACCCAAGGTACACGGGTCCACAGCCACCACCGAAGCGGTGCTGCAGCCAGTCTTGGCACGGAGAGGCCACTCGGCATCTGCCACCCCACTCCGGCCTGGCAGCGGGAGGGGTGCCGGGAAGCGGCAGATGCAGAGTGTGACCTGCTTTTCCTTTGCCCTCCAGAGCGAGTTGCCGTCTGGGATGCGGTGGCCGCCTACGTCCGAGAGCAGCTGCTGGTGCAGAAGGTGTGTTGGCTGTCGGCTTGCTCCGTGCCCTGTCCAGCTCAGCCTGGACTTCCTCTGAGTCTTCCCCTGCACACAAAGCAGGAAACTCACGCCACATTGCTCTGCTGTGCTGCGTTTGGGAGGGAGGGCCGGGGGAAGGAGAGGGCTGTGCAGCCACTTTCCAAAGCCGTCCCCGATGCCCTGGCTTGTGCCTCTGAACAGCAGCAGGGGGCTGAGCTCTGCCCTTACCCAGGACCACCTCCAGCTCTTCCTCCAGCCAGCCCGTAACGCTTCCGCCCACTTGCAGGGGGTCTGGATTCCCACCTTCGGCTCCTTTGACGCCATCTCCAAGGACGTCAGGACCCAGGATGGGACTGTGACTCTGCGCTGGCCCGTGTTTCACCTGGCTGGCAACCTCATAGCCAGGCACCACCTGCAGTCCTGCAGGGAGTCCCTGCCAGGTAGGAGGGGGGATTCAACCTTTGCTGGCTTTGTGGACGGGGCAAACAGGGCCAGCGCCTCCATTCCCCGAGGCAGACCTCCCCCTCTGAGGAGCCCGTCCAAACACGGGGCCGTTCTGGCTGCTGTCCGCCAGAAGCAGTTGGAGGGAAGCAGCTGTGGAACAGCAGCCGTATCTTCAGCTCCATCCCTGGCCTTTTTTCAGCCCACAGGAAGGTGGAGCCCCTGAAATACAGCCAGGTGGCCGCAGCTGCCGGTGTGAGCTGGCAGAAAGTGCAGACTTGCATGCAGAGCACCGTGTCCCTGCTCTCCGGCTGCCTGCAGAATGGGGAGAACGTTGCCGTTGTCCTGAAGGACATCGGAGTGCCTCAGCCGTGACAAGGCCGTCCCACAACCTCCCTGTTCCTCCCCTGCAGCCCCCTCGCTCCTGGACGTGGTGGTGTCCCAGATGACACCGGTGGCTTCCCTGGCGCCCTCTGGCTGCCTTGTGCCTCGTGTCCGGGAGTGTCCTGCCCAGGAGGATGCGCCGGAGAAGCACACAATCATCCACTGATTTGAGCAGGAGGGAACCCTGAAAGGGCACCTGGTCCCACTCCCCTGCAGGGAACAGGGACACCTACCGCCAGACGAGGTTGCTCTGAGCCTGCTCCAGCCACACCTCCAATGCCTGCCCGGGTACCCAGCACCTCTCTGGGCAAGACGTTCCGGTGCCTCACCACCCTGCCGTCAAAAACTTCTTCCTTCCATGCCAAGTCAACCTGCCCTCGTTCCGCTTGAAACTCGTTCCTTCCCCTTGTGCTATCCCAAGTGCTATACCCTGCTGAAGACTTGAGAAAGTAGCGGCCTTCCCGCAGCGTGAAAATGTGCCTGTGAGCAGGCAATCAGAGAGAGCAACAAGGATTGGTGGAGCACTGCGTCACAGCGCTCGCTGCCTTCTCCTCGCTTACAGGTTTCAGATGGAGTTTGTACCCAAACCACCCCCCTTGATACGCCGCAAGTCCTCCGGAGGCTTCCCTGGGGAGGGGAAACCAAAGAGAGAAGAGACTTTGCCACCTCTTACCCAGGGCAAGAAAGGTAAAGCAGCTTCCAGCTCCTTCCCATGGCACGGGCAACCAGCGTGAGGTGGGAAGTCCCTTGATGGCCACCAGCCCGGGGCTCTGACTCGTGTCAAACCTTCGTGCCGGCTCAGCACGGCCTCTTCCCAGGAGGAACTGTTGGCCTCTCCAAAACTAAGGCGCCGGGTGTGACGCACCCGCATCCCTGGCTATGGCAGGAGGATCTTAGGCCCTGCCCTCCCCCAGTGGAAGGATAGGGACCCCAAAAGTGGCCCTGTCACCTTAGCGTCACCACCCAGCTCCTCTTTCCCCAAGCCGACGTCCCTCCTGCAGTCCCAAAACAGAGCTGAACTGCAGAGAGGAGGAGTGGGGCCAGAGGTGGTTTCAGGGGGGGTCTGAGGGCAGTGCAGATGTCAGCAGTGGGGGAAGCAGAACGGCCCTCTGGGACGCTGTGGGAACTGCCTGAGCAGTCCCTGAGGCCTGAGCGCCCCTTGTGAGTGAGCCAAAGGGCTGACGGTGAATGTCCTCTGCCTTCCCAATTGCAGTGAGATTTGCTGGCACGCCAACCTTCATCAGACGCTTGAGCACGGCAAGTGTTGATGGAAGACGATTCAGAGGATCAGGAGCTGTGGCAATATGGGCAATATGGTCTTATATTTTACAGTCCCAGTCAAAACCCATTTTTCTCCATTCTCCAACTTACAGAAGAACCACCACTGATGGCAATACTTGAGGTTTTCTTACTTAATACTCCTCCTGTTTCACCGAGAACTTCTTTCCAGTGGGACAGAATGCATCCCAAAGGAGTTTGGGGAGCGGGGGGGAACATTGCCTAGCAAAGGCGTGCCCTGCCCCATTTCTAGAACACTTCACAAACAACTGATTTAGCTCACGGACCAATACATATACCAAGAGTCACAGTACGGTTCAGTACACAAGACAGCCAGTCCAAAGTGGAGGACAATTCAGAAGGATCAGGAGCTCACTGCGGAGGGAGAGCGAGAGCTCTACGTCCAGGTGAGGCCGGAGGCTTTGGGTTGGGATGTGCATGGGGGTGACCCACCAAGAGCCCATTCCCTGACACCAAAGGGTCACTGTTTGTGGCCGCCCAGCAGTGCTGAACGCAGCCCCCAGAGTGCCGGGATGGGGACGCCAGGAGCCCCGCAGCTCCCAGGGCTGGCCCCTCTCCACATCTCAGGAGAGCCACGGGGCAGCCGCTCAGCTGTCTGTGGGGAAGGCTGCCTTGCAGCCCAGGCTCCTGGCTCAGGCTTGCACGATGCGGCCCCAAAGCCACCACCCACTCAGGCCGACCCCTCCCGCTCTGTCCTTTCAGTCTGCTGCCAGCCATCCGGAGGGTGCCTGAAGCCCCAGAGCAGCCCATGAGCTGCCAGCCGCAGGGCCAGGCGGAAACACAACGCCCAGAAGACCAGGGCCCAGCACCGGGAACAAAACACGTCCGGTTCCTCGCTGAAGAGCGAGGAGCAGAGAAAGCCCAGCGTGAGCTGCCCAAAGTCAAGGCCTCACGCCACCAGGACGCCTAGAGGCAGACAACAGCTAGCAGCAAAGAGTCTGGATCTTCCTCAGAGTCCAGCCTGTCCAAGGAGACGCAGGGCACACGGTTCAGGCTGCCACTTCTGGCACGTGACTCGGTGCAACTTCTCAGGCGGAGGGCTCAGAAGACCGGAGCAGTGCAGGAAGAACCAGAAGAGACGGCAGCATCAACATCTCATGGCGAGTCCAGCCTGCCCGAGGAGTCCTCCGCCGACACATCTGGATTGCTGCCACCCATAGAGGAAGAAACAGGGCCTCCCAGGTGTCAGACCCCAAAGACCAAAGCCGCACCCCGCAGGAAGGGCACACCCTACCCACGCTGATGCGGGCGTGGGGTGCCCGGGACAGACACAGCTCCGCTGGAGGCTGCCAAACTGCTGCTGAGTCCCACTTGCGTCATTCCTGCGTGCCATCTCCGTGAGGAAAAGCCAAGGGGCAAGGAGAGGGAGTGCGGACTCTTCCAAGACCCCTTGCCTCTGGGAGATGGTACGGAGCAAAACCTTACTGCTGGAAGTGTTCTAGGCAAGGGGTAAAGAGACGGACGGAGAGCAATAGCGTCCCTGCCCTCTGTGTCTTGAGCTGAAGCCACCGCTCAAGACCGGTCAGCACGTGGGCCAAGAGTTCCATAAGCCTGCACTGTCCCTCCTCGGACAGCAATCCTTCTGTCTTCTGACCACGTGCAAACAAAGAGAGAAAAATAAAAGCCACATCTGACAGAGCTGTATGGTGGAGATTTCTTGATTCCCAGGGCTCTGTCACGGCAGTGAGGATGGAGGGCTTCACACTTGGGCTGTGAAATCAGCCTGGGAGCGGGACTCCGCTGGGGACGTTCGGCAGAGCCGAACTCAGCGGTGCTACAGTCCTGAGAGGTGGATGCCAGCAAAAGAGGAAGGCAATGTGGAGTGGATTGACTTGGTCTGCTCTGGGCCTGGACGAGTTCTTGTAGAAACGGACCCAGTGTTTTTTTGGCATGGTTACAACCAGCTGTGCTTGATTCTGCAGAGCGATCGGAGTGTGCGTATGAATGGTGGGACTGGGAGCTGGGTGAATTCCTTGGAGAGGCCAAACGGTGTGGAGGTCCTTCTGCTCCTAGCTGGGCAAGTCTGCAGTGAAGCCTGTTTCTCAGCTTTGGCAGCTGAGAGCGTTTTGTTTGCTCGTGCAGCTTTGCTGGGAGCAATGCAGAGCTGTCAGGCAGACTTGGATCCATTTGCCGCTCTCTCAGCAGCAATGAGACTCGTCGTACTTTCTGTCAGTGCATTGCAGTTGAGAAATGAGTTAGGTTTGGCTGTAGAAATATGGGAGGAGGGGAGGGGAGAGGAGGGAAGGGAAGGGAAGGGAAGGGAAAGGGAAAGGGGAAGGGGAAGGGGTAGGGAAAGGAAGGGAAGGGAAGTGACGGTCATTGAGTTCTTGTCACACCCTACCCCTGCAAAGCAGGATGACAAAGATTTAAAGATGTTTATGAAAACAAGATATTGGTTGGCTTTATGGCCCTGTTAGTGAAATTCTTGCAGATGCTGAGGCTCACAAGAATTCATGGCCTGGCAGTGCCCCCCGAAACTGGCCAGGTCTGGCAGGGCTCCTGGCCAGCCTGCCGGCTCTCTGGGCCTGGCAGGGCACCCCCAGGTAGGCTGGCTTTTGGCCTGGCAGGTGCCCGCCAGGCTGGCAGGCTTTTAGCCTCGCTGGGCCCCACGGGCCGGCCAGCTGGCTTTTGGCCCGGCTGTGTCCCCCTGTGCCAGCAGGCCGGCTTTGGGCCTAGTTTTCCCCCCCCGGCCATCCAGTCGGCCTTTTGCATGGCAGGGTCCCTGGCGGGCAGGCTTTAGGCCTTGCCAGTGTTCCCTGGACTGCTGGCAGACTTTTGGCCTGCCAGGGCTTCCCCGGCCTGCAGGCTTTGCATTTGGCAGGGTTCCCCCGGCCAGCCAGACGGCTTTTGGCCTGGCAGGGCCCACCCGGGCCAGCTGGCCGGCATTTGATCTGGCGTGTCCCCTTGGGCTGGCTGGCTTTTGGCCTGGCAGTTCCCCCTGGGCCAGCCGGCTTTGGGTCTGGCAGTGCCCCCCATACTGGCCAGCTGGCTTTTGGCCTGGCAGGCACCCCACAACCATCCATCCAGCCAACATTTGGCCTTCAGGGCCCCCGTAGCCTGCAGGCATGCTGGCCTTTAGCCTGGCTGGGACCCCCATTGATGGCAGGCTGACTGTTGGCCTGGCAGGGCCCCCTCAGCCAGCCAGCTGCCTTTTGGCCTGGAATGAGCCCTTGGGCTGGCTGGCTTTTGTCCTGGCAGGGACCCAAGGTCACGCCTGCTTTGTACATGGCAGTGCCACCCCAGACTGGCCAGCCATCTTTTGGCCTGGCAGGCTAGACGCCTAGACGCCAGGAGCCCCGCAGCTCCCAGGGCTGGCCCCTCTCCACATCTCAGGAGAGCCACGGGGCAGCCGCTCAGCTGTCTGTGGGGAAGGCTGCCTTGCAGCCCAGGCTCCTGGCTCAGGCTTGCACGATGCGGCCCCAAAGCCACCACCCACTCAGGCCGACCCCTCCCGCTCTGTCCTTTCAGTCTGCTGCCAGCCATCCGGAGGGTGCCTGAAGCCCCAGCGCAGCCCATGAGCTGCCAGCCGCAGGGCCAGGCGGAAACACAACGCCCAGAAGACCAGGGCCCAGCACCGGGAACAAAACACGTCCGGTTCCTCGCTGAAGAGCGAGGAGCAGAGAAAGCCCAGCGTGAGCTGCCCAAAGTCAAGGCCTCACGCCACCAGGACGCCTAGAGGCAGACAACAGCTAGCAGCAAAGAGTCAGGATCTTCCTCAGAGTCCAGCCTGTCCAAGGAGACCCAAGGCACACGGTTCAGGCTGCCACTTCTGGCACGTGACTCGGTGCAACTTCTCAGGCGGAGGGCTCAGAAGACCGGAGCAGTGCAGGAAGAACCAGAAGAGACGGCAGCATCAACATCTCATGGCGAGTCCAGCCTGCCCGAGGAGTCCTCCGCCGACACATCTGGATTGCTGCCACCCATAGAGGAAGAAACGGCCTCCCAGGTGTCAGACCCCAAAGACCAAAGCCGCACCCCGCAGGAAGGGCACACCCTACCCACGCTGATGCGGGCGTGGGGTGCCCGGGACAGACACAGCTCCGCTGGAGGCTGCCAAACTGCTGCTGAGTCCCACTTGCGTCATTCCTGCGTGCCATCTCTGTGAGGAAAAGCCAAGGGGCAAGGAGAGGGAGTGCGGACTCTTCCAAGACCCCTTGCCTCTGGGAGATGCTACGGAGCAAAACCCTACTGCTGGAAGTGTTCTAGGCAAGGGGTAAAGAGACGGACGGAGAGCAATAGCGTCCCTGCCCTCTGTGTCTTGAGCTGAAGCCACCGCTCAAGACCGGTCAGCGTGTGGGCCAAGAGTTCCATAAGCCTGCACTGTCCCTCCTCGGACAGCAATCCTTCTGTCTTCTGACCACGTGCAAACAAAGAGAGAAAAATAAAAGCCACATCTGACAGAGCTGTATGGTGGAGATTTCTTGATTCCCAGGGCTCTGTCACGGCAGTGAGGATGGAGGGCTTCACACTTGGGCTGTGAAATCAGCCTGGGAGCGGGACTCCGCTGGGGACGTTCGGCAGAGCCGAACTCAGCGGTGCTACAGTCCTGAGAGGTGGATGCCAGCAAAAGAGGAAGGCAATGTGGAGTGGATTGACTTGGTCTGCTCTGGGCCTGGACGAGTTCTTGTAGAAACGGACCCAGTGTTTTTTTGGCATGGTTACAACCAGCTGTGCTTGATTCTGCAGAGCGATCGGAGTGTGCGTATGAATGGTGGGACTGGGAGCTGGGTGAATTCCTTGGAGAGGCCAAACGGTGTGGAGGTCCTTCTGCTCCTAGCTGGGCAAGTCTGCAGTGAAGCCTGTTTCTCAGCTTTGGCAGCTGAGAGCGTTTTGTTTGCTCGTGCAGCTTTGCTGGGAGCAATGCAGAGCTGTCAGGCAGACTTGGATCCATTTGCCGCTCTCTCAGCAGCAATGAGACTCGTCGTACTTTCTGTCAGTGCATTGCAGTTGAGAAATGAGTTAGGTTTGGCTGTAGAAATATGGGAGGAGGGGAGGGGAGAGGAGGGAAGGGAAGGGAAGGGAAGTGACGGTCATTGAGTTCTTGTCACACCCTACCCCTGCAAAGCAGGATGACAAAGATTTAAAGATGTTTATGAAAACAAGATATTGGTTGGCTTTATGGCCCTGTTAGTGAAATTCTTGCAGATGCTGAGGCTCACAAGAATTCATGGCCTGGCAGTGCCCCCCGAAACTGGCCAGGTCTGGCAGGGCTCCTGGCCAGCCTGCCGGCTCTCTGGGCCTGGCAGGGCACCCCCAGGTAGGCTGGCTTTTGGCCTGGCAGGTGCCCGCCAGGCTGGCAGGCTTTTAGCCTCGCTGGGCCCCATGGGCCGGCCAGCTGGCTTTTGGCCTTGCGGGTGCCCCGTGCTTGGCTGGCTTTTGGCTCGGCTTTTGGGTCCCCTTGTGCCAGCAGGCCGGCTTTGGGCCTAGTTTGCCCCACCCGGCCAGCCAGTCGGCCTTTGGCCTGGCAGGGACCCAGGCCAGCAGGCTTTAGGCCTTGCCAGTGTTCCCTGGACTGCTGGCAGGCTTTTGGCCTGCCAGGGCTTCCCCGGCCGGCAGGCTTTTCATTTGACAGGGTTCCCTTGGCCAGCCAGCTGGCCGGCATTTGACCTGGCATGTTCTTTTGGGCCGGCTGGCTTTTGGCCTGGCAGTTCCCCCTAGGCCAGCCGGCTTTTGGCCTGGCAGGGCCCACATGAGCCACACGACTTGCGTTTGACCTGGTATGAGGCCTTGGGCTGGCTGGCTTTTGGCCGGGCAGGGACCCCTGGTCCGGCCTGCTTTGGGTCTGGCAGTGCCCCCCCATACTGGCCAGCTGGCTTTTGGCCTTGTGGGACCCCGGGTCCAACCTGTTTTGTGCCTGACAGTGTGCCCCAAAATTGGCCAACTGGCTTTTGGCCTGACAGGCACCCCACAACCATCCATCCAGCCAACATTTGGCCTTCAGGGCCCCCGTAGCCTGCAGGCATGCTGGCCTTTAGCCTGGCTGGGACCCCCATTGATGTCAGGCTGACTGTTGGCCTGGCAGGGCCCCCTCAGCCAGCCAGCTGCCTTTTGGCCTGGAATGAGCCCTTGGGCTGGCTGGCTTTTGTCCTGGCAGGGACCCAAGGTCACGCCTGCTTTGTACATGGCAGTGCCACCCCAGACTGGCCAGCCATCTTTTGGCCTGGCAGGCTAGACGCCTAGACGCCAGGAGCCCCGCAGCTCCCAGGGCTGGCCCCTCTCCACATCTCAGGAGAGCCACGGGGCAGCCGCTCAGCTGTCTGTGGGGAAGGCTGCCTTGCAGCCCAGGCTCCTGGCTCAGGCTTGCACGATGCGGCCCCAAAGCCACCACCCACTCAGGCCGACCCCTCCCGCTCTGTCCTTTCAGTCTGCTGCCAGCCATCCGGAGGGTGCCTGAAGCCCCAGAGCAGCCCATGAGCTGCCAGCCGCAGGGCCAGGCGGAAACACAACGCCCAGAAGACCAGGGCCCAGCACCGGGAACAAAACACGTCCGGTTCCTCGCTGAAGAGCGAGGAGCAGAGAAAGCCCAGCGTGAGCTGCCCAAAGTCAAGGCCTCACGCCACCAGGACGCCTAGAGGCAGACAACAGCTAGCAGCAAAGAGTCTGGATCTTCCTCAGAGTCCAGCCTGTCCAAGGAGACGCAGGGCACACGGTTCAGGCTGCCACTTCTGGCACGTGACTCGGTGCAACTTCTCAGGCGGAGGGCTCAGAAGACCGGAGCAGTGCAGGAAGAACCAGAAGAGACGGCAGCATCAACATCTCATGGCGAGTCCAGCCTGCCCGAGGAGTCCTCCGCCGACACATCTGGATTGCTGCCACCCATAGAGGAAGAAACAGGGCCTCCCAGGTGTCAGACCCCAAAGACCAAAGCCCCACCCCGCAGGAAGGGCACACCCTACCCACGCTGATGCGGGCGTGGGGTGCCCGGGACAGACACAGCTCCGCTGGAGGCTGCCAAACTGCTGCTGAGTCCCACTTGCGTCATTCCTGCGTGCCATCTCCGTGAGGAAAAGCCAAGGGGCAAGGAGAGGGAGTGCGGACTCTTCCAAGACCCCTTGCCTCTGGGAGATGCTACGGAGCAAAACCCTACTGCTGGAAGTGTTCTAGGCAAGGGGTAAAGAGACGGACGGAGAGCAATAGCGTCCCTGCCCTCTGTGTCTTGAGCTGAAGCCACCGCTCAAGACCGTGGGCCAAGAGTTCCATAAGCCTGCACTGTCCCTCCTCGGACAGCAATCCTTCTGTCTTCTGACCACGTGCAAACAAAGAGAGAAAAATAAAAGCCACATCTGACAGGGCTGTATGGTGGAGATGTCTTGATTCCCAGGGCTCTGTCACGGCAGTGAGGATGGAGGGCTTCACACTTGGGCTGTGAATCATAGAATGACTCCGGTTGGAAAAGACCTTCAAGATCATCCAGTCCGGCCGCAGCCTGGTTGGACCTGGAGGACCTGCTCCAGCACCTCCATGTCCTCTTTGTACTGAGGTGCCCCAAACTGAACACAGCACTCGAGGTGAGGCCTCACCAGTGCCGAGTCCAGGGCCAGGATGACTTCCCCAGTCCAGCTCACCACCCCATTCCTGATCCAAGCCAGGATGCCATTGGCCTTCTTGGCCACCTGGGCACACTGCTGGCTCACATTCAGCTGACTGAAAGGGACACCAAGGTCCCTTTCCATCAGGCAGCTTTCCAGGCACTCCTCCCCAAGCCTGTAGGGTTGCCTGGGGTTGTTGTAACCAAAATGCAGGACGTGACACTTGGCCCTATGGAAACTCATGCAATTTACCTTGGCCCATCGATGCATTCTATCCAGGTCCCTCTGCAGTGCCCTTCTCCCCTCTGGCAGATCAACACTCCCTCCCAGCTTGGTGTCCTGTGCAAACTGACTGAGGCTGCACTCAATCCCCTCCACAAGATCATCAATGGAGATGTTAAAGAGAAGCGGCCCCAGTACCGAGCCCTGGGGGACACCCCTTGTAACGGGTCACCAGCTGGGTTTAACTCCATTGCCCACCACTCTTGGGGCCCGGCCATCCAGCCGGTGCTTCCCCCAGCAGAGCGTTGCCCATCCAAACCGTGGGCAGCCAGCTTCTCCACGAGGATGTTGTGCGGGACAGCGTCAAAGGCCTTACTGAAGTCCAGCTAGACCACGTCGACAGCCTGACACATCCACTCAGCGGGTCACCTCGTCATAGAATGAAATCAGGTTTGTCAGATAGGATTTACCATTCGTAACCCCACGCTGACTGAGCCTGATCCCTGGTTGACTTTTAATTGGTCCATGATGGCTCCGGTTATTATCCACTCCATAGTTCACACAGGAACACGTCCAGGCGGGTTTTGAATGTCTCCAGAGAAGGAGACCCCACAACCCCTTTGGGCAGCCCCTTCTGGTGTTCTGTTACGCCCTCTCTGTAAAGAAGTTTTTTTCTCATAATTAAGTGGACCCTCCTTCGTTCCAGCTTGCACCCATTCATTGCCCCTATTGTCCTATCATTGGATGTCACTGAGAAGAGCCTGGCTCCATCCTCATGGCACTCACCCTTCCCATATTTATTATAAACATTAATGAGGTCACCCCTCATTCTCCTCCAAGCTGAAGATCCCCATCTCCCTCAGTATCGTCTTGCAAGGGAGATGCTCCACTCCCTTCATCATCTCTGTGTCTCTGTGCTGGGCTCTCTGAAGCAGTTCCCTGTCTTTGAACTGAGGGGCCCAGAGCTGGACATAATACTCCAGATGTGATCTCACCAGGGCAGAGTAGAGGGGGAGAAGATCCTCACTCACCAGACTAACCTCAGCCCTTCTAATACACCCCAGGACAGCACTGGTCTTTTGGCCTCAGGAAGGGCACACTGTTGGCTCATGCTCCTCCTGCACCAAGACCCCCAGGTCCCTTCCCTCTGCTCTGCTCTCCAACAGCTCAGTCCCCAACCTATGCTGGTACCTGGGGTTGCTCCTGCCCAGATGCAAGACTCTACTTTGCCCTTGTATTTCATTCAGTTTCTCCCCACCAAACTCTCCGACCTGCCCAGGTCTCGCTGGATGACAGCACAGCCGTCTGACATGCCAGGCACTCTTCCCAGTTCTGTGCCATCAGCAATCTTGCTGACCGTGCACTCTATTCCCTCATCCGGGTCACTGATGAATATATGGAATAGCACCGGTCCCAATATCGATCCCTGAGGGGCTCCAACAGATTCAGGCCTCCAGCCAGACTCCGTCCCATTGACCACAACTCTGTGTCTTCTTTCCTTCAGCCAGTTCACCATCCACCTCACTACTGCACCATCCAGACCATGCTTCCTCAGTTCAGCTGCAAGGATTCTGTGGGAGATGGTGTCAAATGCTTTACCGAAATAAAGATAGACCACATCCACTGCTTTGCCATCATCGATCCGCCTGGTTACGTCTTCATCAAAGGCCATCAGGTTGGTCAAGATTCACCCCTTGGTGAAGCCATGCTGACTGCACCTAATGACCCTCTTATCCTTGCTATGCCTGCAGACAGAGCCTCAGGGGTACAGGGCTCCTCAGGACAGCCTCCAGCAGTACAGGCAAAGAAGGCATTCGGTAGCTCCACCTTCTCTGCACCTTCTGTCCCCAGGGCACCCACCTCATTCATCAGCGAGCCCACATTGCCTCTAGTGTTAGTTTTACCTGCAGTGTATTTGAAGAAGCCCTTTCTGTCGTCCTTGACCCCTCTTGCAAGGTTTAATCCCAAGGAGGCCTTAGCTTTCCTCCCTGCATCCTCTGACAACAACCTTATATTCTTCCCAACGGCCAACCCCTCCATCCATCATCTGTAAGCTCTCCTTTTGCACTTGAGCTTGCCCAGCAGTTCCCTGTTTAACCATGCAGGTCTCCTGGTTCCCTTTCTTGGCTTCCTACCAGCTGGGATGCTCTGATCTCGAGCGTGGAAGAAGCAGCCCTTGAATGCTCACCAACTATCATGGGCCCCTTTACCTTCATTGCCCGTGGGATTTCCCCCAGCAATTGCTTGAAAAGACCAAAGTTGGCCCTTCTGAAGTCCAGGGTTGTGATTCTGCTTGGCATTCTGTTCCTGCCACATAAGATCCTGAGCTCCACCACAATCAAGGCTGCCCTCAACCAGGGCGCTTCAACCGGGCCCTCCTTATTAGTGAGAATAAAATCCAGCAGTGCTCCTCTCCCAGTTGGCTCATCCACCATTTGCATCAGGAATTTATCACCAATGCACTGCAGGAACCTCCTGGGCTGCGGATGGCTGATGAGGCCTTCCAGCAGATATCGGGGTAGTTAAAACCCCTGCAGTAACGAGGGCCTGTAATTGCGAGGCTGCTATCAGCTCTGCTATCAGCTATCCTGAAGAAGGCCTCATCAGCTTCCTCATCCTGCTCCAGTGGCCTGCAATAGACACCACAACAGTGCCACCCATGCCAGCCTACCCTTCATTCTCACCCACAAAGTCTCAACCCCCTCCTGCCCACCCCTGGACAGCACTCACTGAATTCTAGTTGCTTTCTCATGCAAAGAGCACCTCCAGCACCTCGCTTTGCTGCCCTGTCTTTCCTGAGAAGGACGCAGCCATCCATCACCACATTCCAGCCATGGGGGCTGTCCCATCATGTCTCTGTAGTTGCCACCAGGTCACAGTCTCCTGCCCAAACACTGATTTCTACCTCCTCCTGCTCATTTAAAGCCCTCCAGATGAGCCCTGCTAATTCCTGTCCCATGTGTTACTGTTAGGCCTGCTATTATGTAAAACCAGCCACGATCAAAGAACCCAAAGCCCTGCCTGTAGCACCAGACTCTTAGCCAAGCATTTGTGGACTGGATCGTTCAATTCCATCCCGTGTCCTCATCCGAAAATGGAAGGAGGGAAGAGAAAATAACTCACGCCCCAGAGTCGTCCACAACCATCCCAAGGCCTTGAAGTCTTGCTTCATATCCCTCAAACTGTGGGATGCAGCTTCATCCCCCCCCGTCTGGAAGCTCAGCAGTCTGTTGGGTGCACCAGGCTGGGCAGCGTCCTGGTGAAATCCTTGATCCGGGCTCCATGCAGGCTGCAGACCGCCCTATGATGAGGGTCGGCTCTGCAAAGTGGGCCCTCTGTTCCTCTCAGAAGGGAACCCCTCTTTCTCTCTTACCAGAGGCAGTCTTGAGGCACGGTGTCAACTGCCTCTTCCTATCTGACCTCATGGATGGGTCTCCCACCACATCCTCACCTACCTCCACCTCAAGATCCAGGGCCTCAAGCCTATTATGGAGGGGCACCAGGGGAAGCGAGGCAAATAGGCAGGGGGGCTGCCCACGATGCTCAACTGGAACTCACTTCCAACCCCCTACCTCAGCCCAACAGAGACAGGGGCTCCACTGCACTCTGGCGTCCCTCCCTCTGGCACGCCAGGGGGTTACTCCACCCATCAGTCTCCTGCTCACATGCCCCGATGCTTCTTAGTCTCTCCACCTCCTCCTTGAGCTCAGTCACCATCCTGTGGGGTCCTACAGAGTCCTATAGGGTCCTACAAGAGGGTATAGGACCCTATGGTGTCCTAGTTGACTGGGTGGTCCTGCAGGATCCTATGGGGCAGTCCTGTGGGGGTCCTACGGTGTTCCATATGGTCCTATGTGGGGGCATGAATCCTTTGGGGTCCCATGGGGTCCTATAGCAATGCACACAAACCCATAGGGAAACATGGGTATGCATAACTGCCCATAGGGACCCCATGGAGACCCAAAGGGATCCCACAGTGAACCAGAAGAAACCCATAGGGACCCCACAGAGACCCATAGGGATGCTATAGACCCCATAGCCACACACAGGGACATGTAGGGAACACAGGTACACACAGCTGATCAGAGGGACCCCATGGAGACCCCATAGAGATCTCATAGGGATCCCATAGAGACCCATAAGGATCCCATGGAGACCTCATAGTGACACACCAGGACCCATGGGAAACACAGTTAGGCAAAGCTGTCCATAGAGACCTTTAGAGACCCATAGGGGCCCCATAGAGCCCTTTTGAGCCACAAAAGAGAACCAACAGAAATCTATAGGGACTCCATAGAGACCCATAGGTGCCCCCAAGAGACCCATAGGGAACACATAGAGATCCATACAGCCCACAGAGACCCACAGGGATACACAGCACCCCATGGCACAGTGGGCTGAGGTTCAAGGTGGGGCAGCTCACACAGTATTGTGGCCCAGATGGCTGGCTTGTTCTCCTGGCCCCCCTTCATCTCAGCACCGTGGGGCAGCCTCATCCCACACAAAGCCCTGCCCCACACAAAGCTCTGCCCCACACAAAACCCCACGTGCAGCCACTGTTGCTGAAAGAGTTTTATTGGCCCAAAGCAGGGGAGGTTGTGGGGTGTGAAGGGGACTGATCAGAGGTCGGGGCAGGAGGGCAGATCTCCCAGAGTTTTCACTCCTCGTTGAGTCCTTTCTGTGGGGAGAGATGACAGAGAGAGGTGATGGGGCAGATGTGGGGCAGGGCTGTGGGGCAAGGATGAGGTGGGGCAGGGGCTCACCTTGGTGCCGATGTCGCGGCTCCGGGCCCGCAGCTTGTTGACCTGCGACTCGGCGATATCGGCACGCTCCTCCGCCTCGTCCAGCTCATGCTGCGCCTTGCGGAACTTGGCCAGGTTGGAGTTGGCCTGCTCCTCCTGCAGGGCACGGCAGCGGCCATCTCAGCGGACACGTCGCCCCCCATCCATCCACTGGTCCTTCCGTCCGTCTGTCCATCCATCCATCCACCCAACCTTCTTCCATCTCCCCCAAGTCCTTCATCAATTCTCCCCTTCTTTCTCCCGCAATCCCATCATCCCACATCCATCTCGGCATCTTCCCGCCCATACACACTTCCTGGTTCTCCATGCTCCACTTACCCGTCCATCCCCACCCTCCCATCCATCCATCCGTCCATCTGTCCATCCGCTCATCCCTTTCTTCAAATTCCCTACCCATTTCTCTGTCCATCCATACATTTCTCCAATATTTCTCCACCCACTTCTCCATTCATCCAATCCCTCCATCCAATTTCTACCCCCCTTTCTCCAATTTCTCCATCCGTCCATCTTTCTCCAATTCCCCACCCATTTCTCCACCCACCAATCCATTTCTCCAACACGTCTCCACTCAATTCTCCATTCATCCATCCATTCATCAAATTACTCCACCCATCCATCCATCCATCCATCCACCCATCCACCCATCCATCCATCCATCCACCCGTCCATCCATCCATCCACCCGTCCATCCATCCATCCACCCGTCCATCCATCCATCCACCCGTCCATCCATCCATCCATCCATCCACCCACCCACCCATCCATTTCTTTTTTCCTTTCTCCAATTTCCCCACCCATCTCTCCACCCACCCATCCATTTCTCCAGTATTTCTCCACCCAATTCTCCATCCATCCAATTCCTCCAGTGATTCCTCTGGTTTCTCCTTCCATCCATATTCTCATTAATCCCTTTCTCCAACTCCCCAGCCATTTCTCCCCCATTTCTCCACACACCAATCAGTTTCTCCAATACTTCTCTGCCCAGTTCTCCATTCATCCACCCATTCATCCAACTCCTTCTTTCATCCGTCCATCCATCCTCTCACCAATCTATCCAATTCCCCACCCATTTCTCTGTCCATTTCTCCACCCACTGATCAGTTTTTCCGACATTTCTCCACCCAGAGTTTGTTCTCCACGTTCCCTTCCCCACCTCTCCTCCTCCATCCCACACTCACCGCCTCCTCCGCCTGCCTCTTGTACGCCTTCACCTTCAGCTGCAGCTTGTCCACCAAGTCCTGCAACCTCACCATGTTCTTCCGGTCCTCCTCCGTCTGCAGGGGGACGCAGGGGAGGACACCAAAGTGGGACACTTGTGGGCCCAAACCTCCCAAAGCCCAAAAAGATCTCCACGTTCTGGATTACCGTGGTGGCAGTTCAGGTTTGGGATTTGTTAGAAGCGTTCCTGGTAGGGGAGCAGCCTCCCCAGCAAGGTCATGTGATGTTAGGCAGAGAGGGAGAAGGTGGTCATGGTCACCTGGTTCTAGGTCATCTGTGCCCCTGTGGCCACCAGGTCTATGTTTTGTGTCACCTGTATCCCTACGGCCACCAGGCCAGCCATGTTCTTGATCACCCATATTCCTACAGCCACCAGGTCAACCATGTTCTAGGTCCCCTGTGTTCTTACAACCACGACATCTGTGTTCCGTGTCACCCATGTCCCTACAGCCACCAAGTCAAATATGGTCTAGGTCACCCGTGTCCCTACAGCCTCCAGGTCAACCATGTTCTAGGTCACTCATGTCCCTGCAGCTACCAGGTCAGCCATGTTCTAGGTCCACCATGTCGCTGTGGCCACAAGGTCTATGTTTCGTGTCACCCAGGTCCCTACAGCCATCAGGCCAAATTTGGTCTGGGTCACCCATGTCCCTGTGGTCACCGTGTCTATGCTTTGTGTTACCTGCGTCCTTACAGACAACAGATCAACCGCATTCTAGATCACCTGCATCCCTACAGCCACCAGGTCAATAACATTCTAGGTCACCCAAGTCCCTACAGCCGCCAGGTCAACCACATTCTCAGCCCCACTGCATCCCTCTGTTGTGAGCGGGCAATGTTCCGTGTCACCTCTTCCCTTCTGCCCGCAGCTGTGCCGTGCTGTCCCACCTGGTAGCTGAGCTCCTTGACGCGCCGCTCCGACTTGCGCAGCCCTTTGATGCTCTCGGCGTTCCGCTTCTGCTCCGCCTCCAGCTCGTTCTCCAGCTCCCGCACACGCGCCTCCAGCTTCTGCAGCTGCTTCTTGCCGCCCTTGAGGGCCAGCTGCTCTGCCTCATCCAGCCGCAGCTGCAGGTCCTTGATGGTCTGCTCCATGTTCTTCTTCATCCGCTCCAGGTGGGCGCTCGTGTCCTGCTCCTTCTTCAGCTCCTCTGCCATCATGGCCGCCTAGGAGAGAGGTGTGGTGTGGTGGAGGGTGGGAAGAGGTGGAGGAACGGGAGAGATGGAAGGGAAGGTACGGGAGAGATGGAAGAGGTCAAGGTATGGGAAGGATGGGAAGAGGTTGGGGAGGGGTGGAGGAACAGGAGAGATAGGGAGAGATGGAGGAATGGGAGAGATGGTAGAAGGTGAGGAGAGGTGGAGGAAGGGAAGAAATGGGGAGACGTGGAGGGATGGGGAGAGGTGAGGGAACGTGAGTAACGAGACGCCTCAGAGGGAGGGGAGAGACAGAGGAACATGGAATTCCACTTCCTCCATTAGCAGGAGAATGACTGAGGGTGCCCTACGTCCCTCAGCCAAGTCCACTGCAGCACTCACGTCAGTGATGGCCTTCTTGGCCTTCTCCTCGGCATTCCGGCACTCCTGGATTGCTTCTTCCACTTCCGTCTGCAGCTGGGAGATGTCAGCTTCCATCTTCTTCTTCTGGTTGATGAGACTGGTGTTCTGGAAGAGAGGAGCAGTGGGAGTTCACCCGCTGCCTCCCAGCTGGATGTTGTAGGAGAGAAATCAAGCCTTTGCTGTGGCATCCTCACCTGGGAGTGGAGGAGCTGGACGCGCTCGCTGGCCTCGATCAGTTCCTGCTCAGCCAACTTGCGAGCCCGCTCACTCTGCTCCAGCGCCGCGCGCAGCTCCTCCAGCTCCGATTGGAGGAGGTTGTTCCGCCGCTCCACGATGGCGATGTTCTCCTTCAGGTCCTCATTAGCGCGCATCGCGTCGTCCAGCTGTAATTGGGAGTCCTGCCGGGGGACACGGAGAGGGGTGTGAGTAGGGGGGTGGCAACCAAGAGGGAAATTTGGGTGACTGCATAACGATCACCCAGAGGCCACCAATGGCCACCAAATGATAGCCAGTTGGCCACCCCGTGGGCAACCAATGGTCACAGAATGGACAACCAATGGCCACACAACGATCACCAACTGGCTACCCAATGGGCAACAAATGGCCACCCACTGGGCAATCAACGGCCACCCAACGACTACTGAACGGGCAACCAATGTCCACGGAATTGTCACCGACTAGCCACCCATTGGGCAGCCAATGGTCACTCAATGGGCAAGCAATGGCCACAGAACGGTCACCAACTGGCCACCCAATGGGTAACAAATGGCTGCCCAATGGGCACCTGACAGCCACCCTTTGGGCACCCAGCAAGCCCCCAGCTTCCACACAATGCTCACCCGACCATTTCCCACTGGGAACTGAATACCAACCCAAGAGCCTCCCAGAAACCAACTTCAGTCACCCAACAGCCACCCCCTCATCTCCCGGTGGTCCCACGGGTACCTTGAGGTAGCCCTGCAACGCCTTGACTTGCTTCTGGGCCTCAGCAGCAATGCGGTTGGCGTGGCTCAGCTGGATCTCCATCTCGTTGAGGTCGCCCTCCATCTTCTTCTTCAGCCTCAGCGCTTCATTGCGGCTCCGTGTCTCAGCATCCAGCGACGTCTGCAGTGAGTCCACAACCCGCAGGTGGTTGCGCTTGGCCTGCTCCATCTCCTCCTCCTTCTCTGCCAGCTTGCGCTCATAGTCTGCCTTCACTTGGTTGAACTCCAACTGAGCCCTCAGGATCTTCCCCTCCTCGTGCTCCAGGGATGCCTGGGGAGGACGCGGGAGCGTTGGTGGCCATAGAGGACGTCCGGAGGATGCGCGAGGATGGAGGGGGTTGCATGGGGATGGAGCTTTGCTCACCTCAGCCTCCTCCAGTGCCGCTTGCAGCTCCAGCTTCTCAGCATCCAGCTGCTTACGGACCTTCTCCAGCTCATGGATGGTCTTGTGGCTGGCTCCCAGCTGTTCCGTCAAATCCGAAATCTCCTCTGCAAGGATGAGAACCTGTCAGAGTATGCAGGAATTGCAGGGTGATGTTGGGGATGGCTGCACTCTCACCTTGGAGGTTCTTGTTCTCCCTCTTGAAGGTCTCCAGGTGCTCCAGTGATTCCTCATAGGCGTTCTTCAGCTTGAAGAGCTCCGTGCTGAGGGACCGGGACTCCTTCTGCGACGCCTCCAGCTCCGTCTGCGACTCCTCGAACTTCTGCTTCCACTCCGACAAGATCTGCAGGGGACGCCCCGAGGACCTTGCTTACAACCTCTTCTTCCGTGGAGAATGTCTTCCTTCTCCTCACCCCAACCACGTGCTTGCGCTCCCACCTTATCAAAGTTCCTTTGTTTCTTATCCAGGGCGGCAGCCGCAGCGTTTGACCTCTCCAGGTCTGCCATCAGGTCCTCGATCTCATTCTGCAGCCGATGCTTGGTCTTCTCCAAGGAGGAACACTTGGCGTTGACCGCCTCCACCGCCTCCTCAGCTTCCTGCAGCCGCTGCGCCAGCTTCTTCCTAATGAGGGGATGGAGAGACACCGTGCGTGGCCCTGAAGGACTCCTCCAAGAATCTCCACACCCAGGGAAAAGGACTCACTTGGCCTCCTCCAGCTCCTCAGTGCGTTGGATGGCATCTGTCTCATACTTGGTCCTCCACTGGGCCACCTCCGAGTTGGCCTTGGAGAGGGCGCGCTGCAGCTCAGCTTTGGCCTCCGTCTCCTCCTCGTACTGCTCCCTCAGCAGGTCACAGTCGTGCCGGGCTGACTGCAGGGCATGGGCCAGCGCATTCTTGGCCTGGGGTGAGAAGGCAGGGCAGCATCAGCTGGGGACAGCTTGAGGTTCTCCAGCCCAGCAAGTGGTGGTATTCATTGCCTCAACTCAATCAGATCTTCCTTAGAGCAACTCAACTCAACTAACCCAACCCAACTCAACTAAATCCGAATTATCTCAGCACAACTCAACCTGCTCCAACTCAGCCCAACGTAACATAATCCAACCCAAACCAACTCAATCCAACGCAACCCAACATAACCCAACTCAACTTAACCCAACCCAGCTCAACCCAACAGCACAGCTCAGCTCAGACCAACTCAACCCAACACAATCCAACTCGACCAAAATTATTATCTCAACCCAGCCCAACACGACCCAACTCAACGTGAAACAACCCAAACCAGTTCAACCCAGCTCAACCAAACTCAACCCAAATGAATTCAACCCAATCCAATTAAACTCAACGCAACTCAACCCAGTCCGATCAAACTCAACTCAATCCAAATCATCTCAACCCACTCCAACCCAAACCAACTCAATTCAACTCAACCCAACACAACCTAACACAACTCAAACCAACTCAATTCAACTCAGTAAAGCCCAACTCAACTCAATCCAACTCAACATAACCCAGCACCTCAGTCCAACTCAACACAATTCAACCTAACCAAACCCAACTCAACCCTATCTACTCAACACAACGGAACTCAACCCAATCCAACTCAACACAACCCAGTGCAACTCAACCAACCAACCCAACCCAATCCAATCCAACCTAAACCAATCCAACTCAAGTTAACCAAACACAACTCAATCCAAGCAAATCCAACTCAACCCAATTCAATCCATTCCAACACAACCCAACCCAACCTCCATGACTACAACCAACCTCCCTGAGCTCCTCCATCCTCTCCCCCCACATCCCTCTGCCCTTGGGATGCCTCACTCCCAAACCTCCACCCCTCCAAAGCCTTTCATACCTTGGCTTCCTCCTCCAGCTGCCTCTTCAGGTCCTCCAGCTGCTGGGTGTAGGTGAGTTTCCCTCGCATCAGCTGGTTGATGAAGGCTTCCTTCTCCTCCAGCTGCCTTGAGAGCTCACCTAAGGGGCACAAATTGGGGTGGTTATTACTGGGGAGAGCCCCCCCCAATCCCCCAGTGGTCCCCAAGGCCAGCAGATGGAACAGAGAGGGGCGAGGCACTCACCATTCTCTGTCTGAAGCTTGGCTCGCTGGGTGCTGAGGTCTGCAACCATGCGCTGTGCCTCCTCTGATTTGCTGCGGTGCTCGTTCATCTGGTCCTCTGTGGTGCGGCACATCTTCTCCAGGTTGGCCTGGAGGAAGAAAGGGAAGCGAGTTGCAAGGGAGCACCAGAAGACCGGAGGAGGAACCGTCCCACTTGGCGTCCCCCTGATCTCCTACCTTGGCCTTGATGAGCTGCTCCACGTTGGAGCTGACGTCATCCAGCTCCAGCTTCAGCTCGCTCTTCTCCTTCTCCAGCTTCTGCTTGACACGCTGCAGGTTGTCGAGCTGCTCGCTCAGCTCAGCCACGCTGTCGGCGTGCTTCTTGCGCAGGGCAGCAGCCGTGGCCTCGTGCTGCAGCGTCGCCTCCTCCAGGTCGCGCCGCAGCTTCTGGAACTCAGCCTCCCTCTTCTTGTTGAGCTCAAGCTGCACTGAGGTGGCTCCACCCGCCTCCTCCAGCCGCTCGCTGATCTCCTCCAGCTCCCGCGACAGATCCGAGCGCAGCTTCTCCACCTTGGCCCGGCCTGTCCTCTCCGCCTCCAGCTCCTCCTCCAGCTCCTCAATTCGTGCCTATGGTCCAGGGACTCCCTTTGATTGAGTCCAACCAACTGGGGGATCTTCTACCCAATCCAAAGCCGCTCACAGCCCATGGGAGACCCTTCAACACACAACTCAACCCAACTTAACCCAACTCAACTCAACTTAATCCAACCCAATCCAACTTAATCCAATTCACAACCCATTTGAGACACTTTGATCCAACTTAACTAAACCCAACTTAACCCAACTACTCACAATCCACTGGAGCCCCTTCAACCCAACCCAATCCAACTTAACACCACATAACAACTCAAAACCTATTGGAGACCTTTCAACCCAACCCAACTTAACTCATCTTAATCCAACTTAATCCAACCCAACCCAACTTAACCCAACAACTCACAGCCCATCAGAGACCTTTTGATCCAACTTAACACAACACAACCCAATCCAACTCAACCCAACCCGACTTTTAATCCAAGCTCAACCCAACTTTTCATCCAACTACTCACAATACACTGGAGACTTTTCAACCCAACTTATCCAACCCAATTCAATTTAACTCAATCCAAATTAACCCAATCCATCTTAACCCAGCTAAACCCAACAACTCACAACCCAACGGAGACCCTTCAACCCAACACAACCCAACTTAGCCCAATTTAACCCAACCCAACTTAACCCAACTACTCAAAACCCGTTGGAGACCTTTCAACCCAACTTCACCCAACCCAAAAAACTGGAGACGCTTTTAAACCGGTTCAGCTCAACCCAGCAAGTCAGAGATCCCACTCCCCTCCTGTCTAATCTCAGTGGAGTCTCTTCAACCCAACCCAACCAACCAGCAACTCTTCCACCCAACACAACTCAACTCAACCACAGACTCTTCCACCCATTCCAGCCCAACTGAGACTCTTCAACCCACCCCAGCTCATCCCAACCATTTGGAAACTCTTTCACCCAACTCAACCCAACCCGACCCAACAGAGACTCTTCCACCCAACTCGACCCAACCCCATTGGCGACTCTTCCACTCAAACTGACCCAACGCAACCGGATACTCTTCCACTTGACCCTGCTCCACCAACCCAACCTACTGGGGACTTATCAGCTCCATTCCACCCCAGCCTGACCTGGAGCTCTTTGAGCTTCTTCTGAAGCTGGCCAGCAATTGCTTGTTCATCCTCAATTCGAGCATTGAGCGCATTGAGCTCAAAGTCTTTCCTGGAGAAGGAGAAACACTGGTTGTCATCCCCACTTCTCGGAGCGGAACAAGTTTAGGGGAAGGGATAAGGGGATGGCAGAGGCGATGGGCAGGGCCCTACTTTTTAAGCCTCTCCTCCAGCTGCTGCTTATCATTCTCCAGGTCCATGATGCTCTCCTGGGCCAGCTTCAAGTCCCCTTCCAGCTTCCTCTTGGCTCTTTCCAGGTCCATCCGGATCTTCTTCTCCTGCTCCAGCGAGCTCTCAAGCTGAAAACAGGGCAGAGACCTCCAGCAATTCCCAAGAAGAATCTTTTCCGACCAGGCATGCAAGAGACAGGACTCACATCATCCACTTGCTGCTCCAGCTTCACTTTGGCCTTCGTCAAGGTGTTGACCTTGTCTTCCTCAGCCTGCAGGTCATCCAGCGTTTGCTGGTGGGATTCCTGAAGGGCCTTCTTCTCTTTGGTCAACTTGACAATGGTCTCATCCAGCCCGGCCATCTCCTCTGTGAGGTTCTTGACCTGTGTGGGGAGAAGAACCAGGCCACCATCTCAGTCCGCAAGAGGCCCTTCTGCCCCGTAGTCAGACTAGATGGAAGTCAGGAGATGTGGGAGAACCCAGACTGACCACTCTTGGCTCTTCTCAACCCAATCCAACTAACCTTGGGTCTTCCCAATCCGACCCCCTCACCCCCCCTCACCTTGTTCTCTGTGGCATGTTTCTCCTTCTCCACTTTGGCCAGTGACAGCTCCAGGTCATCAATGTCCTTCTTGAGCTCTGAACACTCATCCTCCAGCTTCCTCTTCTTGGCTGTCAGCTCAGCGTTCATCTCCTCCTCTTCCTCCAACCTCTCCAACATCTCCTTCACCTTGGCCTCCATCTGGATCTTGTTCTTGATCAGCTGATCGCAGCGCTCCTCAGCATCAGCAAGATTGTCTTGCTCCTAAAGAGGCGACAAATCGGTGGGAGTGGAAAGGAAGGGAGCAGGGAGCAGCAGGGCTCGGAAGTGGCCATCACGTACGGCCTGCACTTGCAGCTGGAGGTCGTTCTTCTCCTGCAGCATGGACACCATCTTCTCCTCCAGCTCCTTCCGACGTGCCTCTGACTTCTCCAGGGCCTCCTTCAGGCGTCCGAATTCCTCCTTCATCGTCTGTGCCGGGGCACAGGACACAGATACCATCACCAAATAGTTCCTTCACCCATCAGCCCTACCCTACCCACATTTTGGCCTGTGCACCCCCATCCTCCCACCTGCATCTCCTTCTCAGTCTCAGCACTCTTCAGCAAGGGCTTGATCTTAAAGTAGAGCTTCATCCAGGGCCAGTTCTTCACCCCCATGAAGGCACGGATATTCCACTGGATGACCAGCAGCGAGTCCCTGCGTGGAGCGAACGCTTGAAGCGAGCTTGAGGCTGAGACCCTCACCCAGCACCGCCCCACAGAGCACCACCAACGGAACCCACCGACGCTCCAAGATCTTTTTGAATTCCTGCCTGGAGAGGAAACCACGAACTTGGGCCTGCAAGCGGGTCATGATGCGAGCCAGGCGCTCGTCGCGCATCTCCTCCAGCAGCCCCAGCAGCCCGGCCTTAAAGAAAACCTTGGGGGGGGGAAGGAGGTCGGTGAGGATGGAGTGGACTGAGAAGGAGAGGAGAGGATGGGAGGAGGGGGTTGGGGGAAGGGTGGAAGTTTGGGTTGGGTTCGGTAGAAGTGTTAAAGGTTGGTTTTGATTGAAGGGTCAGTGGTTGGATGAGTTGGATGGAGGCCTGAAGGCTGGGGAGGATGGAAGGGTCAGTGATTGGGTTTGGACAGAAGGACTGAAAGTTGATTTTGACAAAAGGTTGACTTTGAAAAGGTTGACAGTTGGGTTGGATGGAAGGGTCAGTAGTTGTGTTGAGTTAGATGGAGAATTGAAGGTCAGTTTTGGATGGAGAACTGAAGGTTGGGTTTAGATGGAAGGGTTAGAGGTTGGGTTGGGTGGAAGGATTGAAAGTTGGCTTTGATTGGAGTCAAGGGTCAATGGTTGGGATGGGTAGGAGGTTCAGGGATTGGGTTGGGTTGGATGGAAAGGTAAAAAGTTTGGTTGGGTGGAAGGGTTAAAGGTTGGCTTCGATTGGAGTGAAGGATCAGTGGTTGGGTTGGGTTGGATGGAAGGATTGAAAGTTGGTTTTGATTGGAGTGAAGGGTCAATGGTTGGGTTGGGTGGAAGGCTCAGATGTTGGGTTGGGTTGGATGGAAGGGTCAGTAGTTGGGTTGGGCTGCATGGAACGGTTGAATGCATGGGCAGATGGGTGGTTCGGCAGACATGTGGTGCAGGACCATAAGCAGACAAGTGGATGGTGGCACCGTGGAGAACCAAGACCTGCCAGCCCTCACCTTGGTGTGCCCAAATTTGTACTGGTTGTGATCGATATCAAGGGACCCCAGGAGTTTCTCAGCACCCTTGCGGCTGTCAATGAACTGCCCCTCAGGGATGGCTGCGGGGTTCAGGATGCGGTACCTGGAAAAGAACGGGAGGAACCAACCCCAAAATGAGCGCTGGGTGGGTTCTGGTCCCACCCTCAGGCCCCCGTTGGCCACTCCCACCTCTGACGGAAGTCCCCGTAGAGGATGCGGTTGGGGAAACCCTTGCGGCAGATGCGGATGCCCTCCAGCACCCCATTGCAGCGGAGCTGGTGCATCACCAGAGGGTTGTCCATCACACCTGGTTGCAGAAAGAGAACCATCGGCAGCTGTTGCGGGGCCCCATCTGATCCCACTGAATCGTTTTGCAGGCTTACCAGGAGACTTGGTCTCGTTGGGGATGATGCAGCGGACAAAATGGGGGTGGGTAGAACGGAGGTTGGTCATCAGCTTGTTGAGATTCTCCTGGAAGAGATGAGAGATGTGTGAGTGAGATCTACCAAGGTCCCCCCGTGTCTGATGGATCCCACCGTCCTCACCCGGTGCAAGGCTGATACAGTCTGGAAGGAGGAACCTTTCTTCTTGGCTCCTTTCCCCTTCTCCACAGCTGTCAGATGAGGGAAAAAATAAGAAAAAAATGGATTGGTTCGATCAGGGTTTGGATCATGGCATCTCCACTCTGAGTGAGTCAATGGCACTGCTTACGCGCGTCGGCTCCGGCATAGTTGGCAAAGAGATTGGCAAGGAGCTTCAAGGCTGACTTCTGGTAGAGCCCCACCACTGTCTCGTTGAGCGGATCCTTGTTCTTCTGCAGCCAGCCGATGATGTTGTAGTCCACCGTGCCCGCGTAGTGCACGAGGGCGAAGTGAGCTTCCGGCTTTCCCTTGATGTTGCGGGGTTTCCCGAAATTGGCCGATTTCCCCAAGTGGTTGTCAAAGAGTTTGGCCTTGAAGGTCATATCCGTGGCCTTGGGGAACATGCACTCCTCCTCCAAGATGGACATGATCCCCATCGGCTGCAGAGGACAAGACTTGGTCTGATGGGGGGCAGTGCTCCTATTGGCCCCTTCTGGGGTCCCCCATGAGCTCTGTGTGGGTAAGCATCCCTAAATCACTGCAGGGGAGGCGGCACCTTCTCGATGAGATCGATGCAGGCCTGGAGGTCCATGCCAAAGTCAATGAACTCCCACTCTATGCCCTCCTTCTTGTACTCCTCCTGTTCCAGCACGAACATGTGGTGGTTGAAGAACTGCTGCAGCTTTTCGTTGGTGAAGTTGATGCAGAGCTGCTCGAAGCTATTGAACTGTGGAGAGAAGAGTGAGACAGTGAGCTCAGAGTGACAGCCCGTGGGGTCACCGGGTTCAGCTGATGGCCAGCAGGATCTGCGGGGCTGACAGGACACCCCAGGGTCAGAGAAGTCAACTCAGCCCTCAGCGGGGTCTGCACAGCGCAAAATAGGATTTATAGGGTCAACTGGAAACCCAGTGAGGCCAATTAGGCACACGATGGGGTCAGTGGGTTGAACAAGGTCAACTGGGGACCCGGTGGAGTCAATGGGATGCCCAGTGGGATGAGCAAGGTCAACTGAAGATGATTCAGTGGGGTCAACAGGTGAAACAAGGTCAACTGGAAGCCCGGTGGGGTTAATGGGATGTCCAGTGGAAGAGGTGAGGTCAAGTTGGAACCCGGTGGGGTCAGCGGGATGTCCAGCGGGAGTAGCGAGATCAACTGGAGACCCAGTGGGGTCAACAGAGCGTTGAACGGGATGACTGAGGTCACCCGAACACCCCATGGAGTCAACATAACATTCAAGCGGGTCAACAAGATCAACTCAACGCCTGCTGCCTGGTCAATCTGTGGCTCCGTCACGTCCTCCTGGCGGCTCAGCCCCACAGCACTCCCACCCCTAACCCCAAATGCTCACATCAAAGATCTCGAAGCCAGCGATGTCCAGGACACCGATGAAGTATTGGCGAGGCTGCTTGGTCTCCAGCGAGTTGTTGATCCTGGTCACCATCCAGTTGAACATCTTCTCATAGACGGCCTTGGCCAGGGCACCGACGGCATAGATCACCTGTGGGAGGGAACTGCTGTGACACCGGGGCTCAAATGGGGATGGGTGGACGAAGGGCAGCCCGCTGTGTTACCTGCTGGACGTTCTGCCCCTTGGTGACGTATTCGTTGCCCACCTTCACCCGGGGGTGGCACAGCCCCTTGAGGAGGTCAGCCGAGTTCAGCCCCATTAGGTAAGCTGACTTGTCCGCCTCTGTGGACACAGAGGATGGGAGATGAGGGTGGGAAGCCATGGGGCTTACCCGCTTCTTCCACTGCCGAAATGGAGCCGACCTTCGGTGCCATCTGGCTCCGCCTGCTCCTCCCGTTGCTTCTGCTTGAATTTCATGTTGCCGAAGTGCATGATGGCTCCTGTCAGCTTGTAGATGGAGTTCTTCTCCTCTGGGGTGAAGCCCAGCACGTCAAAAGCGCTCTGTGGGGAGAAATGGGGAAAATTCGGGGTTGGGGATCTTCTCCCAGCAGCTCCCCACCGTGCTGCCCATGTTCCTCCAGCTCACGTCCGTGGCCAGCAGCTCCTCGCCGTCATCGATGGATGGCACCGTGGTCTCTCCTTGGGAGATGAAGGCGTAGTCGTAGGGGTTGTTGGTCACCAGCATCATGTCTGTGGGGAGACGGCAGGGTTGGAATGGCTGCCGATGGTTTTGGGGTGTCCATCTGGCAGAAGGGTGGGGGAGGAGCTCACCCAGAAGCTCGGGCTTCTTGTTGGAGAGGATCTGGTAGAAGATGTGGTAGTTCCTCTCAGCCTTCAACTGGAAGATGACCCGTGACTTCTCCAGAAGGTCTGGGGAGGACGGAGAGAAGGTCGTGGGGTGGGCGGGAGGGGGAAGTGGGTGAGAAGGTGGGTGGGTGGGGGCAAGGTGGGAGGGGGAAGAGATCAGTGGGGGATAAGGTGGGTGGAGGAGAAGATGGGTGGATGGGGGTGAGAAGATGGGGGGCGAGGAGGAGACGGGGGGTGTTGCCATGACTCCTGGACGCCACCCAGGATGCACCCCCAGCCCCACTCACAGGTCTCGATATCAGCCGATGCCAACTTCCCAGTGGCCCCGAAGTGGATCCGGATGAATTTGCCCTACGAGGACCCCGACATCAGGTTGTGCGGTGACCTCCCCCCACCCCTCCCCCACCCAACGTTCCCACCACTCACAAATCGCGACGAGTTGTCGTTGCGGACGGTCTTGGCGTTGCCGAAGGCCTCCAGGGCGGGGTTGGCCTGGATGATTTGATCCTCCAGGGTCCCCTGGGGAGAGGCCAATGGGAGTCAAAATGGCGGACAGATGGATGGACAGAACCCGAAGCGTCCCCTCGGTGTCCTCACCTTCCCCGGCGTCCCTGCCTCCTTCTTGC
Source organism: Alectoris magna (assembly GCA_030625065.1). Lineage (NCBI taxonomy): Eukaryota > Metazoa > Chordata > Aves > Galliformes > Phasianidae > Alectoris > Alectoris magna. The sequence continues at coordinate 7,168,624 of CM060577.1, read as the reverse complement.
CGCGGTCGCCGATGGCAGCTATGACGGCAAAGTATTGGATGACCCTTTTGGTGTTGACGGTCTTCCCCGCCCCGGATTCTCCGCTGGGGGTGGGGGTGATGACGAGAGTGAGTTTTGGGGGTGGAGGGGGGGATCACCCTCCACACGTGGGGTTGAACTCACGTGATGAGGATGGACTGGTTCTCCCGATCTGGTGGGACGAGAAGGGCGACATCAGGACCCACAGCTGCACCTCCCGCCCCACAGCTGCACCCCCCGCCCCACGAACCACCTCAGCCACCCCCCAAAAAAGGGGACGGGGGTGACGGGGGTTATGGGGCCGAGGATGTCCCTGGGGGAGGTCCCTACCCGTCAGCATATTCTGGTAGGCGTTATCTGAGATGGAGAAGATGTGAGGAGGAGCTTCGCTCCGCTTCTTGCCCCGGTAGGCGGCCACCACCTCAGCGTTGTAGACCGGCAGCCACTTGTAGGGGTTGACGGTAACGCAGAAGAGACCGGAGTAGGTCTGGGGGAAGGAGATGGGGGTCAGGGTCACCAGGTGACAGCCCTGGTTCTACACGCACCAGTGGGTCTAGAGCTCTTGGTTCTACTGGGACATCCCAGTTCTAGGTGGACCAGTGGGTCTGGAGCTCTTGGTTCTAGGCATTCCATGTAGGACATCTTGGTTCTAGGTGGCCCAGTGTGTTCAGGGCTCTCAGTACTACTGGGAAATCCTGGCTCTAAGTGGACCAATGGGTCTGGAGCTCTCGTTCCTAGTGGGACATCCTGGTTCTAGGTGGAACACTGGGTCCAGATCTCTTGGTTCTACTGGAACATCCTGGTTCCAGGTGGCCCAATGAGTTTGGAGTTCTCAGTCCTAGGCATTCCTAGTGGAACAACCCTGGTTCTAGGTGGCCAATGGGCTTGTGGAACTCTTGGTCCTAGCGGGACATCCTAGTTCTAGATGCCCCAGTGGGTCTGGAGCTATCTGAGGTGTACCAAGTGGGACATCCTGGTTCTAGGTGTTGCAAAGATGTCTGAACAAGGGACATCCCAGTTCTAGGTAACCCAAAGGATCTGGAGGTGGGATGTCCCATTTCCTCGTGGCCCAAAGGGTCTTCAAATCTTGATTCTAGATGTCTCAGGGGGTCGAGAGGTGGGGCATCCCACTTCTAGGTGGCCCAAAAAGTCCTGAGATATTGGTTCTAGGTATCTCAAGGAGCCCGCACGAGGGTCATCCCAGTTCTAGGTGTCTCACAGGGTCTGGACATGAGCTGTCTTGGTTCTAGATGTCCCAAAAGATCTTGAGATGGAATGCCTCAATTCTAGGGGGTCTAACGGGACTGGAGATGGGACATCCCAGTTCTAGGTGACCCAAGAGCTCTGGAGGACTACTGCAACATCCGAGGTGCCCCAAACTCTCGGGGAATGAGGTAACCTCTCAGGTCCTCACCAAGAAGCCTCACAATAGTAGGGTCACCCTATGGGTTGTGGGGTCATCCCAGGGGCTGCTGGGAAGACTCACGTAGATCATCCAGGAGGCGTAGCGCTCCTTGAGGTTGTAGAGGACGGCGGGCTCGTGGAGGAACGTCAGCATGGCCATGTCCTCAATGCGGTCGAATTTCGGGGGGTTCTGCTGCATGATTTGGTCCTCCCTCACCGTCACGGTCTGCGTGGGAAGGAAGGGAGAGAGGAAGCTGTGGGGTGAGGGTAGGACGGCTATGGGCCAGCAGTGGGGTCAGGGTGTCCTGTGGGATTTGGGAGAAGGGACCTGGGGGTGTTCTAGGTGTCCCATGGGTGATGGAGGAGGTGTTTGGGGTTCTAGATGCCCAATAGGATTTTGGAGAAGGTATTTTGGGGTGTCCCAAAGGTGATGAAACGGACCTTTGGGGGTGACTTTGGGCCTTTTTGGGGGTGAGTTAGGACTGACTGCAGCCATTTTTAGGCTGATTTTGATCACTTCAGGGCTGGTTTTAACCATTTTGGGCCAGATTTGGGCCAGATTTGGCTGTTTTGTTGATGAGTTTAGCAATTTCAGGGCTGATTTGGATCATTTTGGGGTTAATTTGGACAATTCCAGGGCTTATTTGGCCAATTTTTGCCATTTTGTTGCTGATTTTGTCCATTTGGGGACTGATTCAAGCCATTTTGTGGCCGTTTTGAACGATTTTTGGACTGATTTGGGCTATTTTGGAACTGATTTTGAGCATTTCAGCAATGATTTGGGCCAGTTTTGGAGCTGATTTGGGCCGATTTTGATCATTCTAGTGCAGATTACGGCTATTTTGGGTCTAATTGTCACTGTTTGGGAGCCAATGTGGGCCAATTTTGACCATTTTAGGGCTGAATGTGACCATTTTGGGACTGATTTGAGCCAATTTTGACCATTTTTGAGCTGACATGCACCATTTTTTACCATTTTGGTGCTGATTATGGCCATTTTGGAGCTGATTTGGGCCAATTTTGACCATTTGGGGGGTGATTTGGGACATTTGGGGGCTGGTATTTGTCAATTTTGACCATTTCGGGGCTGATAAATGCCAATTTTAACAATTTTGGGACTGACTTGGGGCATTGCTGGGCTGATTTGGGCCAATTTTGACCATATCAAGCTGATAAATGCCACTCTTCGCCCTTTGTGGGCTGATACGGGCCCATTTCAACCATTTGGGTGCTGATCTGGGACATTTCGTAGCTGATTTGGGCCAAATATGACCATCTGGGGCAGATCTGAACCATTCTGGGGCTGGTATGTGCCAATTCCGACTACCGCGGGGCTGATTTGGTCCAATTTTGACCATTTTAGGGTGGATTTGGGCCAATTCTGACCGCTTGGGGGGTGATTTGGGCCAACTTTGGGAGCGATAAGTGCCAATTCTGACCGTTCGGGGGCTGACGAGTGCCAATTCTGACAATTCTGGGGCGGATTTGGGCCATTTTGGGGCTGATAAGTGCAAATTCTGACCGCTCGGGGGCAGATTCGGGCCAATTCTGATTATTTTGGGGATTATTCGGGCCGTTTTGCGGGCGACGCGTTCTAATTCTGACCATCTGGGGGCCGACGGGCGCCAATTCCGGCCACCCGGGGGGCGGATTTGGGCCGCCCCGCCGCAGGCTGACCTTCCCATGCTCGGTCTGCGCGGTGACTTTGGCTCCGTCGCGGGACACAATGGTGGCCTTCACGAACTCCTCGCGCTCGTCGGGGACGAAGATGTCGCGCTTGAGGTCGAAGGGCCGCGTCTGCGCCGCAATGCGCTCCTGCTCCGACTTCCGCAGGTAGGGGGCGGCCTCCCCGAATTCGGCCAGCTCAGCAGCGGGGGCAGGCATGGCGGCCTGAGCACCACTCACACCTGTAAGGCACCCAGTTGCTACACCAGTAAGGCACCAGTCACACCACTAAGGCACCAGGAAGGCACCAGTTGCTGCACCAGTAAGGCACCAGTCACACCAGTAAGTCACACCAGGAAGGCACCAGTTGCTACACCAGTAAGGTACCAGTCACACCAGTCACACCAGTAAGACACCAGTCACACCACTAAGGCACCAGGAAGGCACCAGTTGCTACACCAGTAAGGCACCAGTCACACCAGTAAGGCACCAGTCGCACCACTAAGGCACCAGGAAGGCACCAGTTGCTGCACCAGTAAGGCACCAGTCACACAAGTAAGGCATTAGTCACACCAGTAAGTCACACCAGAAAGGCACCAGTCACTACACCAGTAAGGCACCAGTCACACCAGTAAGTCACACCAGAAAGGCACCAGTTGCTACACCAGTAAGGTACCAGTCACACCAGTAAGTCACACCAGAAAGGCACCAGTTGCTACACCAGTAAGGCACCAGTCACACCAGTCACACCAGTAAGGCACCAGGAAGGCACCAGTCACACCAGTAAGGCACCAGTCACACCAGTAAGTCACACCAGGAAGGCACCAGGAAGGCACCAGGAAGGCACCAGTTACACCAGTAAGGCACCAGTCACACCAGTAAGGCACCAGTTGTTACATCAGTAAGGCACCAGTCACACCAGTCACACCAATAAGAGGCCAATCACACCAGTAAGGGACCAGTAAGGCACCAGTAAGGGACCAGTCACACCAGTTGCACCACTAAGGCACCAGTCACACCAATAAGAGAGTTGTCACACCAATAAGGAACCGGTAAGGCACCAGTAAGGGACCAGTACAGCACCAGTCACGCCAGTAAGGCACCAGTTGTTACATCAGTGAGGCACCAGTCACACCAGTTACACCAGTAAGGCTCCAGTCACACCAGGAGGATGCTGGTCACACCAGTAAGGGATCAATAAGGCACCAGTCACACCAGTAAGGGATCAATAAGGTGCCAGTCACACCAGTAAGGGATCAATAAGGCACCAGTCACACCAGTAAGGGATCAATAAAGCGCCAGTCACACCAGTAAGGTGCGAGTATAACACCAGTATGGCACCAGCAGCACATGAGTAACACCAGTAAGGCACCAGTTGGACACCAGTGCTTCCAGTTCATTTCTAGTGCTGCCCTCACCTCTGTTCTCTCTCTCTGTGAATTCTGGTCCGGGACAGTGGCGTGAACTCCCAGTACAACCCAGTTCATCCCAGTATATCCCAGTATATCTCAGTATATCCCAGTCCCCCCCCAGTCCAAATATCCACCCTCCCAATTCTTCCTGGTTACCCCACATTCCCTCCCAGTTTCCTCCCAGTCCCTTCCAGTTTCCTCTTATTCCCTCCCAGTCCCTCCCAGTTTCCCAGTATCCCCTCCCAGTCTCCCTATATCAACAATCCTAATCCCTCCCAGTCCCTCCCAGTCTCCCCAAATCCCCTCCCAGTCCTTCCCAGTTTCCCTGTATCCCTTCCCAGTCCCTCTATAGACACTCCCAGTCCCTCCCAGTTTCCTCCCAGTGCCTCCCAGTCTCCCCATATCCCCTCCCAGTCCTTCCCAGTTTCTCTTCCAGTCTCCCTATAGATGCTCCCAGTGCCTCCCAGTTTCCTCCCAGTCTCCCAGTATTCCCTCCCAGTCTCTCCCAGTTTCCCAGTATCTCCTCCCAGTCTCTCCCAGTTTCCCAGTATCTCCTCCCAGTCTCCCTATGGACAATCCCTCCCAGTCCCTCCCAGTCTCCTCCCAGTCCCTCCCTGTATCCCCTCCCAGTCCCTCCCAGTTTCCCCACAGACACTCCCAGTCCCTCCCAGTTTCCTCCCAGTTCCTCCTAATCTCCCAGTATCCCCTCCCAGTCTCTCCCAGTTTCCCCACATCCCCCCCCAGTCCCTCCCAATCTCCTCATATCCCCTCCCAGTCCCTCCCAGTTTCCCCAGAACCCCTCCCAGTTTCCACCCAGTCCCTCCCAGTCTCTCCAGATCCTCTCCCAGTCCCTCCCAGTTTCCCCAGTTCCCCTCAGTTTCTCTATAGACGCTCCCAGTCCCTCCCAGTATCCCCTCCCAGTGCTCCCAGTTCCTCACTCCCACCTGTGCAGTCTGCTGCTGTCAGTGCCAGGGGGGCTCCTTTTATTCATCCCCCCTTCCCCAAAAACATGACGTAATCGAAGGGGGCGGGGCCACACTGCCCCCCCCCCCCCCCCCCCCCAGTCTCCCCCTGCTCTATAGGAAGACCCCCTGCTCCATAGGGGCCCCCCTGCCCCATAGGGAGACCCCCAAACCCATAGCGACACCCTTCTAACCCACTGGGACACCCCTGTCCCATAAAGAGACCCTCAACCCCATAGAGACCCCCCCATCTATCCGATATGGGGACCCCCACGCCCCATAGAAACCCCTCTGCCCCATTGGGATTGCTCTGCCCCATAAGGAAACCCCCAACCTCATAGGGACCCCCCTGCCCCATAGGGAGATCCTGCTGCCCCGTAGGAACCTCTCTGCCCCACAGGGAGATCCTCAACCCCATAGGGACCCCTCTGCCCCACAGGGTCTCACCTCTGCCCCACTGGAACATCCCTGCCCCATATGGAGACCCCCATGACTCAGAGGGATCCTCTGCCCCATAGGGATTCGTCTACCCCATAGGGACACCCCTCTGCCCCGTAGGAACCCCCTCGTCCCATAGGGACCGTCCTGCCCCATAGAGAGACCCCCAACCTCGTAGTGACCCCCCTGCCCCATAGGAACACCCCCCTGCCCCATGGGGACATCCCCTGCCACATAGGAACCCTATAGATCTCCCCCCCCCAGCAGCCCATAGGAACCCCCGATCCCTATATGACCCCATAACTCCCCCCGATTCCACAGGACCCCATAGGACCCTATAGGATTCCATAGGACCCCATCCCCCCTACCATTGACCCTATAGAACACCATAGAGTCCCATCCCCAGCAAAGGACCCCATAGGACCGCCTCCCCCATAAGACCCCCTAGGGGCCCCTCACCCTCCCCTTGTGGGGCCCTATTGAACCCCGTAGGACCCTCATAGGCTCCCATCCCCCCTCCCCACATAGGACCCCATAGGAACCCCACAGAATCCCATAGCCTCCCCCCACGGGGGGGGGGGGACACCTGTAGTACCCCATAGAACCCCATAGGAACCCCATATCCCCCCTAGGACCCCATAGGACCCCCTCCCGCCCCCCACAGGACCAAATAGGACCCCATAGGGGCCCCTCGCCCCCCTCCCCCCAGTGCTATAGAGGGACGGATGAGGGCAGACAAAAGGATCGCGGGGGGGGGGGGGGGACAGACGGACAAAGGACAGGTGTGGGGGGGGGGGAGGGGCTCTGTCCTTGTCCCTGTCCCCCCCCTCCCCCCCCCCCGGCTATTTTTGGGATTTCCCCCCCCAAAGCCAAAGCGCTTCTGCCCATCTATGGGCATATGGGGCACACACCCTCCCCCCCCCCCCCCCCCCGATGTCCTCTTCGGATTTTCTCCTGTTTCCTCCCAATTTCACCCCAAATTTCCCCTCCCCTCCCCCCTCTTTTCCTCCATTTCCCACCGGGTCCCCCTCGTCTCCCCCAGTTCCCAAATCATTTCCCCCAAATTTCCCCCAAATTTCTCTGATTTCCCCATTTTGCCCCCAATTGCCCCCATTTTTTCCCTTCTTTTCCCCAATTTCTCCCTCATTTCAACCATTTTTCTCCTCATTTCCCCTCACTTTCCCCAGCTTTCCCTTTTTTCTCCAAATTTCCCCCATTTGTCACCAAATTTCCCCACAAATTTTCCCCGCATTTCACTTTTTGCCCCCCAATTTCCCCCCTATCCCCCATTATTTCCCCAGGTTTTCACTTCTTCCCTCCAATTTTCCCCAAATTCCCCCAGAATTTCCCCCCCAACTTCCCCAATTTCCCCCCCCCGTTTCCCTCTTTTCTCCCAATTTTCCCCATTTTTGACCACAAATTCCTCCAAATTTCCCTTTTTTCCCTTATTTCCTCCATTTTTCCTCCTATATCCCAACCTTTCAGCTCATTTCCCCCTCATTTCCCCCCAGGTTTCCCTTTTTGTCACCAAATTTCTCCCATTTTTAACTACACTTCCCAACAATTTTCCCCGTTTTTTGCTTATTTCCCCCTTATTTCCTCCTTATTTCCCCCAATTTCCCCATTATTTCCCCCAATTTCCTCATTTCCCCCAATTTCCCCCTTATTTCCCCCATTTTCCCCTCTCTCCTCCAATTTTCCCCATTTCCGCCCAACTTCCCCCAATTTTCTCCTCATTTCCTCTTTTTCCTCCTTCATTTCCCCATTTTCACCCCATTTCCCCTCCATTTCCCCCCCGTTTCCCTCCTTTCTCCCCATTTTGACCCCATTTCCCCACAATTCTCCCTTACTTTCCCCAATTTCCCCCCATTTCCTCCACTTTTCTCCTATTTTCCGTTTTCACCTCTTTTCCTCCAAATTTCACCCCCATTTCCCCCGTTTCCCATTTTTCACCAAATGTCCCCAATTTTTCATCATATTTTCCCCCACTTCTCCCCATTTTTCACTCATTTTTTCCCAATTTCCCCATTATTTCAGCCCTTTTTTTCTCCTTTCCTCCCATTTCCCCCATTTTTCCCATAATTACCCCCAACTTCCCCCAATTTTCTCATTTCCTCTATTTTCCCATTCTCCCAACGTTTCACCCTGTTTCCCCCCCGTTTCCCCCCCGTTTCCCTCCTTTCTCCCCATTTTCCCCATTTTTTACCCCATTTCCCCCAAATTGCCCATTTTCCCCTTATTTCCCCCTATTTCCCCCCATTTCCTCCACTATTCTCCTATTTCCCCATTTTTCACCCCATTTCCCCCCCAATTTCCCCCATTTTTTCCCCTCATTTCCTTTTTTCTCCCAATTTCCCCCATTTTGAACGCCTTTCCCCCCAATTTTCCCCATTTTCCCCTTGTTTCCCCCATTTCCCCTCACTTCCTCGCTTTATTTCCCCCATTTCGTCACCTTATTTCCTCCCAATTCCTCCCGATTTTCTCTTTTCCACAATTTCCCCCAATTTGCCCATTTCCCCCTCATTTCCCCCAATTTTCCCCCCCAATTTGCCCATTTCCCCCTCACTTCCCCCATTTTCCCCCCCAATTTGCCCATTTCCCCCTCACTTCCCCCATTTTCCCCCCCAATTTGCCCATTTCCCCCTCACTTCCCCCATTTTCCCCCCCAATTTGCCCATTTCCCCCTCATTTCCCCAATTTTCCCCCCCAATTTGCCCATTTCCCCCTCACTTCCCCCATTTTCCCCCCCAATTTGCCCATTTCCCCCTCACTTCCCCCATTTCCCCCCCCAATTTGCTCATTTCCCCCTCATTTCCCCCATTTCCCCCCCCAATTTGCCCATTTCCCCCTCGTTTCCCCCATTTTTCCCCCTAATTTGCCCATTTCCTCCCCCCCTCCCCCCCCCCCCCATTTCCCCATTTTTTCCCTCATTTCCCCCAACTGGGAACTTTCCCCCCAAGTTTGGGTCAACGTTGTGGGGTTTGGGGTCACCATTTTGGGGATTTGGGGTCACCATTTTGGGGACTTGGGGTCAACGCTGTGAGATTTAGGGTCGATCTTTCTGGGATTTGGGGTTACCATTGTGGATTTGGGGGGTCAACACATCGGGATTTGGGGTCAGCGCTGTGAGATTGGAGGTCAAGGTTTGTGGGATTTGGGGTTAATGCTGTGGGGTTTGGATCGATACCGGCGTGAGTTGAGATCAATGTTTGGGGTCAGTGTTGCGGGGTTTGGGGTGAATATTGAGAGATTTGGGCTCAATACTTCTAGGATTTGGGTCAACACCGGTGGTCAACGTTTGTGGGATTTGGGGTCAGAATCTGTGGGATTTGGGGTCAACGTTTGTGGGATTTGGGGTTGACACTGTAGGATTTGGGGCTAATACTTGCGGGATTTGGGCCGACATTGGTAGGATTTGGAGCCAACGGTTGTGGGATACACGATCAACGTCGTGGGATTTGGGGTCAATGCTGCGGGGATTTGGGGTCAGAATTTGTGGGATTTGGGGTCAATGTTGTGGAATTTGAGGCCAATGTTTTGGGATTTGGGGTCAACGCTGTGGGATTTGGGGTCAGAATTTGTGGGATTTGGGGTCAATGTTGTGGAATTTGAACTCAGTGTTTTGGGATTTGGGGTCAACGCTGTGGGATTTGGGGTCAACGTCTGTGGGATTTGGGGTCAACGTTTGTGGGATTTGGGGTCAACATTGCGCACTTTGGGGTCGACACCGTACGACGGGGGTCCCCTCCACGGATGCAATGTCCCCAGTGTCCCCATGTCCCCATGTCCCCCCCAGTGTCCCCAATGTCCCCATGTCCCCCCTACTGTCCCCAATGTCCCCAAATGTCCCCATGTCCCCCCTACTGTCCCCCAATGTCCCCATGTCCCCATGTTCCCCCCAATGTCCCCAATGTCCCCAAATGTCCCCATGTCCCCCCTACTGTCCCCCAATGTCCCCATGTCCCTATGTTCCCCCCAATGTCCCCACTGTCCCCAATGTCCCCATGTCCCCCCCAATGTCCCCACTGTCCCCAATGTCCCCATGTCCCCCCCGATGTCCCAATGTCCCCACTGTCCCCATGTCCCCCCCAATGTCCCCATGTCCCCACTGTCCCCATGTCCCCAATGTCCCCAATGTCCCAATGTCCCCATGTCCCCAATGTCCCCACGTCCCCCCGATGTCCCCACACCGCCCTCCAAAGATTCTCTTTATTTGGGGCAGCTCCGCCCCCACCTTAAATAAAAAAAAACAAAACAACCAAAAGCATCCAAAACAATAAAAACCCTCCGGGACCCCAAATCCGACCCCAAAAGTGCATAGAAAAATCCCGACGTCCACAAAGGGGCGGAACAGCACCCACAGCGCGGGGCGGGAGGGCCCAGGGGCCACCCCGGGATGGACGGCACCCCAGGGACTGAGCGGAGAGCCCAGGGGGCGGCGCAGAGCCCAGCGAGCCACGGGGGAGCCCAAATTAAGCGATGGGGGAGCACAATGAGCCATGGGGGAGCCCATTAATCGATGGGGGAGCCCATTAATCGATGGGGGAGCCCATTAATCGATGGGGGAGCCCATTAATTGATGGGGGAGCCCAATGAGCGATGGGGGAGCCCATTAAGCGATGGGGGAGCCCAATGAGCGATGGGGGAGCCCATTAATCGATGGGGAGCCCATTAATCGATGGGGGAGCCAATGAGCGATGGGGGAGCCCAAATTAATCGATGGGGGAGCCCATTAAGTGATGGGGGAGCCCAATGAGCGATGGGGGAGCCCATTAATCGATGGGGGAGCCCAAATTAATCGATGGGGGAGCACAATGAGCCATGGGGGAACCATTAATCGATGGGGGAGCCCATTAATCGATGGGGGAGCCCATTAATCGATGGGGGAGCCCATTAATTGATGGGGGAGCCCAATGAGCGATGGGGGAGCCCATTAATCGATGGGGGAGCCCAAATTAATCGATGGGGGAGCCAAATGAGCGATGGGGGAGCACAATGAGCGATGGGGGAGCCCATTAATCGATGGGGGAGCCCAAATTAAGCGATGGGGGAGCCCATTAATCGATGGGGGAGCCCATTAATCGATGGGGGAGCCCAATGAGCGATGGGGGATCCCATTAATCAATGGGGGAGCCCATTAATCGATGGGGGAGCCCAATGAGCGAGGGGGGAGCCCATTAATCGATGGGGGAGCCCATTAATCGATGGGGGAGCCCAAATTAATCGATGGGGGATCCCATTAATTGATGGGGGAGCCCATTAATCGATGGGGGAGCCCATTAATTGATGGGGGAGCCCAAATTAACCGATGGGGGAGCCCATTAATCGATGGGGAGCCCATTAATCGATGGGGAGCCCAAATTAAGCGATGGGGGAGCCCATTAATCGATGGGGGAGCCCATTAATCGATGGGGGAGCCCAATGAGCGATGGGGGAGCCCATTAATCGATGGGGGAGCCCATTAAGGGATGGGGGAGCCCAAATTAATCGATGGGGGAGCCCATTAAGCCATGGGAGATCCCATTAATCGATGGGGGAGCCCAAATTAATCAATGGGGGAGCCCATTAAGCCATGGGGGATCCCATTAATTGATGGGGGAGCCCAAATTAATCGATGGGGGAGCCAATGAGCGATGGGGGAGCCCATTAATTGATGGCTAATCCCATTAAGTGATGGGGGATCCCATTAATCGATGGGGGAGCCCATTAATTGATGGGGGATCCCAATGATTGATGGGGGAGCCCATTAAGTGATGTCTGATCCCAGTGATTAATGGCCGATCCCATTAATTGATGGCCGATCCCAGAGATTAATGGGGGATCCCAGTAATTGATGGCCGATCCCATTAATTGATGGCTGATCCCATTAATTGGTGGCCGATCCCAGTGATTAATGGCCGATCCCATTAATTGATTGCTGATCCCATTAATTGATGGCCAGTCGCAGTGATTAATGGGGGATCCCATTAATTGATGGCTGATCCCAGTGATTAATGGCCGATCCCATTAATTGATAGCCAATCCCAGTGATTAATAGGGGATCCCATTAATCAATGGCCGATCCCAGTGATTAATGGGGGATCCCATTAATTGATGGCCAATCCCAGTGATTAATGGCTGATCCCATTAATTGATGGCCGATCCCAATAATTGATGGCCAATCCCAGTGATTAATGGGGGATCCCATTAATTGATGGCCAATCCCAATAATTGATGGCCGGTCCCAGTGATTAATGGGGGATCCATTAATTGATGGCTGATCCCATTAATCAGTGGCCGATCTCAGTGATTAATGGGGGATCCCATTAATTGATGGCTGATCCCAAAGACTGACGGACGATCCCAATTAACAATAGGGGATCCCATTAATTGATGAGTGATCCCAGTGACTAATAGGGGATCCCACTGACGAGCGATCCCAAAGACCGATGGACGATCCCAATGACCAACGGGTGATCCCAGTGATCAATGGGGGTCCCATTAATTGATGGGCGATCCCAAAGACCGATGAGGGATCTCATTAATTGATGGTGGATCCCGGAGACTAACGGGATATCCCATTAGTTTATGGGTGACCCGAAAGACCAATGGGGGATCCCACTGATGGATGGGCGATCCCACTGATGGATGGGGGATCCCACTGATTAATGGGGGATCCCAGTGATTAATGGGGGATCCCAGTGATTAATGGGGGATCCCACTGGTTAATGGGGGATCCCAGTGATTAATGGGGATCCCACTGATTAATGGGGGATCCCACTGATGGATGGGGGATCCCAGTGATTAATGGGGGATCCCACTGGTTAATGGGGGATCCCACTGATTAATGGGGGATCCCACTGATGAGCCATCCCAAAGACCGATGCATATTCCCAATAAGAATGGGTGATCCCAGTGATCAGTGGGGGATCCCATTAAACGATGGGCGATCCCAAAGACTGACGGATGACCCAGAGACCGACGGACAATCCTATCGACCAACGGACAACCCCAAAGACCAATGGATGACCCCAATGAAGGACAGGTGATCCCACTGCTTGACGCGTGATCCCATTGGTCACCGGACGATCCCACAGACCAACAGACCATCCCATTAATTAATGGGCCATCGCAAAGAGCAATGGGCGATCCCATTAATTGACGGGCGATCCCATTAATTGACGGGCGATCCCATTGACAGGCGATCCCATTAATTGACGGGCGATCCCATTAATTGACGGGCGATCTCAGCTACCAGTAAAAGATCCCAAAGACCAAGAGATGACCCCACTGACCAACGGGTGATCCCAAGGATGAACAGCTGATCCCATTAACCACTGGATGATCCTAATGACCAATGGACGCTCCCAGTGACCAACGGACGATCCCATTATCCAATGGACGCTCCCATTAACCACTGGATGACCCTATTAACCAATGGGAGATCCCAATGACCACTGACGATCCCATTAACCAACGGGCGATCCCAATGATGAACGGCCGAGCCCATTAAACAATGGCTGATCCCATTAACCACTGGATGATCCCATTAACCAACGAGCGATCCCAACGATGAACGGCTGATCCCATTAACCAATGGGAGATCCAATGACCACTGGACGATCCCATTAACCAATAGACGATCCCAATGATGAACGGCTGATCCCATTAACCAATGGGAGATCCCGATGACCAGTGGACGATCCCATTAACCAATGGACGATCCCATTAACCAATGGGTGATCCCAATGATGGATGGCTGATCCCATTAACCAACGGGCGATCCCAATGATGAACGGCTGATCCCATTAACCGGTGGGAGATCCCAATGACCACTGGACGATCCCATTAACCAACGGGCGATCCCAATGATAAACGGCCAATCCCACTAACCAATGGCTGATCCCATTAACCCACCGGATGACCCTATTAACCAACGGGCGATCCCAACGACCACTGGACGATCCCACTAACCAACGGGCGATCCCAATGATGAACGGCCGATCCCATTAACCGATGGCCGATCCCATTAACCACCGCCCGATCCCATCGACCAACGGACGCTCCCCACGACCGCCGGACGTTCCCGCTGACCGCCAAACGCTCCCCAAACCCCCCCCCCCCCGGAGCCCCGCCCCCCCCTTCAAGACCCGCCCCCCTCCCCCTCCCCCTCCCCCCCCCCGGCCCTCAGTTGAGGAAGCGGCGGCAGCGCTTGGCCCCGCAGTTGCAGGGCAGCTTGGCGGCGGGCTCCTCGATGGGGAACTTGTAGTCGTAGGTGAGCTCCTCGCCCCGCAGGATGCGGCGCAGCGCGAAGATGACGATGCGCTTGTGGCCCTCCACGTGGATGACGCGCGAGTAGCAGTTGGGCTCGCACGAGTGGTTGATGAAGCGCGCGGCGCTGCCGTGCATCGTGGCGTCCACCACCTCCGCGTCGTCAATGCGGAACATGTAGCAGCCGATGCCCTGCGGGGACCGGGGGAGCTCAGCGCGGGGAGAGGGGGGGGACACTGACGGGGGGGCGGGGGCATCCATGGGGGGAGGGGGCATCCATGGGGGAGGGGGGACATCGATGGGGGGGTGCATCGATGTGGGGTGCGGACATTGATGGGGGGGGGGGGCATCGATGTGGGGTGGGGACATTGATGGGGGGGGGCATCGATGTGGGGTGGGGACACTTGTGGGGCGGGGACATCGATGTGGGGGGGGGGACATCGATGTGGGGCGGGGACACTTGTGGGGCGGGGACATCGATGTGGGGGGGGGGCATCAATGGGGGGTGGGGACATCGATGTGGGGCGGGGACATCGATGGGGGGCGGGGACATCGATGGGGGGTGGGGACATCGATGGGGGGGCATCAATGTGGGGTGCAGACATTGATGGGGGGGGGCATCGATGTGGGGTGGGGACACTTGTGGGGCGGGGACATCGATGTGGGGTGGGGGCATCAATGGGGGGTGGGGACATCGATGGGGGGTGGGGACATCGATGGGGGCGGGGACATCGATGGGGGGTGGGGGCATTGATGTGGGGGGGGCATCGATGTGGGGTGGGGGCATCAATGGGGGGCGGGGACATCGATGTGGGGCGGGGACATCGATGGGGGCGGGGACATCGATGTGGGGTGGGGACACTTGTGGGGCGGGGACATCGATGTGGGGGGGGGCATCAATGGGGGGTGGGGACATCGATGGGGGGTGGGGACATCGATGTGGGGGGGGGACATCGATGTGGGGCGGGGACATCGATGGGGGGCGGGGACACTTGTGGGGCGGGGACATCGATGTGGGGGGGGGCATCAATGGGGGGTGGGGGACATCGATGTGGGGCGGGGACATCGATGTGGGGGGGGGGACATCGATGTGGGGTGGGGACATCGATGTGGGGCGGGGGCACCACTGTGAGCAGATGCCACCCCACACCCCCATGGTGTCCCCAGCACAGCCCCACAGCCCTGCGCTGTCCCCACCGTGCCCCACTGTACCCCACGTTGTCCCACTGCGTTTCAATACGTCCCACTTTGGCCCACCGTGCCCCACAGTGTCCCCACAGTGCCCCACAGTGTCCCATAGTGCCCCACAGTGTCCCCCATAGT
Organism: Alectoris magna; assembly: GCA_030625065.1. Taxonomy (NCBI): domain Eukaryota; kingdom Metazoa; phylum Chordata; class Aves; order Galliformes; family Phasianidae; genus Alectoris; species Alectoris magna. The sequence goes on along the minus strand of CM060577.1, from coordinate 7,153,152 downwards.
GCCCCACAGTGTCCCCACTGAGTCCCCGTTGTGCCCCATAGTGTCCCATGGTGCCCCAGAGTGCCCCATTGATTCCCATAGTGCCCCATAGTGCCCCCACTGAGTCCCACTGTGCCCCATTGTATCCCCATTGCGCCCCATAGTGCCCCACTGAGTCCTACTGTGTCCCCACAGCCCCACTGTGTCGTGTCCCACATCTCCCCACATCACCCCACATCGCCCCCCATATCCCCACATCTCCCCACATCTCCCCACATCACCCCACATCGCCTCACATCTCCCCACAACACCCCACATCTCCCCACATCGCCTCACATCTCCCCACATCTCCCCACATCTCCCCACAACACCCCACACCGTCCCACACCGCCCCACATCACCCCACATCGCCCCCCATATCCCCACATCTCCCCACATCTTCCCACATCTCCCCACATTGCCTCACACCACCCCCCACCTCCCCACATCTCCCCACAACACCCCACATCTCCCCACATCACCCCACACCGCCCCCACGTCTCCCCACATCGCCCCACAACACCCCACATCGCCCCCCATCTCCCCACATCACCCCCCATATCCCACATTTCCCCACATCTCCCCACATCGCCTCACACCGCCCCACGTCTCCCCACATCGCCCCACAACACCCCACATCGCCCCCCATCTCCCACATCACCCCCCATATCCCCACATTTCCCCACATCTCCCCACATCGCCTCACACCGCCCCCCATCTCCCCACATCTCCCCACAACACCCCCCATCTCCCCACATCGCCCCCCATCACCCCACATCGCCCCACATCTCCCCCCATCACCCCACACCGCCCCCCCTCTCCCACACCGCCCCCCATCACCCAACATCGCCTCACATCCTCCTCCCATCTCCCCCCATCTCCCCCCATGCTCCCCACATCACCCCACATCGCCCCACACCGCCCCCCATCACTCCACATCGCCCCCCATCACCCCACACCGCCCCCCATGCCTGCACAGCGCCCCCCATCTCCCCACATCACCCCACACCGCCCCCCATCACCCCACATCGCCCCACAGCGCCCCCCATCTCCCCACAGCGCCCCCCTCTCCCCACACCGCCCCCCATCACCCAACATCGCCCCACATCTCCCCACATCACCCACACCGCCCCCCATCACCCAACATCTCCCCACATCACCCCACATCACCCCACAGCGCCCCCCATCTCCCCACAGCGCCCCCCATCTCCCCACAGCGCCCATCACCTTGCTGTCGTAGTACTTCTCCCGCTTGTCGGTCAGGACGGAGCGGACGACGATCCCGGAGTATTCGATGACCATTTCGCCAGCATCGATGTTCCGTTTGCAGAACAGCCCCCGGCCGTGGATGGCGGAGCTGTGGGGCACGGGGGGGTTATGGGGGGTATGGGGGTATGGGGGGATATGGGGGTATGGGGGGTTATGGGGGATATGGGGGGGTATGGGGGGTATGGGGGGGTATGGGGGGATATGGGGGGTATGGGGATATGGGGGGATATGGGGGGTATGGGGGGGTATGGGGGGTATGGGGGATATGGGGGGTTATGGGGGTTATGGGGGGATATGGGGGGTTATGGGGTATGGGGGGGTATGGGGGTATGAGGGGGTATGAGGGGGTATGGGGGGAGTATGGGGGTATGGGGGATATGGGGGGTTATGGGGGGTATGAGGTGATTTGGGAATATGGGGGGTTTGGGGGATATGGGGGGGTATGGGGGTTTATGGGGGATATGGGGGTATGGGGGATATGGGGGGATATGGGGGGTTCTGGGGGGATATGGGGGATATGGGGGGATATGGGGGTATGGGGGGTTATGGGGGGATATGGGGGATATGGGGGGATATGGGGGTATGGGGGGTTATGGGGGGTTCTGGGGGGATATGGGGGGGTATGGGGGGGTTATGGGGGGTTATGGGGGGATATGGGGGGGTATAGAGGGGTATGGGGGATATCAGGGGTATGGGGGGATATGGGGGGTTTGAGGGGGTATGGGGGGGTTAGGGAGGGTATATGGGGTGGGAATGGGGGGTTATGGGGTGGGAATTGGGGGGTATGGGGTGGTAATGTGGGGTATTGGGGGAAGTATGGAGAGTATGGGGGGCACATGGGGTCAGTATTGGGGGCATGGGGGTATGGGGGGTTATGGGGGGATTTGGGGGTATGGGAGGGGTATACGGGGTATGGGGGGTATGGGGGTATGGGGGGATACGGGGTTGGTATTGGGGTTATGGGGGGGTATGGGGGGTATGGGGGGGTATATGGGGTGGAATGGGGGGTTATGGGGGGGTAAGGGGGGTGTTATGGGGGGATATGGGGTGGGAATTGGGGGTATGGGGGCCATATGGGGTGGGTATGGGGGGGTATAGGGGGTGTGTGGGGGGGGTGTGAGGGGTTATGGAGGGTTATGGGGGGATGTGGGGGTATGGGGTGGGTATGAGGGGGTGCATATGGGGTAGGTATGGGGTCATGGGGCGGTACGTGGGGGTGTGTGGGGGTAAGCGGGGGTACGTGGGGGTGTGTGGGGGTATATGGGGGTAGGTGGGGGTACGTGGGGGTACGTGGGGGTATATGGGGGTATTTGGGGTATGTGGGGGTGTGTGGGGTTATGTGGGGGTAAGTGGGGGTGTGTGGGGGTATTTGGGGTACGTGGGGTATGTGGGGGTATTTGGGGCGGGTGTGGGGCCAGAATGGCACCACTGGAGCTCCAAGAGCCCAAGCGGTGCCCGGGGTGGGGGTGGAGGCGATGGGGACAGTGGGAAGGTTGGGGGTGGGGATACTGGGGGACATTGGGGACAGTGGGGTCAGCGGGGGACGCCGAGACACCGCGGATGTGGGGGACGCTGTGGGGACACCGAGGGCGTGACGGACATGGGGACGGGGGGGGGAATAAGGGGGGCGCTGGGGGGCTTTGGGGCGCTGGGGACTCTATGGGGACACTGAGCCTCGTGGGGATC
>CM060577.1:7079586-7150079 GCA_030625065.1 Alectoris magna | reverse complement strand
TTGGGGGGGATAGAAAGGAGGGGGGGCAGAAAGGAGGGGGGGATTGGGGGGGCAGAAAGTGGGGGAACCGGGGGGGAGATTGGGGGGGCAGAAAGGAGGGGGACTGGGGGGGCAGAAAGGAGGGGGGCAGAAAGTGGGGGGAACTGGGGGGGAGATTGGGGGGAGACTGGGGGGGCAGAAAGGAGGGGGGATTGGGGGGGAGATTGGGGGGATAGAAAGGAGGGGGGGCAGAAAGGAGGGGGGATTGGGGGGGCAGAAAGTGTGGGGAACCGGGGGGGAGATTGGGGGGGGCAGAAAGGAGGGGGGGGCAGAAAGGAGGGGGACTGGGGGGGCAAAAAGGAGGGGAGATAGAAAGGGGGGGCAGAAAGGGGGGGGACAGAAAGGAGGGGTGTGGGAAGACAAGAAGGATTTTTACTGAGCAGCAGTTGTGAATCAAGATAAGGACTTCACAGAGCAGCAGCTGCGGAGCAGGATAAACAGCATGAGAACCAAGGACACCTCTAGGAAAAGAATGAATGGCCCGTGGCTTTGAAGGGGGGTTTTAGGGTTGTTATTGTAGTAGCTTTCCTCCAATTAGTGCGTGTGATTTATGAACACCCTCGTCTGTTTGCTATAGAAGTATGGCTCTCAGTTAATAAAGGGAAGCATGATTTAACCATATTGGTGGATGTCATGACTTCGGCCGTCTGATCCGACTACAGAGGGGCAGAAAAGGAGGGGGGATTGGGAGGACAGAAAGGAGGGGGGGGGATTGTGGGGAAACTGGGGGGGCAGAAAGGGCTGGGGGGGTGGGATTGGAGGCACTGCCATCACCTGCACCAGCAGTGAGATCTCCTCAAACACCTCCTCCTGCGAGGCGCTGGGCGGGAAGACGCGGTCGAAGCTGAAGTCGTATTTGAGGCCGTCTTTGCGCTCACGGCCGATGTGGGACTGGAGGGGGGGGGGGGTGGATTTGGTGTCGTTATGGGGACAGGGAAAGGGGAATTCTGGATCTGAAAAATGGAGGAATCCAGCCCAAAACGTTCACCTCCTCCTCCCGGAGCAGCACCAGCGTCTTCTTGTCCTGTGGGGGAAAGTGGAGGTGCTCCATGCCCTTCTGCGTCTCCTTCTCAGCAGCCAGCAGCGGCCTCACGCGGCAAAACACGCGGATGTTGCCCTGGGTGAAGGAAAAGAGCTATAAAAACTGCAAGATTTGGGCTTTTTCCAACACAAAATCCATTTTTTTTCCCCCCCACCCCCAGCGTCGATACCTTGAGCTCCTGCACCAGGTTGTGCAAGCGACGGCGCTCCATCTCCAGCACGTGCTGCTGCTCCTCCTTCTCCTGCAGGCACTGCCGTTGGGTTTGGATCTGGGCCCTCAATTCTTCCACCTCTGCCTCGTACAGCTCCTCCCGTTCCCGCAGCTGCCTCGCCTGCGATTCGGCCCTCAGCCTCAGCTCCGCCACCTCCAAGTTGCTCTGAGCCAACGCGGCCTCGGTCTGGTGGAGCTGAGCCTGGAGGAGGGGAGAATCCCATCATAGAACGGCCTGGTTTGAAAAGGACCGCAGCGATCATTTTGGTTTCAACCCCATCCCTGCTGTGTGCAGGGTCACCAAGCAACAGACCAGGCTGCCCAGAGGAGTGTTTTGACCTGCAGGAGGGGAGGGGAGGGGGGATGGGTGAGGAAGGGCTGAACCCAGCGTGGAAGGATTTGGGTAGGAGGTAGTTTGAGGCTGCGAGGCTGTTGAAGCAGCTTGGAAAGGGGCTTCCATCAGAAGGGAGGTGGCAAGTGGGATTGGGGAGGGGGTTGGCCCTCTTTACTTTGCCTTTCTGTGTCCCAACACAAGGAGGCTTGGAGCTGTTGGAGAGGGTCCAGAAGGGGGGCATAAAATGATCAGAGGGCTGAGCACCTCCTCTGGAAAGGTGGGCTGAGGGGAGCTGGGCTTGTTCAGCCTGGAAAAGAAAAGGCTGCGGGGTGACCTCAGTACCTAAAGGGAGCCTATAAACAGGAGGGGAGTCTTTGAAAGGGCAGGTAACAGCAGGACAAGGGGAAATGGTTTTAAGTTGAAAGAGGGAAGCTTAAGGTTGGATGTAAGAAGGAATTCTTTACTGTGAGAGTGGTGAGGTGCTGGAACAGCTGCCCAGAGAGGCTGTGGATGCCCCATCCATCCCTGGAGGTGCTCAAAGCCAGCCCCTGGGCAACCCGGTCTGGTATTAAACATGGAGGTTGGCAGCCCTACGTGCAGTGAGGGGTTGGAGCTTCTTGATCCTTGAGGTCCCTTCTAACCCACAGCCATTCTGCGTGGTTCTGTTCCCCACCTCAGCAGCCTCCAGCCGTGCTGACAGCTCCCTGCCTGCCTCCCGCAGCTCCTCCAACTCCCGGCCCCGCAGCTCCGATTCCTGGCGGTGCTTTTCCAACATGCTGCAAGAAGAGCCCATTCCAGCGTTATGTTATGGTACCAGCCCCCCAACCCCACCCCACAGCCCAGCACCCACCTCACACATCCATCCAACTCCTCCACACGCCTCTCCCGTTCTCGTAGCGCCTCCTGCAGCTCCTGCAGCTGCTCCCGGAGCTGCCGGTTCTCCCCATCCAACCTTTGTGCTTTCTCCTTTTGGTTCCCCAGGGCGGCCCGGACGTCGGTCAGTTGTCCCTTCAAATCCCACGCCGCTCGACGACGATGGGCACCGCCGGCCTGAGCCGCTGTAGGAACCGGGGCTGCCCCGCAGTTCCCTTTCCCGGCCCTCGGGGCGGCGGTCACCGTCGCAGCCTTCCGCGGAGGCCCTAGAGGAGAACCGGTGTTGCATTCCCGGCGCTACACACACCGACCGGCCGCCGTCCCCGCCCCGTTACCTGGCCCCGGGGCAGCCGGAACGCTCAGTGCCCGCAGCGGGGCTCGGCCGGGGGGCTGCGATGAGGCGGTTGCGGAGCGGGCGCGTTTCTGTGGGGCAGAGCGGAGGTAACGCCGGGCCTGGAGGGCCAGAGCAGGCCGCGGGGAGGGGGGAAGCGGGCCCTACCTGCTCGGGAGCCGCCGGCTGAGGGCCGGGAGCCGCCCGCTTGGCCGCAGCTCTGCGGACCGGGAGCCGTGAGGTGGGGGCGGGGATGGAGAGCGGCGCAACCACCGCCATTCCCGGCGCGGAACCGACGCTCCCACCAGACCCCACCGCCGCCATTGCGCGCCTTCCTTCAAACTCCTCAGCGCAGCTCTCCCATTGGCCGCCCCTCCTCCAATCGCCGCAATCGTTTCCTCATTCAGTCCCGCCCACCTTTCCTCTGTCCACCAATCAGCACGATGCCCCCTCCCGCCCGCTGGTAGGATTGAGGTCACGTGACGCTCGCCGGTGGCGAGCAACGGTCGGGATGGGCGGGGCGGAGCGGAAGGGGCGGAGCCACATGGGGCCTTTCCCGCCTATCGCCGCCATTTTGGGTCATCACTGCGCGACGGCGCCGTTTTGGGACCCTCCCACAGGGGCGGTCCGTGCAGTCCCGTGAGCTTTAGAGCCCTCGCCGCCGAGAATGAGAGCTCGCATCACTCAGGGTTCGCACCGTACCGTAAATATCGTCATTCTGCCCTAAAAATGGTTGTGACTCCGCCTTAAATATCGCTGCTCCGCCTGCAACGGGCCCTCCCCCCTCAGCGGCTCTCAGGGCCGCTCTCCCCCCCCCCCTTAGTAGAGCGGCCGGTCCGTTCGCCTCACGTCGTTCTGTGGATTCATCTCCGCGTTCCCTCCGCGCTGTGGGGCCCACAGGGTCAGCTCTGCGGTGCTGGGCTGAACCTCAGCGGCTGGGGGTGAGTTAGAAGGGGACGATCTAAGGGTTAGCTATTGTATGGGGACTTGGGTGAGCAGGATGTAAGGCCGGGTAAGAAAAAAACGTTTTGAAACTCGGAAGTTGATAGAGGATTTAGGGGGGGGCAGGTGAAGGAGGGAGGATGGGCCGTTACCCCACAAGGGATGCTAGTTATTCCAGCAGCCATATATAATGGGCTGTGGTAATGGCCGAGCATAAGAAAACCCATTGGGGAACAGAAGCATTATATAAGTATCTTGCTCAGCAAGTAGTTGCCTGGAATCTGCATTCAACTATTAGACAAGTAACTCAGCACAATGTGAAGTTTGTCTACAAAATAATCCTAAGACGAGTTGCAGGGTCCAGTTGGGGCAAAATAGCACAACGTGTGAATGCGTTGTTGGGGATTGATTGGCAATTACATACACCCTGTCGACCTCAGTCGAGCGGGCAGGTAGAAAAAAATGAATCATTAGTTAAAGTTACAGATAATTAAGCTTGGCCAAAAGGCTGGAATACCTTGGCCCCAAGCGTTGCCTTTGGCTTTATTAAGAATTCAAACTAAACCCTGAACCAAGGAAAGACGAAGTCCATTTGAGATCCTGTATGGGAGACCTTACCTTGTGCAAAAGGGAACTTCTGCACAGATTGGAGAGGAACTTTTAAGCGGATATCTAATTCATTTGCAAAAGCAATTAAAGGATATTGAGAAGGTGGTGTTTGATGTCAGGGCCTGAGGTCTGGATGGTCCGGTACGTGATGTATTGCCTGGAGACTATATGTATGTTAAATTTCTCTCAGATTCTCCTCTGGAACCGAGGTGGGAAGGACCTTATCAAGTACTCCTAACCACGCACACGGCAGTCAAGGTGGGAAGGACTGATACCGTGGATACACCACACCTGCCTGAAAAAGACTGTTTGACCGCAGTGGACCGCGAGAAGGAAAGGACCCCTCCGAGTAGTAATTAAGAAATATGGATAAGCTTTGCTTTGTAATCAGCCTTATAAGACTTGCTTTAGCCTGGGAGGGTAATAGCTACCTGAATGTCACTCGGGCAATGGCACAGAGTCTCAACTTGACGAACTGCTGGGTTTGTACGGCTATGCCTAGAAAAGGCAAGATGGAACTTCCCTTAATGGGAATCCCAGTCCCTTTTTCGAATTGGAGTTGGCCGTATGATAATTTCCAGGTTCAACCTCTTTCCGGGGGTAATATATGGTGGAAGGTATCGGAAGGGGGATGTTTACCGGGACAGTCCATATCAAAGCTCCCCAGTGGAGAAACGTTATGCTGGGGGGAGGCAGCCTACCCATTACCTGCCCCACAAGCCCCAATCCCCGAATACTCGTGTGATAGGAATAGCAGCGTCCCCAGGTATGAATTGCAGTTACCGTGGGACGCTTTAGTTCTAGAAAAGAAAGAAGGAAAAGTAAACGTGGGGAGTTTCCCAGATTTTAACATCACCAAATGTCCTGGAGATGTCCGGTGTCCCCTCCCAGTGATGATAGCGTTAAACCGTAGTTCCTGGTTCGACTTTAGTTGTACCCCTGATGGATTGTGGTGGCTGTGTGGAGATGGCCTTGCTAGAAAATCTTTGCCACAAGGGTGGAAGGGTGCTTGTACACTGGGGGCACTGATACCCCACGTCAAGCATACATAACCACACAGAAACTCCGTCTGGAACTTTACGGGCTCCTTGGAAACGGGTGAAAAGAGTACTAAATCCCTTGGTAGAAAAGCCTGCTGGTTTCCACAGCTTTGCTAGGTGGTTCATTGGGGTAAGTGAGTTGGAGAAAGCGATGGTTAATATTTCAGCCACTTTAGAAATGATAGAAAATGCTACCAGTGATGCAATCAGAGCATTGCAAGTGGAGGTTTCAACGCTTAGTAAGGCGGTACTACAGAATAGAATGGCTAACAGCTAAAGAGGGAGGGGTTTGTGTAATAATTAACCAGAGTTGTTGTGCTTATGTAGACGAGACTCAAGAGATAGAAACGGATCTGCAGGCAATATGGGAACGTACTAAACTACTTCATCAAGTATCGATGGATGATACTTCATTCGGAAGAACTTACTGGTTGGCTACCTAATTTTGCATGGCTAAAGCAACTCTTTATGGCTTGTATTATTGTAATCGTCTTGCTCGTTGTGAGGTGTGTCGCAATGAGGTGTGTTATGGCTGTGTAAAACCTCTGGGAATAGCTGTGAGGAACGGAACAGGCACAAGCTAAGGCAAAAAGTAGAAGTTATTTCAAATCTTCCCTTTCCCGGAATGGAGTGATCTAGCAAAAGAATTTGCTAGGTTCAAGAAGATGGGGGGGGGGGGTTGAGTTAGAAGGGGACAGTATAAGGGTTAACTATCGTTAGGGACTTGGGTAAGCAGGGTGTAAGGCCGGATAAGAAAAGAACATTCAGAAAGTCTGCGGTAAGCTTAAGCAGGAAGTATGCAAACGTAAAGGGGAGCGTTGCACAACGAACCCAGCCAAGACCGGATTATGCTTGATGACAGCAGCGGGGTGAAAAAGAGAAGGCGAGGAAGACTTCGAGCCTTCATCCACCGACCACCAAGAGGAGCCCCTGCTGTGGACGGCACATGGGCCAGGGGGAGGGGCAGTATGCCAATTGTCACGGAGTTATCTAGATCAATCTGTGTCCGTGACAGGGGGGGCAGTAGGCCCGTGGGCCCCCGGCCCCTGACAAAGGGGAAGGGAAAAAGGGAAAGGGGTAGGGAGATGGGAGCTGGGCTCAAGGAAACAAACAGAGCAGCGGCAACGATCTAAGGAGTAAAACTTATTTTACTATAATACAATCTAATTGGAATTGAGGCTAATAAATCAAGTGAAATAAGAGAGAGAGAAAGAGAGGTTTTCCGAAGACCGAGAAGCCTACTTTGAAGTTGAAGGCGCCGCGGCTTGGAAGCACACCCACACCCGCTGCCAGGCAGTGAGAGCGAGAGCGAGCATCGCTTCCGTGATGTATTTTCCCTCTCTGACCGTGAGGTCCCCTGGGATGTGTAGTACTTCTTCTCTGTGCTCCACATGATGTTGTGATGTGGAATACCAATAGCAAACATTACAAAACCATGACATTCCACCCCTTATTCTACATCACTACATCATGCTTAAGATACATATATATATATATATATATATATACAAATAAACAATGCTTAAAAAATGCATTACACGTATAGGTCTATATACATATATACACATGGAATTATTGACTGCACTCCCCCAACATCAAATTCCCTTGTGGCACACATTGAACATCCCCATCTTTCTGCATCACCCACCACGTGCACCCAGGTCCCTGGGCAAAAACAGTTCCACGGAGAGGTTTGCCCTTTCCAGAGGCTGGAAGGACCCACACTGCTTTCCCCAACATGTTCTTTACGTGTACAACAGGGACCTTATCTCCCTCTACAGTATGTAGGGGGCTGGATTGGGTAGGACCATCGCGATTGACGGATCCTCTGGTATTGACCAACCAGGTGGCTTCTGCCAAATGCTTCTCCCAGTGCTTAAATGTTCCACCACCCATTGCCTTCAACATAGTTTTCAACAACCCATTGTATCGTTCAATTTTACCAGAAGCTGGTGCATGATAGGGGATATGATAAATCCACTCAATGCCATGATCTTTGGCCCAAGTATTTACAAGGGAATTTTTGAAATGTGTCCCATTATCAGACTCAATTCTTTCTGGGGTGCCATGTCGCCACAGGACTTGTTTCTCAAGACCCAATATGGTGTTTCGGGCCGTAGCATGGGGTACTGCGTATGTTTCAAGCCACCCAGTGGTTGCCTCCACCATGGTAAGCACGTAACGCTTACCACTGCGAGACCGTGGTAAGGTGATAGAATCAACCTGCCACGCCTCCCCATATTTATACTTTTGCCATCGCCCTTCCCCCCAGAGAGGTTTCATCCTCCTGGCTTGTTTAATTATGGCACACGTCTCACAGTCATGAATAACCTGTGCAATAGCGTCCATGGTTAAGTCCACCCCTCGGTCTCTGGCCCACTTATATGTTGCGTCCCTTCCCTGATGGCCCGAGGTCTCATGGGCCCATCGAGCTAGAAATAATTCACCCTTGTTCTGCCAGTCCAAGTCTGTTTGAGCCACCTCAATTCTAGCAGCTCAATCTACCTGATGGTTGTTCTGTTGTTCTTCAGTAGCCCGACTCTTGGGCACATGAGCATCTACATGACGCACCTTTATAACCATATCTATTGTTCGGGCAGCAATGTCTTTCCACAGTTCAGCAGCCCAAATAGGTTTACCCCTCCGCTGCCAGTTATTTTGCTCCCAACTGCTGCAACCACCCCCATAAGGCATTTGCCACCATCCATGAGTCAGTATAAAGATAAAGCATTGGCCACCTCTCCCGTTCAGCAGCATCTAAGGCCAGCTGGACAGCCTTTACCTCTGCGAACTGACTTGATTCTCCTTTTCCTTCAGTGGCCTCTGCAACCTGTCGTGTGGGGCTCCACACAGCAGCTTTCCATCTGCGATGCTTCCCCGCAATACGACACGATCCATCAGTGAACAGGGCATATTTCTTCTCATTTTCTGGTAGCTCATTGTATGGTGGGGCCTCTTTAGCACGTGACACCTCTTCTGCTGGTGATGTTCCAAACTTTTTCCCTTCAGGCCAGTCCATGATCACCTCTAAAATTCCCGGACGACTGAGGTTCCCCATCCGCGCTCGTTGTGTAATCAGCGCGATCCACTTGCTCCAGGTGGCATCAGTAGCATGATGGGTGGAGGGAACCTTTCCCTTAAACATCCAGTTCAGTACTGGCAGTCGAGGTGCCAGAAGGAGCTGCGTTTCAGTGCCGATTACTTCAGAAGCAGCCCGAAGCCCCTCATATGCTGCTAGGATCTCTTTTTCACTTGGAGTGTAGCCCTCTTCAGACCCCTTGTACGCTCGACTCCAAAATCCCAGGGGTCAGCCTCGAGTCTCTCCTGAGGCTCTTTGCCACAGACTCCAGGTGGGACCTTTCTCACCAGCAGCAGTGTAGAGGATGTTCTTTACATCCTGTCCCGTCCGTACTGGCCCCAGGGCCACGGCACGGGCTATCTCCTGTTTAATCTGTTCAAAAGCCTGCTGCTGCTCAGGGCCCCATGTAAAATCGTTCTTCTTCCGCGTCACCTGATAAAGGGGGCTTACAATGAGGCTGTAGTTTGGAACATGCATCCTCCAAAAGCCCACCATGCCCAGAACAGACTGTGTCTCTTTCTTGCTAGTGGGTGGAGACATAGCAGCGATTTTGTCGATCACATCTGCTGGGATGTGACGACGCCCATCTTGCCACTTTATACCTAGGAACTGAATTTCTTGGGCAGGTCCTTTCACTTTGCTTCGCTTTATAGCAAAACCAGCTTGCAGAAGAATTTGGATTGTTTGCTCTCCTTTCGTGAAAACTTCTGCTGTATCGCCCCACGCAATGATATCATCAATGTACTGCAGGTGCTCAGGCGCACCACCCTGTTCCAGTACAGTTTGGACCAACCCATGGCAAATGGTTGGGCTGCGTTTCCACCCCTGGGGCAAACGGTTCCAAGTATACTGAACGCCCCTCCAGGTGAAGGCAAACTGTGGCCTACAGTCTGTGGCCAAAGGAATGGAGAAGAAGGCGTTCGCAATGTCAGTGGTGGCATACCATTTGGCTGCTTTTGACTCCAGCTCATATTGGAGTTCTAACATGTCCGGCACAGCAGCGCTCAGTGGGGGTGTGACTTCATTCAGGCCACGGTAGTCTGCCGTCAGCCTCCATTCTCCACTGGCTTTGCGCACTGGCCATATGGGGCTGTTAAAAGGTGAGTGAGTTTTGCTTATCACCCCCTGATTCTCCAGCTGGCGAATCAACTCATGAATGGGGAGCAAGGAATCCCTGTTGGTGCGGTACTGCCGTCTGTGCACAGTCTTTGTAGCAATCGGTACCTGCTGCTCTTTCACTCGTAGCAGCCCCACAACAGATGGGTCTTCCGATAGGCCAGGCAAAACAGACAACTGCTTGATGTTGTCTGTATCTACAGCAGCTATTCCAAAGGCCCATCGATACCCCTTAGGATCCTTGAAATGCCCCCTTCTTAAGTAATCGATACCAAGTATGCATGGAGCCCCCGGGCCAGTCACAGTAGGATGTTTTTGCCAGTCTTTACCAGTGAGGCTTATTTCAGCCTCCAACACAGTCAATTCTTGAGAGCCCCCAGTCACTCCAGAAATATGGATAGATTCTGTCCCTTCATGACTCGAGGGCATTAGGGTGCACTGTGCACCGGTATCCACCAGTGCCTTATATTTCTGTGGTTCTGATGTGCCAGGCCACCGAATCCACACAGTCCAATAAACTCTATTATCCCTCTCCCTCCCCTGACTGAGGGCAGGGCCCCTCTATTCATTACCTGTGGTAACTGGAGCAGATGTACTGGCAATGGATCTGTTTTGTAATTCTCTCACCCGTGCTCGTAGTACTGGAGTGGCTTGGTCATGCCACTTCCTCATATCTTCTCCATGGTCACGTAGGTAACGCCACAAGGCAATACACGATGTAGTCTTACTGTTGTTCCTTGCTTGAGCTGGAAAGCCTTTGCGTTTAATAGCTGAGATTTTTGATGATACAGGTGAGGAGGAGGGTTCATCACCTTTAATTAACTGGATCTGAGTTTTCATTAGTTTGATCAGCTCCTTCATTAGACTCCCTTGATGATCCTGATCTTCATCAGTCGTTTCTGATACTACTACAGGATCATCACCATTAACCAATAGAGACATTTGCTCTTCCATTTCATTCAGTCTGTCCGTTACTTCTGAGATGGCTGAAATGGAGACGTGAGTTGGAGGTAACTGTTGTTCAAAGTTTTGAAGAGTAAGAACCAATTCAAAAACTAGGGGTCTTCTCTGTTGTTCCTCGTACCTTTGAAATGTTGCTGCTAGTGTAACGGCGTACCTCTCTGGTGCTGTCTTGGTGAGTTTCTGCCATATATCAGGCGTTGTCCCCACTCTCTCAGGATCATGGTCTTGGCGAGGATCGACAGGATCAAAATTAGGGTTATACAACATTTCCACCACAGCTATTTCCCTCAAATACTGGATACCTTCTTCAATTGCATCCCACTTTTTCATCACAGGCTTTAGACCGTCCTTGAAGGGAAGCTTTTCCCTCACAGCTACTAACATTCGCTCCCAGAGGGTGGCAGCCCCATCCAAGCATCTACTGATCCCTCTATCAATAGTTGGGTCTCTGGCAATGCCTCCTAATTGGCGAGCTTCATTCTCATCTAGAGACAAGCCCCGCTGTCCCAACAGCGAAGCAACCAGGTAACAAGAGATTCATTCTGGCGCCGTGTAAACTCCTTTCTTGAGCCTTGGATTTCAGACATCTTCAGAGGTCGACGAACAGTAATCGAGACTTCCTCCTCATCACCCTCCTCCTCACGCCTCTTAGTTTTTCCTTTTGCCATTTTCGGTACTGAGAAAGGCACCTCGCTTGGACCTCCCTCTGCCTCCTCCTCCGCTTCTTCTTTTTTCCGTTCTAGACGTGAGGACACCCGTTTCCATTTCTTGCCTTCCACAGGGGCAACTGACATTTTTACTGGTGCCTCCTGTGACTGATCAGATTTGACTGGAGGATTTCCCCCTTTGGCTTGAACCTCAGCTCGGAAACTCTCTCTTTCCAGAATAGTATTATATAGAGCACGGTAAGCACAAGCCAAGCCCCAAATAAGTCGTACCTCCTTAGATCTATCTAAGCCGCACCATCCCTGACTCAAATACTGGCTTAGTTTCTCGGGATCCCACAGGTGTTCAAGAGTGAAATCCCATCACATTGCCGGCCCCCACGCTTCTAAGATTTTTCCTAAACCTCTCCATATTCCCTGCCAGTCAGCATTCTCTGGTTTTGGAGGAGACTTCTGCATAGAACGAATGTAGAGGAGTACATTCAGGGAGATAACATGCACATGGATATGAGCACGAGTATGAGTACTAACTCGGCTTTCGAAAAGCGTGTGGCAAACCGAAAAGACAGCCCAGAAACCGGATTGAACATCGTGTTGTTTGTAAAATTGGCTATTCCGTCTGGGATGCAAGTGTCAAAATCCAAATTATACCACATTGAATATAAGTACCAGGCAGGTGTCTCCATCAGTGCCCTTATTTGGTTATATAGGAACACAATTCCACAACAAGAAAGCATGACATTAATAATCGGCCAATACGTTGAGAAGATCGTAACTGTTTTCAATCCCTTAAACAGAGCAGCTATAATGAAGAGTGGATTCATAGCTGGTAGCTGCTAAGAAAGGAAAAACAAAACAAAACAAGAACAACCAAAGAACCAAAACAGAAGACACTCTGTACAGTGTCCAGAGTTTGGCAGACTGCCCAGACTACAATCTAATCTATGAAGGTCAGGTAGCAATGCTTCTGCAGTCTCTGGCTTAAAGAAATCCTGGTGTTTTTTGCTTCTTCCCTACTAACTAACTTTTAACTAATGTTAAAAGCTTTAAAATTCTGCCCGCATCCTCCACCAAAATCTGACACGGGGTTATCTAGATCAATCTGTGTCCGTGACAGGGGGGGGCAGTAGGCCCGTGGGCCCCCGGCCCCTGACAAAGGGGAAGGGAAAAAGGGAAAGGGGTAGGGAGATGGGAGCTGGGCTCAAGGAAACAAACAGAGCAGCGGCAACGATCTAAGGAGTAAAACTTATTTTACTATGATACAATCTAATTGAAATTGAGGCTAATAAATCAAGTGAAATAAGAGAGAGAGAAAGAGAGGTTTCCGAAGACCGAGAAGCCTACTTTGAAGTTGAAGGCGCCGCGGCTTGGAAGCACACCCACACCCGCTGCCAGGCAGTGAGAGCGAGAGCGAGCATCGCTTCCGTGATGTATTTTCCCTCTCTGACCGCGAGGTCCCCTGGGATGTGTAGTACTTCTTCTCTGTGCTCCACATGATGTTGTGATGTGGAATACCAATAGCAAACATTACAAAACCATGACGCCAATCAATCACCGGAAAAAATAACGGATATGTAGATTGGTTCCAGGTATAAGCTGGACTTTCAAGTATGTAATGCTTCTGCCCCACAGGTGTGCAAGATAGGAGGGGGGATCCCCCTTGCACCCCGGTGCTTGAGCGTCGCCGAATAAACTCATACCTGCTTTATACCCTAAACCCGGGCTATAGAGTTTGATTCCACAAGTCAGGGGCGCACAGTGCTGCGGTGGGACACGAAGGGCATCCACTGCTGCCCTTTGAGATAGGTCGGTGTGGGTCTTTTAAGTTGTTATTGCTCTTTTTAATTGTAGATATATATATATATTTAAAGTATTCCTGTTTATTCTCTTAATTTTGTGTTGGTTTGGGTTTTTGGGGGGTCGTTTTTGTTGTTTTTTGTTGTTGTTGTTTTTTTGTCTATTAACTTGTTTTCTTCTTTTTTTTAGCTTCCTGGAGGGAGCCATGTTCTGCTGGAAATGCTACGCATGGTGAGAAGGGTCGGCTTGTTAACTGATAGCCAGAGCCCGCGTTGCTTTGGTGCCGGGATGAAGACTCAGCCTGTTCCATGGAACCAAACCCTCAATAACTGATACCAATCAGTGATTGATAACCATCAGCAGGTATCCTTTATTATATTGGAACAAAGAATGGTGTTAACACCCAAAGCAGTTTTCAACCTCTGATCCTGTGTGCATTCTTATATATCCAAAAGCATTACATATTGCTTAGATGGCCACACGTCCTGATTCATGGTCATATTACTTCCCAACATGCCCATCTCTTTCCCAGGCTCTCTGCCTTCCTCCTGTATTCTTCCTTTCTATGGTTTCTTCCTTCCAATTGGCTTTGAGTTGGAGGTCGCACATCCTCAGTTCGGTGCTCCCTCGGGCAGCTTTGGCTCACAGAATGCAGTGTTCTCACTCAATACAAACCCTGGCTCCTCTTGTTCCTGCTGTGGGTTTCCTTGCTCGCTTGGAGTTGTCGTGGTTTTTGTTATCCAGTGCAATCTGTTGTCTATGAAGCTGAACTCTGTGGTTCCTGCGAGGCGCAGTTCATCTCTGAATCCAATTCTTCAGCTGGTTTTTCTGGAAGAGGAAAAGGAATGCATGCTGAGGTGGGACAGCCTGTCATCCCATGGGAAACCCCAAACTGCTTTGGTTTGGGGAAGGCTCACCCGATTCTTCAGTTCGTTCTGCTGGAAAAGAAAGAGAAAAGCAACACACAATGAGAGGAACATCTCATCCCTCAGCTCACACAGGCAGAGCCCAGCTGCTTTAAGCTGGGACGGGAGACTCACCCATCTGTTCACAGGCTGTATCTGAGAAAGAAAGAGAAAAGCAGAGCAAGGTCAGAGGGGATTTTTCATTCCATACGCAGTCCTTTGGGAAAACTCCAAATTCCCTCAGTTCAGTGACTGCAACTTACCCAACAGTGGTTTCTGCACCTCTGCAAAAAAAGAAAGAGAAAGCCAGAAAGAGAAAGATAAGGTGGGACAGCTTGTCATCCCATGGGAAAACACGCATTGCTTGGGTTCAGGGAGGAAGACTCACCCCCTTCTTCAGTTCGTTCCTCTGGAAAGGAAAGAGAAAATCAGTGCATGGTGAGGGGAACAGCTCATCCCACAGCTCATCCCACAGCTCATCCCACAGCTCATCCCACAGCTCATCCCCACAGCTCATCCCACAGCTCATCCCACAGCTCATCCCACAGCTCATCCCCACAGCTCATCCCACAGCTCATCCAACAGCTCACCCCACAGCTCATCCCCACAGCTCAACCCACAGCTCATCCCACAGCTCACCCCGCAGCTCACCCCGCAGCTCATCCCTCAGCTCATCCCCCCAGCTCATCCCCCCAGCTCATCCCCCAGCTCATCCCCCAGCTCATCCCCCAGCTCATCCCCACAGCTCATCCCACAGCTCATCCTCCCAACTCATCCCCACAGCTCATCCCACAGCTCATCTCCACAGCTCATCCCCCAGCTCATCCCCACAGCTCATCCCCACAGCTCATCCCACAGCTCATCCCACAGCTCATCCCCACAGCTCAACCCACAGCTCATCCCACAGCTCATCCCCACAGCTCATCCCCACAGCTCATCCCACAGCTCATCCCCACAGCTCAACCCACAGCTCATCCCACAGCTCATCCCCACAGCTCATCCCACAGCTCATCCCCACAGCTCAACCCACAGCTCATCCCACAGCTCACCCCGCAGCTCACCCCGCAGCTCATCCCTCAGCTCATCCCCCCAGCTCATCCCCCCAGCTCATCCCCCCAGCTCATCCCCCAGCTCATCCCCACAGCTCATCCCACAGCTCATCCCACAGCTCATCCCCACAGCTCATCCCCACAGTTCATCCCACAGCTCATCCCACAGCTCATCCCCACAGCTCATCCAACAGCTCATCCAACAGCTCATCCCACAGCTCATCCCACAGCTCATCCCACAGCTCATCCCACAGCTCATCCCCCCAGCTCATCCCCCCAGCTCATCCCCACAGCTCATCCCCCCAGCTCATCCCCCCAGCTCATCCCACAGCTCATCCAACAGCTCACCCCACAGCTCATCCCCACAGCTCAACCCACAGCTCATCCCACAGCTCACCCCGCAGCTCACCCCGCAGCTCATCCCTCAGCTCATCCCCCCAGCTCATCCCTCAGCTCATCCCCCCAGCTCATCCCCCAGCTCATCCCCACAGCTCATCCCACAGCTCATCCCCACAGCTCATCCCCCCAGCTCATCCCCCCAGCTCATCCCACAGCTCATCCCCACAGCTCATCCCACAGCTCATCCCAAAGCTCATCCCCCAGCTCATCCCCACAGCTCATCCCCACAGCTCATCCCCACAGCTCATCCCCCCAGCTCATCCCACAGCTCATCCCCACAGCTCATCCCACAGCTCATCCCACAGCTCATCTCCCCAGCTCATCCCCACAGCTCATCTCCCCAGCTCATCTCCCCAGCTCATCCCCCCAGCTCATCCCCACAGCTCATCCCACAGCTCATCCCCACAGCTCATCCCACAGCTCATCCCACAGCTCATCCCACAGCTCATCTCCCCAGCTCATCCCCACAGCTCATCCCACAGCTCATCCCACAGCTCACGCAGGCTTATCCGTTGTGTGGGGTATTTTTTTATTTGGGAGGGTGGACTCACCTGATTCTGCAGCTTGTTTCTCTGCCAAAGGAACACATAAGAAACAGATGATGAGTGTGGTGTGATTATCATCCCATGGCTGATCCCATGGGAAGACCTCAAATTCATTCCGTGTAGGGTGGGACGCTTACCCAGATCTGGGGTACGTAAACCTTCAAAGGAAAAGCAGGAACAGTGTTTAATGAGAGGAACATCTCATCCCTCAGCTCACACAGGGAGACCCCAACGTTGTAAATTTGGGAGGGGAGACTCACCCATCTGTTCGACTTTCTCCTCTGGCAAAGAAAGACAAAAGCAGTGTATGGTCAGGGGGGATTTTTCATCCCATATGCAGTCCCTTGGAAAGACCCCAAATTCTCTCACTTTAGTGACTGCCACTTACTGAAAACTGCATTCTCTTTCTCTGCAAAATAGAAAGACAAAGCACCGCATGATGAGATGGGACGACTTGTCATCCCATGAGAAACCCCATATTCCTTTGGTTCAGGGAAGAAGACTCACCCACTTCTTTAGTTTGTTCCACTGGAAGAGAAAGAGAAAAGCAATGCACGGTGAGAGGAACATCTCATCCCACAGCTCACACAGGCAGAGCCCTCTGTTTTTCGTTTGGGAGGGAGCACTCACCCAGTTTTGCAACTTGTTCCTCTGCAAAAGAAACAAATAAGAAACGCACGAGGAGAAGGGTGAGACGATCATCCCATGGCTGATCCCGTGGGAAGACCCACAATCCTTCAGTGCGAGGACGGAGACTTACTCAGATCTGCAGCGCTTGAATCTGCAAAAGAAAGGCATAAATTGTGCATGGTGAGAAGGGCATCTCATCCGCAGCTCACACGGGCAGAACCCCTTATCTCTTTATTTCGCAGGGAGGACTCACCCAGTTTTTCGCCTAGTTTCTCTGCAGAAAAGGAAGTAAGCAATGCATGATGAGAAGGGTCGGATGATCATCCTATGGCTGATCCCATGGGAAGAGCCCAAATTCCTTCAGTGTACGGAGGGAGACTTACTCAGATTTGCAGCAGTTAAATCTGCAAAGGAAAAGCAGAAACCGTGCGTGATGAGAGGGACGTCTCATCCCACAGCTCACACAGGAAGGCCCCAATGCTTGTAATTGGGGTTGGGGACTCACCCATGCCTTCATGGTGATGGTCTGGATAGGAAAGAGAAAAGCAGGGCATGGTCAGTGGTATTATTCATCCCATTCACAATCCCTTGAGAAGACCCCAAATTGACTGCGACTTACTTAACTGTGAATTCTGTTTCTCTGCAAAAAAAAAAAGAAGGAGAAAGCACTGCATGATGAGGTGGGACAGCTTGTCATCCCGTGGCAAACCCTGCGGTCTTTTGGTTCGGGGAAGAAAACTCACCCAATTCTTCAGTTCTTTCCACTGGGAAAGGAAGAGAAAATCAATGCATGATGAGGCAAACATCTCATCCCGCAGCACACGGGCAGTCCCACTTTATATTTAATTTGGGGGGGAGGACTCACCCACTTTTCTTGCTTGTTCCTCTGCAAATTTAACAAATAAGAAACGTACGATGAGGAGGGTTGGATGATCATCCCATGGCTGATCCCATGGGAAGACCCCAAATTCCTTCAGTGTAGGCAGGAGGACTTACTCAGCTCCGCAGCGCTTATATCTGCAAAGGAAGAGGAGAAACAGTGCGTGATGTGAGGAACCCACAGCTCACACAGAAAAACTTTATTATTCTTTTTAAATTTGGGTGGGAGGACTCACCCAATCTTTCAGCTTGTTTCTCTGCAAAATAAATGGATAAGAAATGCATGATGGGAAAGGTTGGATGATCATCCCGTGGCTGATCCCATGGGAAGACCCCAGATTCCTTCAGTCAAGGGAGGGAGACTTACTCAGCTCGGTAGCATGTAAATCTGCAAAGGAAAAGCAGAAACAGTGCGTGATGACAGGAACATCTCATCCCACAGCTCACACAGAAAGAACATGAAAAAAAACCAAAGCAAAACAAACAAAGAAAAAAACATGGGGGTAGGGGAGACTCACTCGATATCTCTGCTTGTTCCTCTGGAAAAGAAAGAGGGCAGTGCTTGGTCAGAGGGGACAGATGCTTACCCCATGGCTAATGCCACGGGGGACTCTGACTTCCTTCATGTTGGGGAAGGAGACTTACTCAACATTGCGTCTTTTTTCACTGCAGAATAGAAGGAAAGGAAATGCATGGTCAGAGGGAGCACCTTCTCATCCCATGGCTGCTCCTATGCTCAGACCCCAAATCTTTTGTTTCTGGTAAGTGGTCAATGACGGCTGTGGTCCCAAGAAGGAATTTAACCAATTGGAAGGACAGATGGGGCAAGAATTTTGCAAGTCAGGGTCGACACATCCCACAGCCCAGCTGTGTCCCACGAACCCAGCATGTCTTAAGGACCCAACACATCACAAGGCTCCAAAGTTGCCACGGTCCCAGCACATGGCATAAACCCAGCACTGTGCAGTGTTCTGTCACTTCCATTCAAGGGACTTTGGTGATGGAAGGGGCTGGAAGGACTCACTCAGCTCTCTGCTCTGTGCCACTGGCAAACAAAGCGGAGGAAGAGGTGGTCAGCAGGGCAGCTTGGTTTGTTGGGACGTCTCCAGAGGATCTGGACCTTTCCACCTCCCCCACGGTCAAGCCATAATCCCATCTTCCCACCAACACCCCTTTCATTTCTCCCCTTCCTTCATTCCCAAAAGAAAGGTAAACGTAATTTAATGAACACTGGGAATCTCAGGAAGAATCTCCCTTCCTCCTCCTGTGTACCTGTATGGAGCAGAGCTCAGCACCACCCCGACCATCCCTGTCCCTGCACAACACCTCCCTGCGCTCCATCCCTTCTACTCTCAGCTTACCTTGCTTTCTATGGAGAAAAACAATGGTGACAACAAATGACCCAACCAGAAGTGTGATGACCACAGCCAGAGCCACCTTCCAGGGATGGGTGATTTGGGAAAAGGGGTCTGGAAAAAACATCAGGAAAAGGATTCCTTTTAAAGTCCCATCTGTGGAAAAGCAAGACTCAGACTTGGGAGATCAGAGAACCCAAAGGGGCATCAACCAGGAAGCAGTGACACTCAATGGCAGCATACCCAGCTTGGCACAGGTGGAGGAGCAGCTCAGCATCATGTGTCCACTGATACTCAGATAAGAATAAACCCATCCTAGAAACCCAACCCAGCCACCTCATCCATGCAGATCCATCCCCAAATCACACCGTGCACCCGCTCCTACTCCAGCATCTCATGGAGCAGCTCAGCCCCGACCTCTTCCAAAGGCTGCTGTCCTTCAGCTCTCCATCCATGGACACCCCAGCCACTGACCTGACACCTCCAGCTCCACCACAGCTTCTGCATAGCCATCACCATCTTGCACAGCACAGATATATGAGCCACTATCAGAGGAGCTCACAGCTGTGATGCGCAAATCCAGGTTTCCATCAGAGAGACCATCCCTGAGCAGTTCTGTCCTCCCTTTATATTCCTCCATCTGATCCAGGTCCACTCCATTTTGGTAGTGGTGCACGAGATCAGAGGACCGGTGCTGGATCCATCTGATGTCTGAGCTCCAAGCATTCTTGCAAGGGGACAACTGGCAGCGCAGCACGACGTCCTGTCCCACATTGGCAGTGACACGAAGATCTGGTGCCACCACTGTGAGCTGAGCTGGGCAATGAGAAGGGCACGGAGAGATGGTGAGATAATAATCCAGGTAATGTGCAAAAACCACTTCCCCAGCATCTAAACCTCAGTATTCCCAACAGTTGTCTCCACATTCAGTCAGCAGTGTGAATGCGGGGGCATGGAGCAGCACAGGGTGAGTTGTTGTGTGCTCCATCCCATGTAAAAGCGCTGGAGAGGGAGCAGGAGGGAGTGGGGAAGGATTCCTGGGGCTGGGAGCCCACTCACAACATGTGGTGGAGGTGTAGAAGAGACAGAAATTCTACCCAACATCACACGTTTCATGAAAGAACTGAAGTGAAAGTGAAACCCAAGCAGGGCTGGGTGCTGGGCTTGGGTCCTCCCTGCCCCATGGCTGCTCCCCCACCCCACAACAACACCTTTCCAGATACAGCAGCCCCACAGGACCCCTACCTGATCCCAGATGGAGGAGGTGCAGAGCCACGAGATGAGCCAGGAGGGTCCTCCAGGGAAGGGAGAAACTGGGGTGGTTGCATCCCGATGTGAAGAGCATCTGTGCTGGAGAAGAGGGGGGGGGAAGGAGTTGGGGAAAGGAGAGAGAGGAAGGAGGCGGAGAAGGAGATGGTGGAGGAGATGGAGTAGTTGGTAGATTAGTAGTAAATGGGTAAAAGATGAGAAAAGAAGACAGGGAAATGAGGTGGTGAATGAAATGGAGAAGGAGTTGGCGAAGGAGATGATGGGGATAAAGATTTGGAAAGAAGATGAGGGAAAAGTTAGGGAAGAATATGCAGGAAGAAGCTGTAGGAGAAGAGAGGGGCCCAGAGGGTTACAGCCACCAGGGCAGGAGGGGATGGGGTCACTCAGACATGAGTTCCATGAGCGCAGCCACCACCGCGTGGGGCAGTGCCAGTGCTCCTCACAGGCTGTGGGGCAGAGCAGGTGACCCCCCAAAGATTTCCCCTACAAGGAGCCCCACAGAGACAGAAATCCCTCACCTGAGCTGCAGGAAGTACACGGCTGCACCCAGCTTCTCCTACCTTTGCCCAGCTCCAGGGTGCAGTGGGAGGATCTTGGCCACGGATCCATGCGGGCAAAGGTTAAAGAGCATTAAACGCATCTCACTGCAGCTTCGTGCACAGCCTTGTGTCTCTGCATCCACCAGGAAAGTGGATGCAGGAGTCCAGGCAGAGCATTGCCCCAGCACAGGGGAAAGCTGCAGGCTGCGCTCCATGAGCATTGCTCCCAGTTTCTCCAAGCACCCACAGGTTACAGGAAGAAGCAGCACTGCCAGAGTGTTTCTGGAGGGCTGGCAATGCCGCATTACAGCTTGGAGCAGCAGGGAGAGGTGGGAGCTTGCTCTGAGCTCTGCCCAAGGTGAGGTGGTTTCTTTGCTCGGTAGGGATTTTTGAGTAACCGACCACTAATGCGGAAGTTAATATTTGTTTGCCATGTGATACCCCCACAGCCATTCTTCCCCTTTTTGGGGGTCTGGGATGAGCAGGGCTTTGTGGAGAAGGTGGGAGATGCTTCATGGCGGGGAGATCACTCGGTGCAGTTGGAGTTTGATACGCTCTTTTATTGTCTTTTTTATTTTCCATGGAACCAAACCCCAATAACTCTTCACAATCAGTGATCCATTACCGTCAGCAGGTGTTCTTTATTGTATTGAAGGAGACAACAGGGTTGAACCCAAAGCAGTTTTCTACCTCGGGTTCAGTGTACATGCTTATATATCCAAGAGCATTACGTATTGCTTAGATGTCCACATGTCCTGATTCATGGTCATATTACTTCCCAACATGCCCATCTCTTTCCCAGGCTCTCTGCCTTCCTCCTGTATTCTTCCTTTCTATGGTTTCTTCCTTCCAATTGGCTTTGAGTTGGAGGTCGCACATCCTCAGTTCGGTGCTCCCTCGGGCAGCTTTGGCTCACAGAATGCAGTGTTCTCACTCAATACAAACCCTGGCTCCTCTTGTTCCTGCTGTGGGTTTCCTCGCTCGCTTGGAGTTGTTGTGGTTTTGGTATCCAGTGCAATCTGTGGTCTATGAAGCTGAACTCCTGTGGTTACTGTGAGGCACAGTTCATTCCTCAGTCCTGTTCTTTAGATGGTTTTTCTGGAAAAGAAAGAGAATAGCAGCGGATTCTGAGGTGGGATAGCCTGTCATCCCATGGGAAACACCAAATGGCTTTGGTTTGGGGAAGGCTCACCCGATTCTTCAGTTTCTACCAATGGAAAAGAAGGAGAAAAGTAAAGAGTGATGAGATGGTATAGCCTGTCATCCTGTTGGACACTGCATTTTCCTTTGGTTCAGTGGAGCAGACTCACCTGATTTTTCAGTTCATTCTAGTGGAAAGGGGTGAGAAAAGCAGTCCATGATGGGGGAACATCTCATCCCCAGCTCGGAATACCCCTTTGTTTTTTTGTTTTTTTTGGGGGGGCGAAGGAAGACTCACCCTGTTCTACAATGTATTTCTTTAAAGAAGCAAGTAAGCAGTGCATGATGAGAAGGCTCTGGTTATCATCCCACAGTTGATGCCATGGAAAGACCCCAAATCTGTTTGGTTCAAGAATGGAGACTCACCCAACTTTTCCTGCTTCATCCCTGCAAAGGAAAAGCAGAAATGCAACATGAGAGGAACATCTCATCCCACAGCTCCCACAGGTATACCGCAGTGTCTTTAATTTGCGCAGGGAGACTCACCCTTCTCTTCATAAAGTCTCACTGGAAAAGAATGAGAATAGTAATGCACGGTGGAGGAACATCTCATCCCACAGCTCACACCAGCAGACACCTTTTATTTTAATTTACAGGGGGGGGACTCACCTAGTTTTGCAACTGGTTTCTCTGCAAAAGAAACAAATAAGAAATGCATGATGAGAGGAACATCTCATCCCACAGCTCCCAGAGGCTGAACATTAAAAAATAATAAAATTGGAATGGAAACTCATCCAATTTCTCAGCTTGTTCCGCTGGCAAGGAAAGAGCAGAGCAGTGCATGGTCAGAGGGGGCGGCTGCTCATCCCACGGCTGATGCCATTGGGAGACCCTGAATTCTTTTAGGTTGAGGAAGGAGACTTACCCAACGCTGCATCTTTTCTCCCTGCAAAATGGAAGCAAAAGAAATGCATGGTCAGAGGGAACACCTTTCTATCCCATGGCTGCTGCCATGCCCACACCCCAAATACTTGTGATCTGCTAAAGGGCCAATGACCGCTTTGGTCCCAAATGGAAATTAAACCAATTGGAAGGAAAAGATCGGGTAAGAGTTTTTGAGGTGGATCAGTCAGGATCAACACATCGCATGGCCCCAACCCATCCCATGGCCCCAAAGATCCCACGGTCCCAGCACATGGCATAAACAGCACTGTGCAGTGTTCTGTCACTTCCATTCAAGGGACTTTGGTGATGGAAGGGGCTGGAAGGACTCACTCAGCTCTCTGCTCTGTGCCACTGGAAAACAAAGCGGAGGAAGAGGTGGTCAGCAGGGCAGCTTGGTTTGTTGGGACGTCTCCAGAGGGTCTGGACCTTTCCACCTACCCCACGGTCCACCCACATTCCAGTCTTCCCACCCACACTCCTTTCCTTTTTCCTTTTCCTTCATTCCCCAAAAGAAAAGGCAAACGTTATTCAATGAGCAATATGGGAATCTCAGGAAAAATCTCCCTTCCTCCTCCTGTGTACCTGCATGGAGCAGAGCTCAGCACCACCCCGACCATCCCTGTCCCTGCACAACACCTCCCTGCGCTCCATCCCCTCCACTCTCAGCTCACCTTGCTTTCTATAGAGAAAAACAATGATGACAGTTGATGCAACCAGAAGTGTGATGACCACAGCCAGAGCCACCTTCCAGGGATGGACGGTCTCGGGAAAGGGATCTGGAAAAAACATCAGGAAAAGGATTCTTTTTACATAGCCATAAGTTGAAAAGCAAGACTCAGCCTTGCAAGATCAGGGAACCCAAAGGGGCAGCCACCAGGCAGCAGTGACACTCAATGGCAGCGTCCCCAGCTTGGCACAGGTGGAGGAGCAGCTCAGCATCGTGTGCCCACTGACACTGAGACAAGAAGAAACCCATCCCAGAAAGGAAACCCAGCCACCCCATCCATGCAGATCCATCCCCAAATCACACCGTGCGCCCGCTCCAACTCCAGCATCTCATGGAGCAGTTCAGCCCCGACCTCTTCCAAAGGCTGCTGTCCTTCAGCTCTCCATCCATGGACACCCCAGCCACTGACCTGACACCTCCAGCTCCACCACAGCTTCTGCATAGCCATCACCATCTTGCACAGCACAGCTGTATGAGCCGCTATCAGAGGATCTCACTGCAGTGATGCGTAAATCCAGGTTTCCATCAGAGAGACCATCCCTGAGCAGTTCTGTCCTCCCTTTATATTCCTCCATCTGCTCCAGCTCCACTCCATTTTGGTAGTGGTGCACAAGCCCAGAGGACCGGTGCTGGATCCATCTGATGTCTGAGCTCCAAGCATTCTTGCATGTGGACAAATGGCAGCGCAGCACGACGTCCTGTCCCACATTGGCAGTGACACGAGGGTTTGGTGCCACCACCCTGAACTGAGCTGGGCAATGAGAAGGGCACGGAGAGATGGTGAGATGGTGGCTGTGTGAATGCGGGGGCATGGAGAGGCACAGGGTGAGTTGTTGTGTGCTCCATCCCATGTGAAAGCGCTGGAGAGGGAGCAGGAGGGAGTGGGGAAGGATTCCTGGGGCTGGGAGCCCACTCACAACATGTGCAGGAGGAGAAAAAGAGACAGAAATTCTACCCAACATCGCACGTTTCGTGAAAGAACTGAAGTGAAAGTGAAACCCAAGCAGGGCTGGGTGCTGGGCTTGGGTCCTCCCTGCCCCATGGCTGCTCCCCCACCCCACTGCAGCACCTCTGCTGGGCACAGCAGCCCCACAGGACCCCTACCTGATCCCAGATGGAGGAGGTGCAGAGCCACGAGATGAGCCAGGAGGGTCCTCCAGGGAAGGGAGAAACTGGGGTGGTTGCATCCCGATGTGAAGAGCATCTGTGCTGGAGAAGAGGGGGGGGGAAGGAGTTGGGGAAAGGAGGGAGAGGAAGGAGGTGGAGAAGGAGATGGTGGAGGAGATGGAGTAGTTGGTAGATTAGTAGTAAATGGGTAAAAGATGAGAAAAGAAGACAGGGAAATGAGGTGGTGAATGAAATGCAGAAGGAGTTGGCGAAGGAGATGATGGGGATAAAGATTTGGAAAGAAGATGAGGGAAAAGTTAGGGAAGAATATGCAGGAAGAAGCTGTAGGAGAAGAGAGGGGCCCAGAGGGTTACAGCCACCAGGGCAGGAGGGGATGGGGTCACTCAGACATGAGTTCCATGAGCGCAGCCACCACCGCGTGGGGCAGTGCCAGTGCTCCTCACAGGCTGTGGGGCAGAGCAGGTGACCCCCCAAAGATTTCCCCTACAAGGAGCCCCACAGAGACAGAAATCCCTCACCTGAGCTGCAGGAAGTACACGGCTGCACCCAGCTTCTCCTACCTTTGCCCAGCTCCAGGGTGCAGTGGGAGGATCTTGGCCACGGATCCATGCGGGCAAAGGTTAAAGAGCATTAAACGCATCTCACTGCAGCTTCGTGCACAGCCTTGTGTCTCTGCATCCACCAGGAAAGTGGATGCAGGAGTCCAGGCAGAGCATTGCCCCAGCACAGGGGAAAGCTGCAGGCTGCGCTCCATGAGCATTGCTCCCAATTTCTCCAACCACCCACAGGTTACAGGAAGAAGCAGCACTGCCAGAGTGTTTCTGGAGGGCTGGCAATGCCGCATTACAGCTTGGAGCAGCAGGGAGAGGTGGGAGCTTGCTCTGAGCTCTGCCCAAGGTGAGGTGGTTTCTTTGCTCAGTAGGGATTTTTGAGTAACGGACCACTAATGCAGAAGTTAATATTTGTTTGCCCTGTGATACCCCCACAGCCATTCTTCCCCTTTTTGGGGGTCTGGGATGAGCAGGGCTTTGTGGAGAAGGTGGGAGATGCTTCATGGCGGGGAGATCACTCGGTGCAGTTGGAGTTTGATATGCTCTTTTATTGTCTTTTTTATTTTCCATGGAACCAAACCCCAATAACTCTTCACAATCAGTGATCCATTACCATCAGCAGATATTCTTTATTGTATAGTAGGAGACAACAGGGTTGAACCCAAAGCCGTTTTCTACCTCGGGTTCTGTGTACATGCTTATATATCCAAGAGCATTACATATTGCTTAGATGTCCACACGTCCTGATTCATGGTCATATTACTTCCCAACATGCCCATCTCTTTCCCAGGCTCTCTGCCTTCCTCCAGTATTCTTCCTTTCTATGGTTTCTTCCTTCCAATTGGCTTTGAGTTGGAGGCCGCACATCCTCAGTTCGGTGCTCCCTCGGGCAGCTTTGGCTCACAGAATGCAGTGTTCTCACTCAATACAAACCCTGGCTCCTCTTGTTCCTGCTGTGGGTTTCCTCGCTCGCTTGGAGTTGTTGTGGTTTTGGTATCCAGTGCAATCTGTGGTCTATGAAGCTGAACTCCTGTGGTTACTGTGAGGCACAGTTCATTGCTCAGTCCTGTTCTTTAGATGTTTTTTCTGTAAAAGAAAGAGAAAAGCAGCGGATTCTGAGGTGGGACAGCCTGTCATCCCATGGGAAACACCAAATGGCTTTGGTTTGGGGAAGGCTCACCCGATTCTTTAGAGTCTGCCACAGGAAAAGAAAGCAAACAATCAACACATGATGAGCGGAACATCTCATCGCAGAGCTCACACAGGTAGACCCCCTTTTTTTTTCTTTAGTATGTGAGGGAACACTCACCCGGTTTTCCAATTTGCATCACTGCAAAAGAAATTAATAAGACATGCATGATGAGAAGGGTGAAATGATCAAAGAATCAACCCAGATTCTTTCAGTGTAGGCTGGGAGACTTACGCAGATCTGCAGCGGTTAATTCTGCAGAGGGAAAGCAGAAACAGTGCGTGATGGGAGGAACATCTCATCGCACAGCTCACACAGGAGGACCCCAATGGTTTTAATTCGGGAGGGGAGACTCACCCATCTCATCACAGTGTTTCCCTGGAATGGAAAGAGGAAAGCAGTGCATGGTCAGAGGGGATCTTCCATCCCATTTACAGACCCTTGGGAAGACCCCAAATTCCCTCAGTTCAACTTACTCAACTCTGAGTTCCGTTTCTCTGTTTCAAAAAAAAAAATAAAAGAAAAATAAAAAAAAATAAAGGCACGCATACTGAGTGGGGACAGCTTGTCATCCCATGGGAATCCCCGGATTGCTTTGGTTTGGGGAAGAAGGCTCACCCAGTGCTTCAGTTCGTTGAACTGGAAAAGAAAGAGAAAAGCAACGCATGATGAAAGGAGCGTCTCATCCCACAGCTCACACAGGTAGAGACCCTTCTTTTTTTTTTTTTTTTTTTAATTTGGGAGGGAGCACTGACCCAATTCTGTAGCCATATTCTCTGCAAAGGAAACAAATAAGAAATCACGATGAGGCGGGTCAGATGATCGTCACACTGCTGATCCCATGGGAAGAACCAAATTCCCTTTGATTTTGGGAGGGAGGCTCACCCAATTTTGCATCCCTTCTCTCTGCAAAAGAACAGCAGAAACAATGCAGGATGAGAAGAACATCTCATCCCACAGCTCGCACCGAAATTTGCCTGCTGTTTTACTTTGAAGAGGAGACTCACCCATCTTCTCATAGTGTTTCTCTTTAAAAGGAAGAGAAATGCACGACGTGGTCAGAGGGGATTTTTCATCCCACATGTTGTCCCTTGGGAAGAGCCCAAATTCCTTTGGTTTGGGGAATAAGACTCACCCACTTCTTTAATTTCTTTCACTGGAAAAGAAGGAGGAAAGCAATGCATGATGAGAGGAACATCACATCCCACAGCCCACACAGGCAGATACCCTTTTCAGTTTAATTTGGGAGGGAGCACTCACCCAGTTTTTCAACTTCATTCTCTACAAATAAAAAAGAAGTGGATGATGAGAAGGGTCAGATGATCATCCCATGGCTGATCCCATGGGAAGAGCCCTAATTCCTCCAATGAAGGGAGGGAGACTTACTCAGATCTGCAGCACGTAAAGCTGCAAAGGAAAAGCAAAAACAATGCGTGATGAGAGGAATATCTCATCCCACAGCTCCCATAGGAGGACCCCAGCATTTTTAATGTGGGGGGGAGGGGGTGGGGGTGGGAGACTCACCCATTTCTTCACAGTCTTTCTCTGTAAAAGAAAGAGAGAAGCAGTGCATGGTCGGAGGGGATTTTTCATACCTTACGTAGTGCCTTTGGAAGACCACAAATTCCCTCAGTTCAATGAATGCAACTTACTGAAGAGTGATTTCCGATTCTCTTCAAAAAAAGAAAGAAGAAGTAATGCGTGATGAGGTGGGACAGCCTGTCATCCCATGGGAAACCCCGCATTGCTTGGGTTCGGGGATGAAGACTCACCCAATGCTTCAGTTTGTTTCACTGGAAATGGAAGAGCAAAGCAACACATGATGAGAGGAACATCTCATCCCATGGCTGATCCCATGGAAAGACCCAAATTCCTTCGGTGTGGGGAGGGAGACTTACTCAGATCTGCAGCACTTAAACCTGCAAAGGAAAAACAGAAACCATGCATGATGAGAGGAACATCTCATCCCACAGCTTCCACAGGCAGAGCCCGGTGTTTTTTAGTTTGGGAGACAGCACTCACCCAGTTCTGCAGCATCTTTCTCTGCAAAAGAAACAAATAAGAAATGCATGATGAGAAGGGCCGGATGATCACCCCATGGCTGATCCCATGGGAGTGCCCCAAATTTCTTCAATGTAGGGAAGGACACTTACTCAGATTTACAGCATTTAAACCTGCAAAGGAAAAGCACAAAAAGTGTGTGATGTGAGGAACGTCTCATCCCACAGCTCCTGTAGGAGGACCCCAACGTTTTTATTTTGGAAGGGAAGACTCACCCAACTTTTCATACTGTTTCTCTGTAAAAGAAAGAGAAAAGCCGTGTGTCTTCAGAGGGGATTTTTCACCCCAGAAGTGGGCCCTTGGGAAGACCCAAAATTCCCTCTGTTTAGTGACTGCAACTTACTCAGTGATAAATTTCTTTTCTCTGAAAGAAAAAATGAAAAGGAAAAAAGAGAGAAAAAAAGCAAAAGAAAAAAAAAAATAGAAGAAAGAGAAAGCACCAGATGATGAGATGGGACAGTTTGTCATCCATGGGACACCCATATTCCTATGGTTTGGGGAAGAACACTCACCCAGTTTTTCAGTTTGTTCCTCTGGAAAAGAGACAGAAAAGCAATGCGTGATGAGAGGAATATCTCGTCCCACAGCTCACACAGGCAAAACCCATTTTCCTTAATTTTTGAGGGAGGACTTACCCAGTTTTGAAGCTAATTTCTCTGCGGAAGAAACGAATGAGAAATGCTTGATGAGAAGGGTCAGATTATCGTATAATAGCTGATCCCATGGGAAGACCCCAAATTCCTTCAGCGTATGGAAGGAAACTTACTCAGGTTTTCAGCACTTAAACCTGCAAAGAGAAAGCAGAAACATCACGTGATGAGAGGAACATCTCATCCCACAGCTCACACGGGAAGAACATGAAAAAAATAAAATTGTGGAGACTCACCAAATATTGCAGGTAGCTCCTCTGGAAGAGAAAGAGCAGAGCAGTGCATGGTCAGAGGGGGCGGCTGCTCATCCCACGGCTGATGCCATGGGGAGACCCTGAATTCTTTCAGGTTGAGGGAGGAGACTTACCCAGCACTGCATCTTTTATGTCTGCAAAATGGAAGCAAAGGAAATGCGTGGTCAGAGGGAGCAGCTTCTCGTCCCATGACTGCTCCCATGCCCAGATCCCAGATCATTTTGTTTTAGTAAGTGGCCAATGACCACTTTGGTCCCAGAAAGGAAGTTTGCTGACAAGGTGGAGAAAACAAAAACAATAACAAGGATTGATCAGAGGGAACACCTTCCCGTAAGAAGACACGGAGTACTTTGTTTTGGGGAAGAAAACTCACTCAGTCTTTCAGCTTGTTCCGCTGGCAAAGGAAGAGCAGAGCAGTGCATGGTCAGAGGGGGTAGCTGCTCATCCCACGGCTGATGCCATGGGGAGACCCTGAATTCCCTCACTTTGGGCAAGGAGACTTACCCAACGCTGCATCTTTTCCCTCTGCAAAATAGAAACAAAAGAAATGCGTGGTCAGAGGGAACAGCTTCTCATCCTATGGCTGCTCCCATATGCAGAACTGAAATGTTTCTGTTCTGCTAAGTAGCCAATGAGAACTCTCATTCCAATAAGGAATTAAAGCAATAGGAAGGAGCAGATTGGGCAAGAGTTCTGCATGTGGATCAAATCAGGATCAACACATCCCGATACCCCAGTGCATCCCACAACACCAATACATCCCATGACCCCAACACATCCCAAGGCCCCAAAGATCCCATGGCATAAATCAAGCACTGTGCAGTGTTCAGTCAGTTCCATTAAAGGGACATTGGTGATGGAAGGGGCTGGAAGGACTCACTCAGCATTCTGCTCTGTGCGACTGGAAAACAAAGCAGAGGAAGAGGTGGTCAGCAGGGCAGCTTGGTTTCTGGTTCTGGACCTTTCCGCCTGCCCCACGGTCAACCCACATTCCAGTCTTCCCACCCACACCCCCTTCCTTTTTCCCCTTCCTTCATTCCCAAAAAGAAAGGCAAATGTTATTCAATGAGCAATATGGGAATCTCAGGAAAAATCTCCCTTCCTCCTCCCGTGTACCTGCATGGAGCAGAGCTCAGCACCACCCCGACCATCCCTGTCCCTGCACAACACCCGATGTGCTCCATCCCCTCTGCTCTCAGCTCACCTCGCATTCTATGAAGAAAAACAATGATGCCAAGTGATGCAACCAGAAGTGTGATGACCACACCCAGAGCCACCTTCCAGGGATGGACGGTCTCAGGAAAGGGATCTGGAAAAAACATCAGGAAAAGGATTCCTTTTAAAGTCCCATCTGTGGAAAAGCAAGACTCAGACTTTGGAGATCAGGGAACCCAAAGGGGCAGCCACCAGGGAGCAGTGACACTCAATGGCAGCATCCCCAGCTTGGCACAGATGGAGGAGGAGCTCAGCATCATGTGCCCACTGACACTGAGACAAGAAGAAACCCATCCCAGAAAGCCAACCCAGCCACCTCATCCATGCAGATCCATCCCCAAATCACACCGTGCGCCCGCTCCAACTCCAGCATCTCATGGAGCAGTTCAGCCCCGACCTCTTCCAAAGGCTGCTGTCCTTCAGCTCTCCATCCATGGACACCCCAGACACTGACCTGACACCTCCAGCTCCACCACAGCTTCTGCATAGCCATCACCTTCTTGCACAGCACAGCTGTAAGAGCCACTATCAGAGGAGCTCACAGCTGTGATGCGCAGATCCAGGTTTCCATCAGAGAGACCATCCCTGAGCAGTTCTGTCCTCCCTTTATATTCCTCCATCTGCTCCAGGTCCTCTCCGTCTTGGTAGTGGTGCACGAGATCAGAGGACCGGTGCTGGATCCATCTGATGTCTGAGCTCCAAGCATTCTTGCAAGGGGACAACTGGCAGCGCAGCACGACGTCCTGTCCCACAATGGCAGTGACACGAGGGTCTGGTGCCACCACCCTGAACTGAGCTGGGCAATGAGAAGGGCACGGAGAGATGGTGAGATGGTGGCTGTGTGAATGCGGGGGCATGGAGAGGCACAGGGTGAGTTGTCGTGTGCTCCATCCCATGTAAAAGCACTGGAGAGGGAGCAGGAGGGAGTGGGGAAGGATTCCTGGGGCTGGGAGCCCACTCACAACATGTGGTGGAGGTGTAGAAGAGACAGAAATTCTACCCAACATCACACGTTTCATGAAAGAACTGAAGTGAAAGTGAAACCCAAGCAGGGCTGGGTGCTGGGCTTGGGTCCTCCCTGCCCCATGGCTGCTCCCCCACCCCACAACAACACCTTTCCAGATACAGCAGCCCCACAAACCCCTACCTGATCCCAGATGGAGGAGGTGCAGAGCCACGAGATGAGCCAGGAGGATCCTCCAGGGAAGGGAGAAACTGGGGTGGCTGCATCCCGATGTGAAGAGCATCTGTGCTGGAGAAGAGGAGGGGGGGAAGGAGTTGGGGAAAGGAGAGAGAGGAAGGAGGCGGAGAAGGAGATGGTGGAGGAGATGGAGTAGTTGGTAGATTAGTAGTAAATGGGTAAAAGATGAGAAAAGAAGACAGGGAAATGAGGTGGTGAATGAAATGGAGAAGGAGTTGGCTAAGGAGATGATGGGGATAAAGATTTGGAAAGAAGATGAGGGAAAAGTTAGGGAAGAATATGCAGGAAGAAGCTGTAGGAGAAGAGAGGGGCCCAGAGGGTTACAGCCACCAGGGCAGGAGGGGATGGGGTCACTCAGACATGAGTTCCATGAGCGCAGCCACCACCGCGTGGGGCAGTGCCAGTGCTCCTCACAGGCTGTGGGGCAGAGCAGGTGACCCCCCAAGGATTTCCCCTACAAGGAGCCCCACAGAGACAGAAATCCCTCACCTGAGCTGCAGGAAGTACACGGCTGCACCCAGCTTCTCCTACCTTTGCCCAGCTCCAGGGTGCAGTGGGAGGATCTTGGCCACGGATCCATGCGGGCAAAGGTTAAAGAGCATTAAACGCATCTCACTGCAGCTTCGTGCACAGCCTTGTGTCTCTGCATCCACCAGGAAAGTGGATGCAAGAGTCCAGGCAGAGCATTGCCCCAGCACAGGGGAAAGCTGCAGGCTGCGCTCCATGAGCATTGCTCCCAATTTCTCCAAGCACCCACAGGTTACAGGAAGAAGCAGCACTGCCAGAGTGTTTCTGGAGGGCTGGCAATGCCGCATTACAGCTTGGAGCAGCAGGGAGAGGTGGGAGCTTGCTCTGAGCTCTGCCCAAGGTGAGGTGGTTCCTTTGCTCAGTAGGGATTTTTGAGTAACCGACCACTAATGCGGAAGTTAATATTTGTTTGCCATGTGATACCCCCACAGCCATTCTTCCCCTTTTTGGGGGTCTGGGATGAGCAGGGCTTTGTGGAGAAGGTGGGAGATGCTTCATGGCGGGGAGATCACTCGGTGCAGTTGGAGTTTGATACGCTCTTTTATTGTCTTTTTTATTTTCCATGGAACCAAACCCCAATAACTCTTCACAATCAGTGATCCATTACCGTCAGCAGGCGTCATGGTTTTGTAATGTTTGCTATTGGTATTCCACATCACAACATCATGTGGAGCACAGAGAAGAAGTACTACACGTCCCAGGGGACCTCGCGGTCAGAGAGGAAAATACGTCACGGAAGCGACGCTGGCACTCTCTCTCTCACTGCCTGGCAGCGGGTGTGGGTGTGCTTCCAAGCCGCGGCGCCTTCAACTTCAAAGTAGGCTTCTCGGTCTTCGGAAACCTCTCTTTCTCTCTCTCTTATTTCACTTGATTTATTAGCCTCAATTTCAATTAGATTGTATCATAGTAAAATAAGTTTTACTCCTTAGATCGTTGCCGCTGCTCTGTTTGTTTCCTTGAGCCCAGCTCCCATCTCCCTACCCCTTTCCCTTTTTCCCTTCCCCTTTGTCAGGGGCCGGGGGCCCACGGGCCTACTGCCCCCCCTGTCACGGACACAGATTGATCTAGATAACCCCGTGACAGATTTTGGTGGAGAAGGCGGGCACAATTTTAAAGCTTCTAACATTAGTTAAAAGTTAGTTAGTAGGGAAGAAGCAAAATACACCAGGATTTCTTTAAGCCAGAGACTGCAGAAGCATTGCTACCTGACCTTCATAGATTAGATTGTAGTCTGGGCAGTCTGCCAAACTCTGGACACTGTACAGAGTGTCTTCTGTTTTGGTTCTTTGGTTGTTTTTGGTTTTTTTTTCCTTTCTTAGCAGCTACCAGCTATGAATCCACTCTTCATTATAGCTGCTCTGTTTAAGGGATTGAAAACAGTTATGATCATCTCAACGTATTGGCCGATTATTAATGTCATGCTTTCTTGTTGTGGAATTGTGTTCGTATATAACCAAATAAGGGCACTGATGGAGACACCTGCCTGGTACTTATATTCAATGTGGTATAATTTGGATTTTGACACTTGCATCCCAGATGGAATAGCCAATTTTACAAACAACACGATGTTCAATCCGGTTTCTGGGCTGTCTTTTCGGTTTGCCACACGCTTTTCGAAAGCCGAGTTAGTACTCATACTCGTGCTCATATCCATGTGCATGTTATCTCCCTGAATGTACTCCTCTACATTCGTTCTATGCAGAAGTCTCCTCCAAAACCAGAGAATGCTGACTGGCAGGGAATATGGAGAGGTTTAGGAAAAATCTTAGAAGCGTGGGGGCCGGCAATGTGATGGGATTTCACTCTTGAACACCTGTGGGATCCCGAGAAACTAAGCCAGTATTTGAGTCAGGGATGGTGCGGCTTAGATAGATCTAAGGAGGTACGACTTATTTGGGGCTTGGCTTGTGCTTACCGTGCTCTATATAATACTATTCTGGAAAGAGAGAGTTTCCGAGCTGAGGTTCAAGCCAAAGGGGGAAATCCTCCGGTCAAATCTGATCAGTCACAGGAGGCACCAGTAAAAATGTCAGTTGCCCCTGTGGAAGGCAAGAAATGGAAACGGGTGTCCTCACGTCTAGAACGGAAAAAAGAAGAAGCGGAGGAGGAGGCAGCGGAAGGTCCAAGCGAGGTGCCTTTCTCAGTACCGAAAATGGCAAAAGGAAAAACTAAGAGGCGTGAGGAGGAGGGTGATGAGGAGGAAGTCTCGATTACTGTTCGTCGACCTCTGAAGATGTCTGAAATCCAAGGCTCAAGAAAGGAGTTTACACGGCGCCAGAATGAATCTCTTGTTACCTGGTTGCTTCGCTGTTGGGACAGCGGGGCCAGCAGCTTGTCTCTAGATGAGAATGAAGCTCGCCAATTAGGAGGCATTGCCAGAGACCCAACTATTGATAGAGGGATCAGTAGATGCTTGGATGGGGCTGCCACCCTCTGGGAGCGAATGTTAGTAGCCGTGAGGGAAAAGCTTCCCTTCAAGGACGGTCTAAAGCCTGTGATGAAAAAGTGGGATACAATTGAAAAAGGTATCCAGTATTTGAGGGAAATAGCTGTGGTGGAAATGTTGTATAACCCTAATTTTGATCCTGCCGATCCTCGCCAAGACCATGATCCTGAGAGAGTGGGGACAACGCCTGATATATGGCAGAAACTCACCAAGACAGCACCAGAGAGGTACGCCGTTACACTAGCAGCAACATTTCAAAGGTACGAGGAACAACAGAGAAGACCCCTAGTTTTTGAATTGGTTCTTACTCTTCAAAACTTTGAACAACAGTTACCTCCAACTCACATCTCCATTTCAGCCATCTCAGAAGTAACGGACAGACTGAATGAAATGGAAGAGCAAATGTCTCTATTGGTTAATGGTGATGATCCTGTAGTAGGATCAGAAACGACTGATGAAGATCAGGATCATCAAGGGAGTCTAATGAAGGAGCTGATCAAACTAATGAAAACTCAGATCCAGTTAATTAAAGGTGATGAACCCTCCTCCTCACCTGTATCATCAAAAATCTCAGCTATTAAACGCAAACGCTTTCCAGCTCAAGCAAGGAACAACAGTAAGGCTACATCGCGTATTGCCTTGTGGCGTTACCTACGTGACCATGGAGAAGATATGAGGAAGTGGCATGACCAAGCCACTCCAGTACTACGAGCACGGGTGAGAGAATTACAAAACAGATCCATTGCCAGTACATCTGCTCCAGTTACCACAGGTAATGAATAGAGGGGCCCTGCCCTCAGTCAGGGGAGGGAGAGGGATAATAGAGTTTATTGGACTGTGTGGATTCGGTGGCCTGGCACATCAGAACCACAGAAATATAAGGCACTGGTGGATACCGGTGCACAGTGCACCCTAATGCCCTCGAGTCATGAAGGGACAGAATCTATCCATATTTCTGGAGTGACTGGGGGCTCTCAAGAATTGACTGTTGGAGGCTGAAATAAGCCTCACTGGTAAAGACTGGCAAAAACATCCTATTGTGACTGGCCCGGGGGCTCCATGCATACTTGGTATCGATTACTTAAGAAGGGGGCATTTCAAGGATCCTAAGGGGTATCGATGGGCCTTTGGAATAGCTGCTGTAGATACAGACAACATCAAGCAGTTGTCTGTTTTGCCTGGCCTATCGGAAGACCCATCTGTTGTGGGGCTGCTACGAGTGAAAGAGCAGCAGGTACCGATTGCTACAAAGACTGTGCACAGACGGCAGTACCGCACCAACAGGGATTCCTTGCTCCCCATTCATGAGTTGATTCGCCAGCTGGAGAACCAGGGGGTGATAAGCAAAACTCGCTCACCTTTGAACAGCCCCATATGGCCAGTGCGCAAAGCCAGTGGAGAATGGAGGCTGACGGCAGACTACCGTGGCCTGAATGAGGTCACACCCCCACTGAGCGCTGCTGTGCCGGACATGTTAGAACTCCAATATGAGCTGGAGTCAAAAGCAGCCAAATGGTATGCCACCATTGACATTGCTAATGCCTTCTTCTCCATTCCTTTGGCCAAAGACTGTAGGCCACAGTTTGCCTTCACCTGGAGGGGCGTTCAGTATACTTGGAACCGTTTGCCCCAGGGGTGGAAACACAGCGCAACCATTTGCCATGGGTTGGTCCAAACTGTACTGGAACAGGGTGGTGCGCCTGAGCACCTGCAGTACATTGATGATATCATTGTGTGGGGCGATACAGCAGAAGAAGTTTTCACGAAAGGAGAGCAAATAATCCAAATTCTTCTGCAAGCTGGTTTTGCTATAAAGCGAAGCAAAGTAAAAGGACCTGCCCAAGAGATTCAGTTCCTAGGTATAAAGTGGCAAGATGGGCGTCGTCACATCCCAGCAGATGTGATCGACAAAATCGCTGCTATGTCTCCACCCACTAGCAAGAAAGAGACACAGTCTGTTCTGGGCGTAGTGGGCTTTTGGAGGATGCATGTTCCAAACTACAGCCTCATTGTAAGCCCCCTTTATCAGGTGACGCGGAAGAAGAATGATTTTACATGGGGCCCTGAGCAGCAGCAGGCTTTTGAACAGATTAAACAGGAGATAGCCCGTGCCGTGGCCCCGGGGCCAGTACGGACAGGGCAGGACGTAAAGAACATCCTCTACACTGCTGCTGGTGAGAAAGGTCCCACCTGGAGTCTGTGGCAAAGAGCCTCAGGGGAGACCCGAGGCCGACCCCTGGGATTCTGGAGTAGAGCGTACAGGGGGTCAGAAGAGGGCTACACTCCAACTGAGAAGGAGATCTTAGCCGCATATGAGGGGCTTCGGGCTGCTTCTGAAGTAATCGGCACTGAAACGCAGCTCCTTCTGGCACCTCGACTGCCAGTACTGAACTGGATGTTTAAGGGAAAGGTTCCCTCCACCCATCATGCTACTGATGCCACCTGGAGCAAGTGGATCGCACTGATTGCACAATGAGCGTGGATGGGGAACCTCAGCCGTCCAGGACTCTTAGAGGTGATCGTGGACTGGCCTGAAGGGAAAAAGTGCAGCACATCACCGGCAGAAGAGGTGTCATGTGCTAAAGAGGCCCCGCCACATAATGAATTACCAGAAGATGAAAAGAAATTTGCCCTGTTCACGGATGGATCGTGTCGTATTGCGGGGAAGCATCGCAGATGGAAAGCTGCTGTGTGGAGCCCCACACGACAGGTTGCGGAGGCCACCGAAGGAAGAGGAGAATCAAGTCAGTTTGCAGAGGTAAAGGCTGTCCAGCTGGCCTTAGATGCTGCTGAACGGGAGAGGTGGCCAATGCTTTCTCTTGATACCGACTCATGGATGGTGGCAAATGCTCTATGGGGATGGTTACAACAGTGGGAGCAGAACAACTGGAAGCGGAGGGGTAAACCTCTTTGGGCTGCTGAACTGTGGAAGGACATTGCTGCCCAAACAAAGGATATGATTATAAAGGTGCGTCACGTAGATGCCCATGTACCCAAGAGTCGGGCTACTGAAGAGCAGCAGAATAACCATCAGGTAGACCAAGCTGCCAGAATTGAGGTTGCTCAGATAGACCTGGACTGGCAGAACAAGGGAGAGCTATTTCTAGCCCGCTGGGCCCATGAGACCATCAAGGAAGAGACGCAACATATAAGTGGGCTAGAGACCGAGGGGTGGACTTAACTATGGATAGCATCACACAGGTTATTCATGACCGTGAAACATGCGCCGCAATTAAACAAGCCAGGAGGATGAAACCTCTCTGGGGGGAAGGGCGATGGCAAAAGTATAAATATGGGGAGGCGTGGCAGGTTGATTCTATCACCTTGCCGCGATCTCGCAATGGTAAGCGTTATGTGCTTACCATGGTGGAGGCAACCACGGGGTGGCTTGAAACGTGTGCAGTACCCCATGCTACGGCCCGAAACACCATATTGGGTCTGGAGAGGCAAATCCTGTGGCGACATGGCACCCCAGAAAGAACTGAGTCTGATAATGGGACTCATTTCAAAAATTCTCTTGTGGATACCTGGGCCAGAGAACATGGCACGGAGTGGATTTGTCATATCCCCTATCACGCACCAGCCTCTGGTAAGATCGAACGGTACAACGGGTTGTTAAAAACCATGTTGAAAGCAATGGGTGGCGGAACATCAAAGCACTGGGAGAAACATTTGGCAGAAGCCACCTGGCTGGTCAGCACCAGAGGATCGGTCAGCCAAGATGGTCCTACACAGTCCAGCTCCCTACATACTGCAGAGGGAGATAAGGTCCCTGTGGTACATGTAAAAAGCATGTTGGGAAAAGCAGTCTGGGTCCTTCCCGGTTCCGGAAAGGGCAAACCTCTCCGTGGAACCGTTTTTGCACAGGGACCTGGGTGCACGTGGTGGGGATGTCCAGTGTGTAACCACGAGGGAATTTGATGCTGGGGGAGTGCAGTTAGCAATTCTGTGCGTGTCTAATGCTCGCCAATTACAGACTGCTCATATATACTAAGCATGATGTGATGGTTTGGAATAAGGGGTGGAATGTGATGGTTTTACGGTCATCAGTATTCCGCACCATCACATCATGTAGTGCACTGGAATTAAAGAGTTAATGTCCCAGTTCAAGATCATACTAAAGAAAAGACACGGCGTTCCCCGGCAGACTCCCTTTTATTTAACTGGGGACGGAGCACTTACCCAGTTCTGCAGCCAGTTTCTCTGCCAAAGAAACAAAGAAGAGATGCATGATGAGAAGATGAGAAGCATCAGCTGATCATCCCAAGTCGGATCCCACGGGAAGACCCCAAATCTCTTTGCTCTGGGGTGGGAGAGACTCACCCAACGCTGCATTCCTTTGCTCTGCAAAGACAAACAGAATCAGTGCATGATGAGAGGAACATCTCATCCCACAGCTCAAACAGGCAAATCCCCCCTTTATTTAATTGGGGAGGGAGCCCTCACCCAGTTCTGCAGCTTGTTGTTCTGCCAAAGAATGAAAGAAGAGATGCATGATGAGAAGATGAGAAGAGTCAGCTGATCATCCCATGTCGGATCCCATGGGAAGACCCCAAATCTCTTTGCTCTGATGGTGGGAGAGACTCACCCAACTTTGCATCCCTTTGCTCTGCAAAAGATAGATAGAATCAGTGCATGATGAGAAGAACATCTCATCCCACAGCTCACACAGGCAGGTCCCCCTTTTATTTGATTGGAGAGGGCGCACTCACCCAGTTCTGCACCCAGTTTCTCTGCCAAAGAAACAAAGAAGAGATCCATGATGAGAAGATGAGAAGAGTCAGCGGATCATCCCATGTCGGATCCCACGGGAAGACCCCAAATCTCTTTGCTCTGGGGTGGGAGAGACTCACCCAACGTTGCATCCCTTTGCTCTGCAAAGACAAACAGAATCAGTGCATGATGAGAGGAACATCTCATCCCACAGCTCCTATAGGAAGAGCCCAGTGTTTTTAATGTGGCCAGGGAAACTCACCTATCTCATCCCTGTGTTTGTCTGGAATGGAAAGAGGAAAGCAGTGCATGGTCAGAGGGGATTTTCCATCCCATTCCCAGTTCTTTGTGAAGACCCCAAATTCCCATAGCTTAGTGTTGGCAACCTACTCAGCTCTGATTTCAAATTAGCTGAAAAAAAAAAAAAAAAAAAAAAGAAAAAAGAAATGAAATATAAAAGAAAGAAAGGAAACCAGCGCAGGATGAGGTGGATCAGTTTGTAATCCCAGGGGAAACCCCATATTGCTTTGCTTTAGAGAAGGTGGACTCACCCACTTCTGTTTTTTCCTCTGGAAAAGAAAGAGAAAAGCACGGCGTGATGAGCGGAACATCTCATCCACAGCTCACACAGGCAGGTCCCCCTTTTATTTAATATGGGAGGGCGCACTCACCCAGTTCTGCAGCTTGTTGCGCTGTGAAAGAAACAAAGAAGAGACGCATGATGAGAAGATGAGAAGAGCCAGCTGATCATCCCTTGGCTGATCCCATGGGAAGACCCCAAATCTCTTTGCTCTGTGGTGGGAGAGACCCCCACAGCCATTCTTCCCCTTTTTGGGGGTCTGGGATGAGCAGGGCTTTGTGGAGAAGGTGGGAGATGCTTCATGGCGGGGAGATCACTCGGTGCAGTTGGAGTTTGATATGCTCTTTTATTGTCTTTTTTATTTTCCATGGAACCAAACCCCAATAACTCTTCACAATCAGTGATCCATTACCATCAGCAGGTGTTCTTTATTGTATTGAAGGAGACAACAGGGTTAACACTAAAGCAGTTTTCTACCTCAGGTTCAGTGTACATGCTTATATATCCAAGAGCATTACATGTTGCTTAGATGTCCACATGTCCTGATTCATGGTCATATTACTTCCCAACGTGCCCGTCTCTTTCCCAGGCTCTCTGCCTTCCTCCTGTATTCTTCCTTTCTATGGTTTCTTCCTTCCAATTGGCTTTGAGTTGGAGGTCGCACATCCTCAGTTCGGTGCTCCCTCGGGCAGCTTTGGCTCACAGAATGCAGTGTTCTCACTCAATACAAACCCTGGCTCCTCTTGTTCCTGCTGTGGGTTTCCTTTGCTCGCTTGGTGTTGTTGTGGTTTTTGTTATCCGGTGCAATCTGTGGTCTATGAAGCTGAACTCCCATGGTTACTGTGAGGAGCAGTCCATCTCTCGATCTTATCCTTCAGGTGGTATTTCTGTAAAAGAAAGAGAAAAGCAACGGGTGCTGAGGTGGGACAGCTTGTCATGCCACGGGAAACCCCAAATCCCTTTGGTTTGGGGAAGACTCAGCTGATTTCTCAGTTCGTCCCACTGGGAAAGAAAAAGAAAAGCAATGCATGATGAGAGGAACATCTCATCCCACGGCTCACACAGGCTGAACATGGAAAAATGATAAAATTGGAAGGGAGACTCACCCGATATCTCAGCTTGTTCCGATGGCAAGGAAAGAGCAGAGCAATGCATGGTCAGAGGGGGCGGCTGCTCATCCCACGGCTGATGCCATGGGGAGACCCTGAATTCTTTTAGGTTGAGGAAGGAGACTTACCCAACGGTACATCTTTTCTCCCTGCAAAATGGAAGCAAAAGAAATGCATGGTCAGAGGGAACACCTTTCTATCCCATGGCTG
Organism: Alectoris magna; assembly: GCA_030625065.1. NCBI lineage: Eukaryota > Metazoa > Chordata > Aves > Galliformes > Phasianidae > Alectoris > Alectoris magna. Next base: position 7,108,822 of record CM060577.1, on the reverse strand, counting down.
CTGCCATGCCCACACCCCAAATACTTGTGATCTGCTAAAGGGCCAATGACCGCTTTGGTCCCAAATGGAAATTAAACCAATTGGAAGGAAAAGATCGGGCAAGAGTTTTTGAAGTGGATCACTCAGGATCGACACATCGCATGGCCCCAACCCATCCCATGGCCCCAAAGATCCCACGGTCCCAGCACATGGCATAAACCCAGCACTGTGCAGTGTTCTGTCACTTCCATTCAAGGGACTTCGGTGATGGAAGGGGCTGGAAGGACTCACTCATCTCTCTGCCCTGTGCCACTGGCAAACAAAGCAGAGGAAGAGGTGGTCAGCAGGGCAGCTTGGTTTGTTGGGACGTCTCCAGAGGATCTGGACCTTTCCACCTCCCCCACGGTCAAGCCATAATCCCATCTTCCCACCAACACCCCTTTCATTTCTCCCCTTCCTTCATTCCCAAAAGAAAGGTAAACGTAATTTAATGAACACTGGGAATCTCAGGAAGAATCTCCCTTCCTTCTCCTGTGTACCTGCATGGAGCAGAGCTCAGCACCACCCCGACCGTCCCTGTCCCTGCACAACACCTCCCTGCGCTCCATCCCCTCCTCAGCTCTCAGCTCACCTCGCTTTCTATGGAAAATAAAAATGATGACAAATAACCCCAACAGAAATGTGACAACCACAGCCGGAGCCACCTTCCAGGGACCTTCATTCTGACAAAAGTGAACTGGAAAAAAAGTCGGAAAAAGGATTCCTTTTAAAGTCCCATCTGTGGAAAAGCAAGACTCAGACTTGGGGGATCAGAGAACCCAAAGGGGCATCAACCAGGAAGCAGTGACACTCAATGGCAGCGTCCCCAGCTTGGCACTGGTGGAGTAGCAGCTCAGCATCATGTGTCCACTGATACTCAGATAAGAATAAACCCATCCTAGAAACCCAACCCAGCCACCTCATCCATGCAGATCCATCCCCAAATCACTCTGTGCATGCGCTCCAACTCCAGCATCTCATGGAGCAGTTCAGCCCCGACCTCTTCCAAAGGCTGCTGTCCTTCAGCTCTCCATCCATGGACACCCCAGCCACTGACCTGACACCTCCAGCTCCACCACAGCTTCTGCATAGCCATCACCATCTTGCACAGCACAGATATATGAGCCACTATCAGAGGAGCTCACAGCTGTGATGCGCAAATCCAGGTTTCCATCAGAGAGACCATCCCTGAGCAGTTCTGTCCTCCCTTTATATTCCTCCATCTGCTCCAGGTCCATTCCATCTTTGTAGTGGTGCACGAGCCCCAAGGACCGGTGCTGGATCCATCTGATGTCTGAGCTCCAAGCATTCTTGCAAGGGGACAACTGGCAGCGCAGCACGACGTCCTGTCCCACAATGGCAGTGACACGAGGGTTTGGTGCCACCACAGTGAGCTGAGCTGGGCAATGAGAAGGGCACGGAGAGATGGTGAGATGGTGGCTGTGTGAATGCGGGGGCATGGAGAGGCACAGGGTGAGTTGTCGTGTGCTCCATCCCATGTAAAAGCGCTGGAGAGGGAGCAGGAGGGAGTGGGGAAGGATTCCTGGGGCTGGGAGCCCACTCACAACATGTGCAGGAGGAGAAAAAGAGACAGAAATTCTACCCAACATCGCACGTTTCGTGAAAGAACTGAAGTGAAAGTGAAACCCAAGCAGGGCTGGGTGCTGGGCTTGGGTCCTCCCTGCCCCATGGCTGCTCCCCCACCCCACTGCAGCACCTCTGCTGGGCACAGCAGCCCCACAGGACCCCTACCTGATCCCTGATGGAGGAGGTGCAGAGCCACGAGATGAGCCAGGAGGGTCCTCCAGGGAAGGGAGAAACAGGGGTGGTTGCATCCCGATGTGAAGAGCATCTGTGCTGGAGAAGAGGGGGGGGGGAAGGAGTTGGGGAAAGGAGAGAGAGGAAGGAGGTGGAGAAGGAGATGGTGGAGGAGATGGAGTAGTTGGTAGATTAGTAGTAAATGGGTAAAAGATGAGAAAAGAAGACAGGGAAATGAGGTGGTGAATGAAATGGAGAAGGAGTTGGCTAAGGAGATGATGGAGAAGATGGGGATAAAGATTTGGAAAGAAGATGAGGGAAAAGTTAGGGAAGAATATGCAGGAAGAAGCTGTAGGAGAAGAGAGGGGCCCAGCGGGTTACAGCCACCAGGGCAGGAGGGGATGGGGTCACTCAGACATGAGTTCCATGAGCGCAGCCACCACCGCGTGGGGCAGTGCCAGTGCTCCTCACAGGCTGTGGGGCAGAGCAGGTGACCCCCCAAGGATTTCCCCTACAAGGAGTCCCACAGAGACAGAAATCCCTCACCTGAGCTGCAGGAAGTACACGGCTGCACCCAGCTTCTCCTACCTTTGCCCAGCTCCAGGGTGCAGTGGGAGGATCTTGGCCACGGATCCATGCGGGCAAAGGTTAAAGAGCATTAAACGCATCTCACTGCAGCTTCGTGCACAGCCTTGTGTCTCTGCATCCACCAGGAAAGTGGATGCAGGAGTCCAGGCAGAGCATTGCCCCAGCACAGGGGAAAGCTGCAGGCTGCGCTCCATGAGCATTGCTCCCAATTTCTCCAACCACCCACAGGTTACAGGAAGAAGCAGCACTGCCAGAGTGTTTCTGGAGGGCTGGCAATGCCGCATTACAGCTTGGAGCAGCAGGGAGAGGTGGGAGCTTGCTCTGAGCTCTGCCCAAGGTGAGGTGGTTTCTTTGCTCGGTAGGGATTTTTGAGTAACCGACCACTAATGCAGAAGTTAATATTTGCTTGCCCTGTGATACCCCCACAGCCATTCTTCCCCTTTTTGGGGGTCTGGGATGAGCAGGGCTTTGTGGAGAAGGTGGGAGATGCTTCATGGCGGGGAGATCACTCGGTGCAGTTGGAGTTTGATATGCTCTTTTATTGTCTTTTTTATTTTCCATGGAACCAAACCCCAATAACTCTTCACAATCAGTGATCCATTACCATCAGCAGGTGTTCTTTATTGTATAATTGGAGACAACAGGGTTAACACTAAAGCAGTTTTCTACCTCGGGTTCTGTGTACATGCTTATATATCCAAGAGCATTACATATTGCTTAGATTTCCACACGTCCTGATTCATGGTCATATCATTTCCCAACATGCCCATCTCTTTCCCAGGCTCTCTGCCTTCCTCCTGTATTCTTCCTTTCTATGGTTTCTTCCTTCCAATTGGCTTTGAGTTGGAGGTCGCACATCCTCAGTTCGGTGCTCCCTCGGGCAGCTTTGGCTCACAGAATGCAGTGTTCTCACTCAATACAAACCCTGGCTCCTCTTGTTCCTGCTGTGGGTTTCCTTGCTTGGTGTTGTCGTGATTTTTGTTATCCAGTGCTGTCAGTGATCAGGTAAGCTGAACTCCCATGGTTACTGTGAGGAGCAGTCCATCTCTCGATCTGATCCTTCAGGTGGTTTTTCTGTAAAAGAAAGAGAAAAGCAACGGATGCTGAGGTGGGACAGCTTGTCATGCCACGGGAAACCCCAAATCCCTTTGGTTTGGGGAAGACTCACCTGATTTCTCAGTTCGTCCCACTGGGAAAGAAAAAGAAAAGCAATGCATGATGAGAGGAACATCTCATCCCACGGCTCACACAGGCAGAGCCCAACGTTTTTAATCTGGGAGGAGAGACTCACCCATATCTTTATAGTGTTCCTCTGGAAAGAAATAGAGACAACAAATAAAACAAAAAGAGAGAAAAGCAGTGCATGGTCAGTGGGAATTTTACATCCTATACGCAGTTGCTTGGAAGAACAACAGATTCCCTCACTTTAGTGACTGCAACTTACTCAGCACTGAATTCCCTTTCCCTGCAAAAGAGGAAAGAGGAAGCACAGCGTGGTGAGGTGGGACAGCTGGTCATCCCACGGGAAACCCGTATTGCTTTGGGTCAGGGAAGAAGACTCACCCACTGCTTCAGCTCGTTTTGCTGGAACCGGAAGAGAAACGCAACACACGATGAGAGGAACATCTCAGCCACTACTCACACGGGCAGAACCCAGTGTTTCTCATGTGCGAGGGGAGACTCACCCAGTTCTGCAACGTGTTCTTCTGCAAGAGAAACAAATAAGAAATGCATGAGGAGAAGGGTCGGATGCTCATCCCACGGCTGATCCCGTGGGAAGAGCCCAAATGCCTTCAGTGTACGGAGGGAGACTTACTCAGACCTGCAGCACTAAAATCTGCAAGGGAGAAGCAGAAACCGTGTGTGATGAGAGGAACGTCTCGTCCCACAGCTCACACATGTTCAGCTGCTTTTTGGGGGGTGGGCTTGGTTTTTTTGGTTTGATTTGGTTTGGGTTTGGTTTCTGTTTTGTTTTGTTGTTCACTTGGGAGGGGAGACTCACCCAGTTTTGCAGCTATTATCTCTGGAAAAGAAACAAGAAACGCGTGATGAGAAGGGTCAGATGATCAGGCCATGGCTGGTCCCATGGGAAGAGCCCGGATTCCTTCAGTATCGGGAGGGAGACTTACTCAGATCTGCAGCACTAAAATCTGCAAGGGAAAGAAGAAACAGCGTGTGATGGGAGGAACATCTCATCCCACAGCTCACACAGGCAGAGCCCAGGGTTTGTAATTGGGTGCGGAGGCTCACCCATCTCTTCGTACTGTTTCCCTGGTAAAGACAGAGAAAAGCAGTGCATGGTCAGAGGTGTTTTTTCATCCCATACGCAGACCCTTGGGAAGACCCCAGATTCCCTCAGTGTAGTGACTGCAACTTACTCGTAAGTGAATTCTGTTTCTCTGAAAAAGGAAAGAAAGAGAAAGCAGCACATGATGAGTTGGGACAGCTTGTCATCCCATGGGAAACCCCATATTGCTTGGGTTTGGGAAGAAGACTCACCCACTGCTTCACTTCTTTGCGCTGAAAAGGAAGAAGCACCGCATGATGAGGTGGGACAGCTCATCATCCCATGGGAAACCCATATTGCTTGGGTTTGGGGAGCAAGACTCACCCACTTCTTCAGTTTGTTCCACTGGAAAGGAAAGAGAAAATTAATCCTCGATGAGAGGAACATCTCATCCCACAGCTCACACGGGCAGAACCCCTTTTTTATGTAATGTTTGAGGGAGGACTCACCCAGATTTGCAGCTAGTTTGTCTGCCAAAGAAACAAATAAGAAATGCATGATGAGAAGGGTCGGATGATCATCCCATGGCTGATCCCATGGGAAGACCCCAGATTCCTTCAGAGTAGGCAGGAGGACTTACTCAGATCTGCAGCCCTTAAATCTGCAAAAGAAAAGCAGAAACAGTGCGTGTTGAGAGGAACATCTCATCGCAGAGCTCACTCAGGAAGTCCCCAGCATTTTTAATTTGGGAGGGGAGACTCACCCTTCTTTTCACAGTGTATGGCTGGAATAGAACAAGAAAAGCAGCGCATGAGGAGATGAACATCTCATCCCAAAGCTCCCACAGGCAGACCGCCTTTGATTTCTAATTCGGGTTGAAGGACTCACTGAATTTTGCAGCCTGTATCTCTGCAGAAGATATAAGTCAGAAATGCACGATGGGAAGGGTCAGATGATCAACCCATGGCTGATCCCATGGGAAGAGCCCAAATTCCTTCCGAGCATGGAGGGAGACTTACTCAAATGTGTAGCACTTGAACCTGCAAAAGAAAAACAAACTGTGTGATGAGAGGAACATCTCATCCTCAGCTCATGCAGGCAGAGCCCTTTTTTTTCTTTAAATTTGGTATGGGAGACTCACCCAGTTTTCCAACTTGTTTCGCTACAAAATAAATAAGAACCACATGATGAGTAGGGTGAAGTGATCATCCCATGGCTGATCCGATGGGAAGAGCCCAGATTCCTTCAGTGCAGGTAGGGAGACTTACTCAGATCTGCAGCACGTAAATCTGGAAAGGAGAAACAGGAACAGTGCATGATGAGAGGAACATCTCATCCCACAGCTCACACAGGCAGGTCCCCCCTTTATTTATTTGGGGAGGGAGCCCTCACCCAGTTCTTCAGCTTGTTGTTCTGCCAAAGTATCAAAGAAGAGATGCATGATGAGAAGAGTCAGCTGATCATCCCTTGTCTGATCGCATGGGAAGACCCCAAATCTCTTTGCTCTGGGGTGGGAGAGACTCACCCAATGCTGCATCCCTTTGCTCTGCAAAGACAAACAGAATCAGTGCATGATGAGAGGAACATCTCATCCCACAGCTCACATAGGCGAATCCCCCCTTTATTTAATTGGGGAGGGAGCACTCACCCAGTTCTGCTGCTTGTTGTTCTGCCGAAGAAACAAAGAAGAGATGCAAAATGAGAAGATGAGAAGTGCCAGATGATCATCCCTTGGCTGAACCCATGGGAAGACCCCAAATCTCTTTGCTCCGTGGTGGGAGAGACTCACCCAACGTTGCATCCCATTGCTCTGCAAAGACAAACAGAATCAGTGCATGATGAGAGGAACATCTCATCCCACAGCTCCCATAGGAAGAGCCCAGTGTTTTTAATGTGGGAGGGGAAACTCACCTATCTCATCGCTGTGTTTGTCTGGAATGGAAAGAGGAAAGCAGTGCATGGTCAGAGGGGATTTTGCATCCCGTACGCAGTTCTTTGTGAAGACCCCAAATTCCCTTAGTTTATTGCCTGCAACTTACTCAGCTGTGATTTCAAATTCTCTGCAAAAAAAAAAAATGAAATAAAAAAGAAAGAAAGAAAGAAAAAGCACCGCATGATGAGCTGGGTCAGTTTGTCATCGTGTGGGAAACCCCAAATTCCTTTGGTTCAGGCATGAAGACTCACCGACATCTTCAGCATGTTCCACTGGAAAAGAAAGAGAAAAGCACGGCGTGATGAGAGGAACATCTCATCCCACAGGTCAAATAAATAAATCAAATTTATTTAATTTGGGAGGGAGCACTCACCCAGTTGTGCTGCTTGTTCCACTGCCACAGAAACAAAGAAGAGATGCATGATGAGAAGATGAGAAGAGTCAGCGGATCATCCCATGGCTGATCACATGGGAAGACCCCAAATCTCTTTGCTCTGTGGTGGCAGAGACTCACCCAACGCTGCATCCCTTTGCTCTGCAAAGACAAACAGAATCAGTGCATGATGAGAGGAACATCTCATCCCACAGCTCACACAGGCAGGTCCCCCTTTTATTTGATTTGGGAGGGAGCACTCACTCAGTTCTGCAACCAGATTCTCTGCAAAAGAAACAAAGAGGAGATGCATGATGAGAGGAACATCTCATCCCACAGCTCCCAGCGGCTGAACATTTAAAAATAATAAAATTGGAATGGAAGCTCACCCAATGTCTCAGCTTGTTCCGCTGGCAAAGGAAGAGCAGAGCAGTGCATGGTCAGAGGGGGCGGCTGCTCATCCCACGGCTGATGCCATGGGGAGATTCCTAATTCTTTCAGGTTGAGGAAGGAGACTTACCCAACGCTGCATCTTTTCTCCCTGCAAAATGGAAGCAAAAGAAATGCATGGTCAGAAGAAACACCTTTCTACCCCATGGCTGCTGCCATACCCAGATCCCAAATCATTTTGTTTTAGTAAGTGGCCAGTGACCATTGTGGTCCCAGAAAGTAATTTTGCTGACAAGGTGGAAAAAACAAAAACAATAACAAGGACTGATCACAGGGAACAGCTTCCCGTAAGAAGACCCAGAGCACTTTGTTTTGGGGAAGAAAACTCACTCAGTCTTTCAGCTTGTTCCGCTGGCAAAGGAAGAGCAGAGCAGTGCATGGTCAGAGGGGGCAGCTGCTCATCCCACGGCTGATGCCATGGGGAGACCCTGAATTCTTTCAGGTTGAGGAAGGAGACTTACCCAACGCTGCATCTTTTCTCTCTGCAAAACAGAAGCATAGGAAATGCATGGTCAGAGGGAACAGCTTCTCATCCTATGGCTGCTCCCATATGCAGAACTGAAATGGTTTTGTTCTGCTAAGTAGCCAATGAGAACTCTCATTCCAATAAGGAATTAAAGCAATAGGAAGCAGCAGATTGGGCAAGAGTTCTGCACGTGGATCAAATCAGGATCAACACATCCCGATACCCCAGTGCATCCCACACCACCAATACATCCCATGGCCCCAACACATCCCAAGGCCCCAAAGATCCTATGGCCTAAATCAAGCACTGTGCAGTGTTGTCAGTTCCATTAAAGGGACTTTGGTGATGGAAGGGGCTGGAAGGACTCACTCAGCTTTCTGCTCTGTGCCACTGGAAAACAAAGCAGAGGAACAGGTGGTCAGCAGGGCAGCTTGGTTTCTGGTTCTGGGCCTTTCTGCCTGCCCCACGGTCAACCCACATTCCAGTCTTCCCACCCACACCCCCTTCCATTTTCCAGTTCCTTCATTCCCAAAAAGAAAGGCAAATGTTATTCAATGAGCAATATGGGAATCTCAGGAAAAATCTCCCTTCCTCCTCCTGTGTACCTGCATGGAGCAGAGCTCAGCACCACCCCGACCATCCCTGTCCCTGCACAACACCCACTGCACTCCGTCCCCTTCACTTTCTACTCACCTTGCTTTCTATAAAGGAAAACATTAATGACAGTTGATGCAACCAGAAGTGTGATGACCACAGCCAGAGCCACGTTCCAAGGATGGGTGATTTGGGAAAAAGGGTCTGGAAAAAACATCAGGAAAAGGATTCCTTTTAAAGTCCCATCTGTGGAAAAGCAAGACTCAGACTTGGGAGATCACCGAACCCGAAGGGGCAGCCACCAGGGAGCATTGACACTCAATGGCAGCGTCCCCAGCTTGGCACAGGTGGAGGAGCAGCTCAGCATCGTGTGCTCACTGACACTGAGACATGAAGAAACCCATCCCAGAAAGGAAACCCAGCCACCTCATCCATGTAGATCCATCCCCAAATCACACCGTGCGCCCGCTCCAGCTCCAGCATCTCATGGAGCAGTTCAGCCCCGACCTCTTCCAAAGGCTGCTGTCCTTCAGCTCTCCATCCATGGACACCCCAGCCACTGACCTGACACCTCCAGGTTCACCACAGCTTCTGCATAGCCATCACCATCTAGCACAGCACAGATATATGAGCCGCTATCAGAGGAGCTCACAGCTGTGATGCGCAGATCCAGGTTTCCATCATAGAGACCATCCCCGAGCAGTTCTGTCCTCCCTTTATATTCCTCCATCTGCTCCAGGTCCTCTCCATCTTGGTAGTGGTGCACGAGACCAGAGGACCGGTGCTGGATCCATCTGATGTCTGAGCTCCAAGCATTCTTGCAAGGGGACAAATGGCAGCGTAGCACGACGTCCTGTCCCACATTGGCAGTGACACGAAGGTCTGGTGCCACCACCCTGAACTGAGCTGGACAATGAGAAGGGCACGGAGAGAGGGTGAGATGGTGGCTGTGTGAATGCGGGGGCATGGAGAGGCACAGGGTGAGTTGTCGTGTGCTCCATCCCATGTGAAAGCGCTGGAGAGGGAGCAGGAGGGAGTGGGGAAGGATTCCTGGGGCTGGGAGCCCACTCACAACATGTGCAGGAGGAGAAAAAGAGACAGAAATTCTACCCAACATCACACGTTTCGTGAAAGAACCACAGTGAAAGTGAAACCCAAGCAGGGCTGGGTGCTGGGCTTGGGTCCTCCCTGCCCCATGGCTGCTCCCCCACCCCACTGCAGCACCTCTGCTGGGCACAGCAGCCCCACAGGACCCCTACCTGATCCCAGGTGGAGGAGGTGCAGAGCCACGAGATGAGCCAGGAGGATCCTCCAGGGAAGGGAGAAACTGGGGTGGTTGCATCCCGATGTGAAGAGCATCTGTGCTGGAGAAGAGGGGGGGGGGGAAGGAGTTGGGGAAAGGAGAGAGAGGAAGGAGGCGGAGAAGGAGATGGTGGAGGAGATGGAGTAGTTGGTAGATTAGTAGTAAATGGGTAAAAGATGAGAAAAGAAGACAGGGAAATGAGGTGGTGAATGAAATGGAGAAGGAGTTGGCGAAGGAGATGATGGGGATAAAGATTTGGAAAGAAGATGAGGGAAAAGTTAGGGAAGAATATGCAGGAAGAAGCTGTAGGAGAAGAGAGGGGCCCAGAGGGTTACAGCCACCAGGGCAGGAGGGGATGGGGTCACTCAGACATGAGTTCCATGAGCACAGCCACCACCGCGTGGGGCAGTGCCAGTGCTCCTCACAGGCTGTGGGGCAGAGCAGGTGACCCCCCCAGGATTTCCCCTACAAGGAGCCCCACAGAGACAGAAATCCCTCACCTGAGCTTCAGGAAGTACACGGCTGCACCCAGCTTCTCCTACCTTTGCCCAGCTCCAGGGTGCAGTGGGAGGATCTTGGCCACGGATCCATGCGGGCAAAGGTTAAAGAGCATTAAACGCATCTCACTGCAGCTTCGTGCACAGCCTTGTGTCTCTGCATCCACCAGGAAAGTGGATGCAGGAGTCCAGGCAGAGCATTGCCCCAGCACAGGGGAAAGCTGCAGGCTGCGCTCCATGAGCATTGCTCCCAATTTCTCCAAGCACCCACAGGTTACAGGAAGAAGCAGCACTGCCAGAGTGTTTCTGGAGGGCTGGCAATGCCGCATTACAGCTTGGAGCAGCAGGGAGAGGTGGGAGCTTGCTCTGAGCTCTGCCCAAGGTGAGGTGGTTTCTTTGCTCAGTAGGGATTTTTGAGTAACCGACCACTAATGCAGAAGTTAATATTTGCTTGCCCCGTGATACCCCCACAGCCATTCTTCCCCTTTTTGGGGGTCTGGGATGAGCAGGGCTTTGTGGAGAAGGTGGGAGATGCTTCATGGCGGGGAGATCACTCGGTGCAGTTGGAGTTTGATATGCTCTTTTATTGTCTTTTTTATTTTCCTTGGAACCAAACCCCAATAACTCTTCACAATCAGTGATCCATTACCATCAGCAGGTGTTCTTTATTGTATAATTGGAGACAACAGGGTTGAACCCAAAGCAGTTTTCTACCTCGGGTTCTGTGTACGTGCTTATATATCCAAGAGCATTACATGTTGCTTAGATTTCCACACGTCCTGATTCATGGTCATATTACTTCCCAACATGCCCATCTCTTTCCCAGGCTCTCTGCCTTCCTCCTGTACTCTTTCTTTCTATGGTTTCTTCCTTCCAATTGGCTTTGAGTTGGAGGTCGCACATCCTCAGTTCGGTGCTCCCTCGAGCAGCTTTGGCTCACAGAATGCAGTGTTCTCACTCAATACAAACCCTGGCTCCTCTTGTTCCTGCTGTGGGTTTCCTTTGCTCGCTTGGTGTTGTTGTGGTTTTTGTTATCCGGTGCAATCTGTGGTCTATGAAGCTGAACTCCCATGGTTACTGTGAGGAGCAGTCCATCTCTCGATCTTATCCTTCAGGTGGTATTTCTGTAAAAGAAAGAGAAAAGCAACGGGTGCTGAGGTGGGACAGCTTGTCATGCCACGGGAAACCCCAAATCCCTTTGGTTTGGGGAAGACTCAGCTGATTTCTCAGTTCGTCCCACTGGGAAAGAAAAAGAAAAGCAATGCATGATGAGAGGAACATCTCATCCCACGGCTCACACAGGCAGAGCCCAACGTTTTTAATCTGGGAGGAGAGACTCACCCATATCTTTATAGTGTTCCTCTGGAAAGAAATAGAGACAAAAATTAAACAAAAAGAGAGAAAAGCAGTGCATGGTCAGTGGGAATTTTACATCCTATACGCAGTTGCTTGGAAGAACAACAGATTCCCTCACTTTAGTGACTGCAACTTACTCAGCACTGAATTCCCTTTCTCTGCAAAAGAGGAAAGAGGAAGCACAGCGTGGTGAGGTGGGACAGCTGGTCATCCCACGGGAAACCCGTATTGCTTTGGGTCAGGGAAGAAGACTCACCCACTGCTTCAGCTCGTTTCTCTGGAAGAGGAAGAGAAACGCAACACACGATGAGAGGAACATCTCAGCCACTACTCACACGGGCAGAACCCAGTGTTTCTCATGTGCGAGGGGAGACTCACCCAGTTCTGCAACGTGTTTTTCTGCAAGAGAAACAAATAAGAAATGCATGAGGAGAAGGGTCGGATGCTCATCCCATGGCTGATCCCGTGGGAAGAGCCCAAATGCCTTCAGTGTACGGAGGGAGACTTACTCAGACCTGCAGCACTAAAATCTGCAAGGGAGAAGCAGAAACCGTGTGTGATGAGAGGAACGTCTCATCCCACAGCTCACACATGTTCAGCTGCTTTTTGGGGGGTGGGCTTGGTTTTTTTGGTTTGATTTGGTTTGGTGTTGGTTTCTGTTTTGTTTTGTTGTTCACTTGGGAGGGGAGACTCACCCAGTATTCCCGCTATTATCTCTGGAAAAGAAAGAAGAAATGCATGATGAGAAGGGTCGGATGCTCATCCCATGGCTGATCCCGTGGGAAGAGCCCAAATGCCTTCAGTGTACGGAGGGAGACTTACGCAGATCTGCAGCACTTAAATCTGCAAGGGAGAAGCAGAAACCGTGTGTGATGAGAGGAACGTCTCATCCCACAGCTCACACACGTTCAGCTGCTTTTTGGGGGGTGGGCTTGGTTTTTTTAGTTTGTTTTGTTTTGGTTTTGGTTTCTGTTTTGTTTTGTTGTTCATTTGGGAGGGGAGACTCACCCAGTTTTGCAGCTATTATCTCTGGAAAAGAAACAAGAAACGCGTGATGAGAAGGGTCAGATGATCACGCCATGGCTGGTCCCATGGGAAGAGCCCGGATTCCTTCAGTATCAGGAGGGAGACTTACTCAGATCTGCAACGCTTTTGACTGCAAAAGAAAAGCAGAAACAGTGCGTGTTGAGAGGAACATCTCATCGCAGAGCTCACTCAGGAAGTCCCCAGCATTTTTAATTTGGGAGGGGAGACTCACCCTTCTTTTCACAGTGTCTGGCTGGAATAGAACAAGAAAAGCAGCGCATGAGGAGATGAACATCTCATCCCAAAGCTCCCACAGGCAGAACGCCTTTGATATCTAATATGGGTTGAAGGACTCACCCAATTTTGCAGCTAATTTCTCTGCCAAAGAAAGAAAAAAGAAAAGCATGATCAGAAGGGTCAGATGATCATCCCATGGCTGATCCCATGGGAAGACCCAAAATTCCTGCGGTGTAGGGGGGGACTTAGAAGAGCAGCACTTGTACCTGCAAAAGAAAAACAAAGTGTGTGATGAGAGGAACATCTCATCCTCAGCGCACACAGGCAGACACATTTTGTTCTTTAAATCTGGGATGGGAGACTCACCCAGGTTTCCAACTTGTTTCTCTGCAAAATAAATAAGAAACACATGATGAGAAGGGTGAAGTGATCATCCCACGGCTGATCCCATGGGAAGAGCCCAGATTCCTTCAGTGCAGGTAGGGAGACTTACTCAGATCTGCAGCACATAAATCTGGAAAGGAGAAACAGAAAGAGTGCATGATGAGAGGAGCATCTCATCCCACAGCTCCCATGGGAAGAGCCCAGTGTTTTTAATGTGGGAGGGGAGACTCACCCATCTCATCGCTGTGTTTCTCTGGAATGGACAGAGGAAAGCAGTGCATGGTCAGAGGGGATTTTGCATCCCGTACGCAGTTCTTTGTGATGACCCCAAATTTCCTTAGTTTGGTGACTGCAACTTACTCAGCTGTGATTTCAAAATCTCTGCAAAAATAAAAGGGAAAAGAAAGAAAGAAAGAAAGAGAGAAAGAAAGAAAGAAAGAAAGAAAGAAAGAAAGAAAGAAAGAAAGAAAGAAAGAAAGAAAGAAAGAAAGAAAGAAAAGGAAAGCATGATGAGGTGGGTCAGTTTGTCATCTCGTGGGAAACCCCGTATTGCTTTGCTTTAGAGAAGGTGGACTCACCCACGTATTTTGTTTTTTCCTCTGAAAGAGAAAGAAAAAAGCACGGCGTGATGAGAGGAACATCTCATCCCACAGCTCACACAGGCAGGTCCCCCTTTTACTTAATTTGGGAGGGAGCACTCACCCAGTTCTGCAGCCAGTTTCTCTGCCAAAGAAACAAAGAAGAGATGCATGATGAGAAGATGAGAAGAATCAGATGATCATCCCATCCCATCCAGAAAGAGCAGAGCAGTGCATGGTCAGAGGGGCAGCTGCTCATCCCGCGGCTGATGCCATGGGGAGACCCTGAATTCCCCCACTTTGGGCAAGGAGACTTACCCAACGCTGCATCTTTTCCCTCTGCAAAATAGAAACAAAAGAAATGCATGGTCAGAGGGAACAGCTTCTCATCCTATGGCTGCTCCCATATGCAGAACTGAAATGTTTTTGTTCTGCTAAGTAGCCAATGAGAACTCTCATTCCAATAAGGAATTAAAGCAATAGGAAGCAGCAGATTGGGCAAGAGTTCTGCACGTGGATCAAATCAGGATCAACACATCGCAATACCCCAGTGCATCCCACACCACCAATACTTCCCATGGCCCCAATACATCCCAAGGCCCCAAAGATCCCATGGCATAAACCCAGCACTGTGCAGTGTTCAGTCAGTTCCATTAAAGGGACTTTGGTGATGGAAGGGGCTGGAAGGACTCACTCAGCTTTCTGTTCTGTGCCACTGGAAAACAAAGCAGAGGAAGAGGTGGTCAGCAGGGCAGCTTGGTTTCTGGTTCTGGACCTTTCCGCCTGCCCCACGGTCCATCCACTTTCCAGTCTTCCCACCCACACCCCCTTCCTTTTTCCCCTTCCTTCATTCCCAAAAAGAAAAGGCAAATGTTATTCAATGAGCAATATGGGAATCTCAGGAAGAATCTCCCTTCCTCCTCCTGTGTACCTGCATGGAGCAGAGCTCAGCACCACCCCGACCATCCCTGTCCCTGCACACCTCCCTGCACTCCATCCCCTCCGCTCTCAGCTCACCTCGCTTTCTATGAAGAAAAACAATGGTGACAACAAATGACCCAACCAGAAGTGTGATGACCACAGCCAGAGCCACCTTCCAGGGATGGACGGTCTCGGGAAAGGGATCTGGAAAAAACATCAGGAAAAGGATTCCTTTTAAAGTCCCATCTGTGGAAAAGCAAGACAGCCTTGGGAGATCAGGGAACCCAAAGGGGCAGCAACCAGGGAGCAGTGACACTCAATGCCAGCATCCCCAGCTTGGCACAGGTGGAGGAGCAGCTCAGCATTGTGTGCCCACTGACACTGAGACAAGAAGAAACCCATCCCAGAAAGCCAACCCAGCCACCTCATCCATGCAGATCCATCCCCAAATCACTCTGTGCGCCCGCTCCAACTCCAGCATCTCATGGAGCAGTTCAGCCCCGACCTCTTCCAAAGGCTGCTGTCCTTCAGCTCTCCATCCATGGACACCCCAGCCACTGACCTGACACCTCCAGGTTCACCACAGCTTCTGCATAGCCATCACCATCTTGCACAGCACAGCTGTATGAGCCGCTATCAGAGGAGCTCACAGCTGTGATGCGCAGATCCAGGTTTCCATCAGAGAGACCATCCCTGAGCAGTTCTGTCCTCCCTTTATATTCCTCCATCTGCTCCAGGTCCATTCCATCTTGGTAGTGGTGCACGAGCCCAGAGGACCGGTGCTGGATCCATCTGATGTCTGAGCTCCAAGCATTCTTGCAAGGGGACAACTGGCAGCGCAGCACGACGTCCTGTCCCACAATGGCAGTGACACGAGGGTTTGGTGCCACCACCCTGAACCGAGCTGGGCAATGAGAAGGGCACGGAGAGATGGTGAGATGGTGGCTGTGTGAATGCGGGGGCATGGAGAGGCACAGGGTGAGTTGTCGTGTGCTCCATCCCATGTAAAAGTGCTGGAGAGGGAGCAGGAGGGAGTGGGGAAGGATTCCTGGGGCTGGGAGCCCACTCACAACATGTGCAGGAGGAGAAAAAGAGACAGAAATTCTACCCAACATCACACGTTTCATGAAAGAACTGAAGTGAAAGTGAAACCCAAGCAGGGCTGGGTGCTGGGCTTGGGTCCTCCCTGCCCCATGGCTGCTCCCCCACCCCACAACAACACCTTTCCAGATACAGCAGCCCCACAAACCCTACCTGATCCCAGATGGAGGAGGTGCAGAGCCACGAGATGAGCCAGGAGGGTCCTCCAGGGAAGGGAGAAACTGGGGTGGCTGCATCCCGATGTGAAGAGCATCTGTGCTGGAGAAGAGGAGGGGGGGAAGGAGTTGGGGAAAGGAGAGAGAGGAAGGAGGCGGAGAAGGAGATGGTGGAGGAGATGGAGTAGTTGGTAGATTAGTAGTAAATGGGTAAAAGATGAGAAAAGAAGACACGGAAATGAGGTGGTGAATGAAATGGAGAAGGAGTTGGCTAAGGAGATGATGGAGAAGATGGGGATAAAGATTTGGAAAGAAGATGAGGGAAAAGTTAGGGAAGAATATGCAGGAAGAAGCTGTAGGAGAAGAGAGGGGCCCAGAGGGTTACAGCCACCAGGGCAGGAGGGGATGGGGTCACTCAGACACGAGTTCCATGAGCACAGCCACCACCGCGTGGGGCAGTGCCAGTGCTCCTCACAGGCTGTGGGGCAGAGCAGGTGACCCCCCAAGGATTTCCCCTACAAGGAGCCCCACAGAGACAGAAATCCCTCACCGGAGCTGCAGGAAGTACACGGCTGCACCCAGCTTCTCCTACCTTTGCCCAGCTCCAGGGTGCAGTGGGAGGATCTTGGCCACGGATCCATGCGGGCAAAGGTTAAAGAGCATTAAACGCATCTCACTGCAGCTTCGTGCACAGCCTTGTGTCTCTGCATCCACCAGGAAAGTGGATGCAGGAGTCCAGGCAGAGCATTGCCCCAGCACAGGGGAAAGCTGCAGGCTGCGCTCCATGAGCATTGCTCCCAATTTCTCCAAGCACCCACAGGTTACAGGAAGAAGCAGCACTGCCAGAGTGTTTCTGGAGGGCTGGCAATGCCGCATTACAGCTTGGAGCAGCAGGGAGAGGTGGGAGCTTGCTCTGAGCTCTGCCCAAGGTGAGGTGGTTTCTTTGCTCAGTAGGGATTTTTGAGTAACGGACCACTAATGCAGAAGTTAATATTTGTTTGCCCTGTGATACCCCCACAGCCATTCTTCCCCTTTTTGGGGGTCTGGGATGAGCAGGGCTTTGTGGAGAAGGTGGGAGATGCTTCATGGCGGGGAGATCACTCGGTGCAGTTGGAGTTTGATATGCTCTTTTATTGTCTTTTTTATTTTCCTTGGAACCAAACCCCAATAACTCTTCACAATCAGTGATCCATTACCATCAGCAGGTGTTCTTTATTGTATAATTGGAGACAACAGGGTTGAACCCAAAGCAGTTTTCTACCTCGGGTTCTGTGTACGTGCTTATATATCCAAGAGCATTACATGTTGCTTAGATTTCCACACGTCCTGATTCATGGTCATATTACTTCCCAACATGCCCATCTCTTTCCCAGGCTTTCTGCCTTCCTCCTGTATTCTTCCTTTCTATGGTTTCTTCCTTCCAATTGGCTTTGAGTTGGAGGTCGCACATCCTCAGTTCGGTGCTCCCTCGAGCAGCTTTGGCTCACAGAATGCAGTGTTCTCACTCAATACAAACCCTGGCTCCTCTTGTTCCTGCTGTGGGTTTCCTTGCTTGGAGTTGTCGTGGGTTTTTGTTATCCAGTGCTGTCAGTGATCAGGTAAGCTCAACTCCCATGGTTACTGTGAGGAGCAGTCCATCTCTCGATCTGATCCTTCAGGTGGTTTTTCTGTAAAAGAAAGAGAAAAGCAACGGGTGCTGAGGTGGGACAGCTTGTCATGCCACGGGAAACCCCAAATCCCTTTGGTTTGGGGAAGACTCACCTGATTTCTCAGTTCGTCCCACTGGGAAAGAAAAAGAAAAGCAATGCATGATGAGAGGAACATCTCATCCCACGGCTCACACAGGCAGAGCCCAACGTTTTTAATCTGGGAGGAGAGACTCACCCATATCTTTATAGTGTTCCTCTGGAAAGAAATAGAGACAAAAATTAAACAAAAAGAGAGAAAAGCAGTGCATGGTCAGTGGGAATTTTACATCCTATACGCAGTTGCTTGGAAGAACAACAGATTCCCTCACTTTAGTGACTGCAACTTACTCAGCACTGAATTCCCTTTCCCTGCAAAAGAGGAAAGAGGAAGCACAGCGTGATGAGGTGGGACAGCTGGTCATCCCACGGGAAACCCGTATTGCTTTGGGTCAGGGAAGAAGACTCACCCACTGCTTCTGCTCGTTTCTCTGGAAGAGGAAGAGAAACGCAACACACGATGAGAGGAACATCTCAGCCACTACTCACACGGGCAGAACCCAGTGTTTCTCATGTGCGAGGGGAGACTCACCCAGTTCTGCAACGTGTTTTTCTGCAAGAGAAACAAATAAGAAATGCATGAGGAGAAGGGTCGGATGCTCATCCCATGGCTGATCCCGTGGGAAGAGCCCAAATGCCTTCAGTGTACGGAGGGAGACTTACTCAGACCTGCAGCACTAAAATCTGCAAGGGAGAAGCAGAAACAACGTGTGATGAGAGGAACGTCTCGTCCCACAGCTCACACAGGCAGAACCCCTTTATTTTTGTAATGTTTGAGGGAGGACTCACCCAGATTTCCAGCTAGTATGTCTGCCAAAGAAACAAATAAGAAATGCATGATGAGAAGGGTCGGATGCTCATCCCATGGCTGATCCCATGGGAAGAGCCCAAATTCCTTCAGTATACAGAGGGAGACTTACGCAGATCTGTAGCACTTAAATCTACAAAGGAGAAGCAGAAACCGTGTGTGATGAGAGGAACGTCTCATCCCACAGCTCACACACGTTGAATTGCTTTTTTAGGGGGTATTTTGTTGGTTTTTTTTGTTTTTTTTTTGTTTTTTGTTTTTTTTTTTGTTTGTTTGTTTTTGTTTTTGTTTTGTTGTTCACTTGGGAGGGGAGACTCACCCAGTTCTCCAGCTATTATCTCTGGAAAAGAAACAAGAAACGCGTGATGAGAAGGGTCAGATGATCAGGCCATGGCTGGTCCCATGGGAAGAGCCCGGATTCCTTCAGTATCAGGAGGGAGACTTACTCAGATCTGCAACGCTTTTGTCTGCAAAAGAAAAGCAGAAACAGTGCGTGTTGAGAGGAACATCTCATCGCAGAGCTCACTCAGGAAGTCCCCAGCATTTTTAATTTGGGAGGGGAGACTCACCCTTCTTTTCACAGTGTATGGCTGGAATAGAACAAGAAAAGCAGCGCATGAGGAGATGAACATCTCATCCCAAAGCTCCCACAGGCAGAACGCCTTTGATATCTAATATGGGTTGAAGGACTCACCCAATTTTGCAGCCTGTATCTCTGCAAAAGAAATAAGTCAGAAATGCACAATGGGAAGGGTCAGATGATCATCCCATTGCTGATCCCATGGGAAGACATAAAATTCCTTCCGGGCATGGAGTGAGACTTACTCAGATGTGCAGCACTTGAACCTGCAAAGGGAAAGCAGAAACAGCGCGTGATGAGAGGAACATCTCATCCCACAGCTCACACAGGCAGAGCCCAGCGGTTTCAACTTGGGACGGGAGACTCACCCATCTGTTCACAGTCTTTCTCTGGACAAGAAGGAGAAAAGCAGTGCATGGTCAAAGGGGATTTTTCATCTCATATGCAGCCCCTTGGGAAGACCCCAAATTCCCTCACTTTTGTGTCTGCTACTTACTCAGCTGAGAGTTCTGTTTCTCTGAAACAAAAGAAAGAAAAGCACAGCGTGATGAGGTGGGACAGCTTGTCATCCCATGGGAAGTCCCATGTTGCTTGGGCTTGGGAATAGGACTCACCCACTGCTTCACTTCTTTCCACTGAAAAAGAAAGAGAAAGCACCGTGTGATGAGATGGGACGGCTCCTCATCCCACGGGAAACCCATCTTGCTTTGGTTCAGGAAGGAGACTCACCCAGTGCTTTGGTTCGATCCACTGGAAAAGAAAGAGGAAAGCATTGCATGGTAAGAGGAACATCTCATCCCACAGCTCACATGGGAAGACCCTCCTTTTCCTTTTAAGTTTGGTGGAAGAACTCACCCACATTTGCAGCTAATCTCTCTGCCAAAGAAAGAAACAAGGAAAGCATGATCAGAAAGGTCAGATGATCATCCCATGGCTGATCCGATGGGAAGACCCAAAATTCCTGCAGTGTAGGGGGGGATCTTACTCAGAAGTGCAGCACTTGAATCTGCAAAAGAAAAACAAAGTGTGTGATGAGAGGAACATCTCATCCACAGCTCTCACAGGCAGACACATTTTTTCTTTAACTCTGGGATGGGAGACTCACCCAGTTTTCCAACTTGTTTCTCTGCAAAATAAATAAGAAACACATGATGAGAAGGGTGAAGTGATCATCCCACGGCAGATCCCATGGGAAGAGCCCAGATTCCTTCAGTGCAGGTAGGGAGACTTACTCAGATCTGCAGCACGTAAATCTGGAAAGGAGAAACAGGAACAGTGCATGATGAGAGGAACATCTCATCCCACAGCTCCCATAGGAAGAGCCCAGTGCTTTTAATGTGGGAGAGGAGACTCACCCATCTCATCGCTGTGTTTGTCTGGAATGGACAGAGGAAAGCAGTGCATGGTCAGAGGGGATTTTTCATCCCGTACGCAGTTCTTTGTGAAGACCCCAAATTCCCTTAGTTTGGTGACTGCAACTTACTCAGCTGTGATTTCAAATTCTCTGCAAAAAAAAATGAAAAAAGAAAGAAAGAAAGAAAGAAAAAGCACCGCATGATTAGCTGGGTCAGTTTGTCATCATGTGGGAAACCCCAAATGCCTTTGGTTCAGGCATGAAGACTCACCCACATCTTCATCATGTTGCACTGGAAAAGAAAGAGAAAAGCACGGCGTGATGAGAGGAACACCTCATCCCACAGCTCACACAGGCAGGTCCCCCTCTTATTTGATTAGGGATGGAGCACTCACCCAGTTCTGCAGCCAGTTGCTCTGCCACAGAAACAAAGAAGAGATGCATGATGAGAAGATGAGAAGAGTCAGCGGATCATCCCATGTCGGATCCCATGGGAAGACCCCAAATCTCTTTGCTCTGGGGTGGGAGAGACTCACCCAACGTTGCATCCCTTTGCTCTGCAAAAGATAGATAGAATCAGTGCATGATGAGAAGAACATCTCATCCCACAGCTCACACAGGCAGGTCCCCCTTTTATTTGATTGGAGAGGGCGCACTCACCCAGTTCTGCACCCAGTTTCTCTGCCAAAGAAAGAAAGAAGAGATGCATGATGAGAAGATGAGAAGAGTCAGCTGATCATCCCATGTTGGATCCCATGGGAAGACCCCAAATCTCTTTGCTCTGTGGTGGGAGAGACCCCCACAGCCATTCTTCCCCTTTTTGGGGGTCTGGGATGAGCAGGGCTTTGTGGAGAAGGTGGGAGATGCTTCATGGCGGGGAGATCACTCGGTGCAGTTGGAGTTTGATATGCTCTTTTATTGTCTTTTTTATTTTCCATGGAACCAAACCCCAATAACTCTTCACAATCAGTGATCCATTACCATCAGCAGGTGTTCTTTATTGTATTGAAGGAGACAACAGGGTTAACACTAAAGCAGTTTTCTACCTCAGGTTCAGTGTACATGCTTATATATCCAAGAGCATTACATGTTGCTTAGATGTCCACATGTCCTGATTCATGGTCATATTACTTCCCAACGTGCCCGTCTCTTTCCCAGGCTCTCTGCCTTCCTCCTGTATTCTTTCTTTCTATGGTTTCTTCCTTCCAATTGGCTTTGAGTTGGAGGTCGCACATCCTCAGTTCGGTGCTCCCTCGGGCAGCTTTGGCTCACAGAATGCAGTGTTCTCACTCAATACAAACCCTGGCTCCTCTCGTTCCTGCTGTGGGTTTCCTTTGCTCGCTTGGTGTTGTTGTGGTTTTTGTTATCCGGTGCAATCTGTGGTCTATGAAGCTGAACTCCCATGATTACTGTGTGGTGCAGTCCATCTCTCAATCTTATCCTTCAGGTGGTATTTCTGTAAAAGAAAGAGAAAAGCAACGGGTGCTGAGGTGGGGCAGCTTGTCATGCCACGGGAAACCCCAAATCCCTTTGGTTTGGGGAAGACTCAGCTGATTTCTCAGTTCGTCCCACTGGGAAAGAAAAAGAAAAGCAATGCGTGATGAGAGGAACATCTCATCCCACGGCTCACACAGGCTGAACATGGAAAAATGATAAAACTGGAAGGGAGACTCACCCGATATCTCAGCTTGTTCCGATGGCAAGGAAAGAGCAGAGCAATGCATGGTCAGAGGGGGCGGCTGCTCATCCCACGGCTGATGCCATGGGGAGACCCTGAATTCTTTTAGGTTGAGGAAGGAGACTTACCCAACGGTGCATCTATTCTATCTGCAAAATGGAAGCAAAAGAAATGCATGGTCAGAGGGAAAACCTTTCGATCCCATGGCTGCTGCCATGCCCACACCCCAAATACTTGTGATCTGCTAAAGGGCCAATGACCGCTTTGGTCCCAAATGGAAATTAAACCAATTGGAAGGAAAAGATCAGGCAAGAGTTTTTGAAGTGGATCACTCAGGATCGACACATCGCATGGCCCCAACCCATCCCATGGCCCCAAAGATCCCACGGTCCCAGCACATGGCATAAACCCAGCACTGTGCAGTGTTCTGTCACTTCCATTCAAGGGACTTTGGTGATGGAAGGGGCTGGAAGGACTCACTCAGCTCTCTGCTCTGTGCCACTGGAAAACAAAGCGGAGGAAGAGGTGGTCAGCAGGGCAGCTTGGTTTGTTGGGACGTCTCCAGAGGGTCTGGACCTTTCCACCACCTCCCCCAGTGTCCACCCACATTCCTGTCGTCCCACCAACACCCCTTTCATTTCTCCCCTTCCTTCATTCCCAAAAGAAAGGTAAACGTTATTTAATGAACACTGGGAATCTCAGGAAAAATCTCCCTTCCTTCTCCTGTGTACCTGCATGGAGCAGAGCTCAGCACCACCCCGTCCATCCCTGTCCCTGCACAACACCTCCCTGCGCTCCGTCCCCTTCACTTTCTACTCACCTTGCTTTCTATAGAGAAAAACAATGATGACAGTTGATGCAACCAGAAGTGTGATGACCACAGCCAGAGCCACCTTCCAGGGATGGGTGATTTGGGAAAAGGGGTCTGGAAAAAACATCAGGAAAAGGATTCTTTTTACATAGCCATAAGTTGAAAAGCAAGACTCAGCCTTGGGAGATCAGGGAACCCAAAGGGGCATCAACCAGGCAGCAGTGACACTCAATGCCAGCATCCCCAGCTTGGCACAGGTGGAGGAGGAGCTCAGCATCGTGTGCCCACAGCCACTCAGACGTGAAGAAACCCATCCCAGAAAGGAAACCCAGCCACCTCATCCATGCAGATCCATCCCCAAATCACACCGTGCGCCCGCTCCAACTCCAGCATCTCATGGAGCAGTTCAGCCCCGACCTCTTCCAAAGGCTGCTGTCCTTCAGCTCTCCATCCATGGACACCCCAGCCACTGACCTGACACCTCCAGGTTCACCACAGCTTCTGCATAGCCATCACCATCTTGCACAGCACAGATATATGAGCCACTATCAGAGGAGCTCACAGCTGTGATGCGCAAATCCAGGTTTCCATCAGAGAGACCATCCCTGAGCAGTTCTGTCCTCCCTTTATATTCCTCCATCTGCTCCAGGTCCTCTCCATCTTGGTAGTGGTGCACGAGCCCCGAGGACCGGTGCTGGATCCATCTGATGTCTGAGCTCCAAGCATTCTTGCAAGGGGACAAATGGCAGCGCAGCACGACGTCCTGTCCCACATTGGCAGTGACACGAAGGTCTGGTGCCACCACTGTGAGCTGAGCTGGGCAATGAGAAGGGCACGGAGAGATGGTGAGATGGTGGCTGTGTGAATGCGGGGGCATGGAGAGGCACAGGGTGAGTTGTTGTGTGCTACATCCCATGTGAAAGCGCTGGAGACGGAGCAGGAGGGAGTGGGGAAGGATTCCTGGGGCTGGGAGCCCACTCACAACATGTGGTGCAGGTGTAGAAGGGACAGAAATTCTACCCAACATCACACGTTTCATGAAAGAACTAAAGTGAAAGTGAAACCCAAGCAGGGCTGGGTGCTGGGCTTGGGTCCTCCCTGCCCCATGGCTGCTCCCCCACCCCACTGCAGCACCTCTGCTGGGCACAGCAGCCCCACAGGACCCCTACCTGATCCCAGATGGAGGAGTTGCAGAGCCACGAGATGAGCCAGGAGGGTCCTCCAGGGGAGGGAGAAACTGGGGTGGCTGCATCCCGATGTGAAGAGCATCTGTGCTGGAGAAGAGGGGGGGGGGAAGGAGTTGGGGAAAGGAGAGAGAGGAAGGAGACTGAGATGGAAATGATGGAGGAGGTGGGAAGAAGTTTTGGAAGGAGTGTGGGGAGAAGTTTGTGAAGAATATGAGGGCAGAAGCTGTAGAAGAGAGCCTGAGCAGATCAGCTTTGCAGCAGTCTGACAACGAGGGATCGTTCTTAAGGGGGTCACAGCCAAAACCAGCAGAAAAACAGCTCTATGAAGCCAAGGGGAGCAGCGCAGCCATCCCATCCGCCTTCCCCGGCAGTGCGGAAGCTGATGTGGGTGGGAAGAAGGAAGTAGGTTGGCTTCTGCGGGGAAAAGGGGACGCCTGGGGATTGCGAACAATGGGACAGGAAATGGAGCAGCGCTTTGGAATGGCGGGGGCTGCAGATAACACGGGCATGGCACGCAGGGAGGGGTGCGTGGAGAGGGTGATCGTCCACCCTCCAGCAGTCAGACAGCAGGAGGAGACCTCAGGGATGGAGAGAAGCCAGGCTGGGACATCCGACCCCGTAACGTGGGATGGCAATGGGTTGTAGAATCGTAGGGTCACAAGGTCGGAAAGGGCCTACAAGGTCTGAAAGGACCTACAAGGTCTGAAAGGGCCTACAAGGTCGGAAAGGGCCTACAAGGTCGGAAAGGGCCTACAAGGTCAGAAAGGGCCTGAAAGGTTGGAAAGGGCCTACAAGGTCAGAAAGGGCCTACAAGGTTGGAGAGGGCCTACAAGGTCAGAAAGGACCTACAAGGTCAGAAAGGGCCTGCAAGGTTGGAAAGGACCTACAAGGTCTGAAAGGGCCTACAAGGTTGGAAAGAGCCTACAAGGTCGGAAAGGACCTACAAGGTCAGAAAGGGCCTTCAAGTTCGGAAAGAACCTACAAGGTCTGAAAGGGTCTACAAGGTCGGAAAGAACCTACAAGGTCGGAAAGGACCTACAAGGTTGGAAAGGGCCTACAAGGTCGGAAAGGGCCTACAAGGCCGGAAAGGGCCTACAAGGTCGGAAAGGACCTACAAGGTCGGAAAGGGCCTACCAGGTCGGAAAGGGCCTACAAGGTCAGAAAGGGCCTACAAGGTTGGAGAGGGCCTACAAGGTCAGAAAGGACCTACAAGGTCAGAAAGGGCCTGCAAGGTTGGAAAGGACCTACAAGGTCGGAAAGGGCCTACAAGGTCGGAAAGAACCTACAAGGTCTGAAAGGGCCTACAAGGTCGGAAAGAACCTACAAGGTCGGAAAGGACCTACAAGGTCGGAAAGGGCCTACAAGGTCGGAAAGGGCCTACAAGGTCGGAAAGGGCCTGCAAGGTCGGAAAGGACCTACAAGGTCGGAATGGACCTACAAGGTTGGAGAGGGCCTACAAGGTCGGAAAGGACCTACAAGGTCGGAAAGGGCCTGCAAGGTCGGAAAGGACCTACAAGGTCAGAAAGGGCCTACAAGGTCGGAAAGGGCCTACAAGGTCATCCAGTCCAGCCTTCCTCCCATCATCATGGCTACCACAGCCACTAAAACCAGATCTCCTCATCCAGAAGCCTCTCGAACGCTGCCAGGGACGGCCGCTCCACCACCTCCATGGGCAGCTATTGCAGTGCCTGATTTCCCTCTGAGAGAAAAAGTTCTGCCTTACGTCCAATCCGAACCTCCTCCGGCCCAACTTGGCGGCCGTTTCCTCAGCTCCTGTTTGTTGCCTGGGGGAAGAGGCCAAACCCCTCCTCCTTACAACCTCCCTTCAAGAAGTCATAGAGGGCAATGAGGTCTCCCCTGAGCCTCCTCTTCTCCAGCCTGAACAATCCCAGCTCCCTCAGCCATACCTTATAAGACCCCATTGTGCTCCAGACCCCTCACCAGTTTCGTTGCCCTTCTTTGAACACGTTTCAGGGCCTCCATGTCTTTCTTGTAGTCAGGGGCCCAAAACTGGACACAAGGGCCCAAAACTGGACACGGTACTCGAGGTGCGGCCTCACCAGTGCTGAGCACAGGGGGAGAATCACTGCCCCATTCCTGCTGGCCTACACACCGTTTCCAATGAAGGCCAGGATGCCGTTGGCCCCTCTTGGCCACCTGGGCACACTGTTGGCTCACGTTCAGCCGAGCATCAACCAACATCCCCAGGTCCATTTCCTCTTCACAGTCCTCCAGCCACTCAACCCCAAGCCTGCAGCGCTGCATGGGGTTGTTGTGGTCAAAGTGCAGGACCCGGCACTTGGCCTTGTTGAACCTCATCCCATTGACTTCAGCCCAACCATCCAGCTTATCCAGATCCCTCTGAAGGTCCTCCCTACCCCCGGGGCAGATCCACACACCACCTCTCAACTTGGTGTCATTTGCAAACTGAACCGAGTTGTCAGTGTCCTGTGTCTCAGTGTCCTCACCCAGGTGATCAGTAAAGATAATTAAACAAGATGGGCCCCAGCGCCGAGCCCTGGGGGACACCACTTGTCACTGGACTTCATTCACTGCCGCCCTCTGGGCACGGCCCTCAGCCAGTCCCTTACCCAAACCAGCGTGGCAAGAGGGCTCCCAGCTCCCTTGCCGGTGCTGCTATAGAGCCTCAGACTCCCTTGCTGGTGCAGGACGAAGGACCTTTAATGTTGGGTGCTCACGGCCTTTTATACCCACGCAACAAGTGGCTGCACGTAGGAGCCAGGCGCCTCTGTGCGTGTTTACGTCTGGCTCAAGTGGTTGCCGAGCTCCGTAAGTCATTAGCAAGATACCTCCTTATAACATAAGCTGAGGAAGTACGGGATAGATGAGTGGACAGTGAGGTGGGTTGAGAACTGGCTGACTGGCGGAGTGCAGAGGGTCGTCATTGGCGGTGCAGTGTCCGGCTGGAGGCCTGTAACTAGTGGCGTCCCCCAGGGGTCTGTGCTGGGTCTGGTCTTGTTCAACATCTTCATCAGCGACCTTGATGAGGGGATGCTGGCCACCCTGAGCAAGTTTGCTGATGATACGAAGTTGGGTGGATTGGCTGACACGCCTGAAGGCTGTGCTGCCATTCAGCGAGACCTGGACAGGCTGGAGAGCTGGGCAGTAAGAAACAGGATGACGTTTAACAACAGCAAGTGTAGAGTCTTGCACCTAGGGAGGAATAATTGCATGCAGCAGTACAGGCTGGGGGATGACCTGCTGGAGAGGAGCTGTGCAGAGAGGGACCTGGGTGTGCTGGTGGATGACAGGTTCGCCATGAGCCAGCAGTGTGCCCTCGTGGCCAAAAGGGCCAATGGCATTCCGGGGTGTATAAAAAAGAGCGTGGCCAGCAGGTCAAGGGAGGTGATCCTCCCCCTCTACTCTGCCCTGGTAAGGCCTCATCTGGAGTACTGTGTCCAATTCTGGGCTCCCCAGTACAGAAAAGACAGGGATCTCTTGGAAAGAGTCCAGCGGAGGGCCACAAAGATGGTGAAGGGCCTGGAGCATCTCCCCTGTGAAGAAAGGCTGAGTGAACTGGGTCTGTTTAGCCTTGAGAAAAGAAGGCTGAGAGGGGATTTGATCCAGGTTTATCAATACCTGAGGTGTGGGGGCCGTAGCGGTGGGGCCGGACTCCTTTCAGTAGTGCGTGTGGACAGGACAAGGGGAAATGGGATGAAGCTGGAGCATAGGAAGTTCCGCACGAATGTGCGCAAGAACTTCTTTACGGTGAGGGTGACGGAGCACTGGAACAGGCTGCCCAGGGGGGTTGTGGAGTCTCCTTCTCTGGAGATATTCAAGACCCGCCTGGACGCCGAGCTGTGCGACCTGCTGTAGGGAACCTGCTTTGGCAGGGGGGTTGGACTCGGTGAGCTCTGGAGGTCCCTTCCAACCCCTACGGTTCTGTGATTCCGTGATTCTGTGATAACGACTTTCTTCTTTCTTCTCCTTTGATTACGGAACGTATAAAACGTCGGGAACCATGGTGGACCAATTCAAGGTCAACCGGGGGGGGACCAGGCCCCAGTCAGCATGGGTTTAGGAACGGTAGATCCTGTCTGACAAACCTGGTTTCATTCTATGACAAGGTGACCCGCTTGGTGGATGAGGGTCAGGCTGTCGATGTGGTCTACCTGGACTTCAATAAGGCCTTTGACACTGTCCCCTATAACATTCTTGTGAAGAAGCTGGCTGCTCATAGTCTGGATGGGCTCTGCTGGGTGAAGCACTGGCTGGATGGCCGGGCCCAAAGAGTTGTGGCCAATGGAGTTGAATCCAGTTGGCGGCCGGTCACGAGAGGTGTCCCCCGGGACTCAGCGTTGGGACTGCTTCTATTGAACATCTTCATTGATGATCTTGATGAGGGGATTGAGTGCACCCTCAGTAAATTTGCAGATGAAACCAAGTCGGGAGGGAGTGTTGATCTGCCAGAGGGGAGAAGGGCACTGCAGAGGGACCTGGATAGACTGGGTCGATGGGGCAAGGTGAACGGCATGAGTTGCAATAGGGCCAAGTGTCGGGTCCTGCATTTCGGTCACAACAACCCCAGGCAACCCTACAGGCTTGGGGAGGAGTGGCTGGAAAGCTGCCTGATGGAAAGGGACCTTGGTGACAGGATGAGGGGAAATGGCCTCAAGTTGAGCCAAGGTAAGGTTAGGGTGGACGTCAGGAAACACTTCGTTAAAGAAGGGGTGGTTAAACACTGGAATGGGCTCCACAAGGAGGTGGTTGGGTCACTGTCCCTGCATGTGTTTAAGAGCAGATGGGTGGGTGGGTGTGTGGGTGGGTGGATGGATGGGTGGGTGGATGGATGGGTGGGTGGGTGGGTGGGTGGATGGGTGGATCGGTGGGTGGGTGGATGGATGGGTGGGTGGGTGGATGGATGGATGGATGGATGGGTGGGTGAGTGGGTGGATGGATGGATGGATGGGTGGGTGAGTGGATGGGTGGGTGAGTGGGTGGGTGGGTGGGTGAGTGGGTGGGTGGGTGGGTGGATGGATGGATGGGTGGATGGGTGGGTGGATGGATGGATGGGTGGATGGATGGATGGGTGGATGGGTGGGTGGATGGGTGGGTGGATGGGTGGGTGGGTGGATGGATGGATGGAT
>CM060577.1:7037245-7079486 GCA_030625065.1 Alectoris magna | reverse complement strand
GACATTTACCCTAAACAGAAGCCTCACCCAAGCCCCTAAACCTTACCCTAACGACCCTAACCCTAATCCTAACCCTTACCTTAACCCCTAACCTCAACAGCCCTAATAATCCTAACCCCCAACTCTTACCCTCACAACCCTAACCATAACCCTAACGAACAACCCTAACTTTAACCACCCTAATCCCAACCTTTACCCCAACACTTCCTCTAACAACCCCAGTCCTGACCCTAACCTCTCTGACCCTCCTAACCCTAATAACCCTGACCCTAACACTATCAACCCTGGGGGAGCCCCCCAACGCCCCATTCCCCCCCCCCCCCCCCCCCCCCCAGGCTCCCTCAGACCCTAAAGCTCAGTGGGTCCAGCCCAAAGCCACCCCCATAACCCCAAAGGAGGTATTGGGGCCTCCCAAGCTCATCTCGTCACCTCCAACCATGGCAGATGGGGCATCACCCCCACCGCCTCCCCCTTGTAATTAAATGCTCGTTAATTCTGCAGCTCGTTAGCACCCAGCCCAGCCACGACCTCGTGCTGTCCCCAAAAGGGCAGCGGTGCTCACTGCTGGCATCCTTCGCTCCGCGCTGTGGATCCATGGCAGCAGAAATGGGGAAGGGGGGGGGGGGGGGAAGGGGGAAAGGAGGGGATGGGGATGGTGGTGGGGGGGGGAGGGTCCAGAGGCAGCCCTGAAGGAATGAATGGGGAGGGGTCAGCGTGGGGAGGGGGGTCAGCGTGGGGGGGGACCCAGAGGGGACGTTCAGCGTTGGGAAACAAATGCTGCTCTGAGGCGGGGTGGCGGAGGTGGGAGGAAAATGTGCTGCCTCAGAGGCTCAGTGTGAGGAGGGAGGAGCAAAGAGTACAGAATTGGCCTCCAATTGGGGTGGGGGGGGGGGGGGGGTAGGGGGGGGTGGGAATTGGGGGGGGGGAAATCATTTCCACGCTGGGGTCTCCCAATGGGAGATTGGAGAAATGGGGTCGGTGGGGCCCCCAAAAGCTTTGCAATGCGATGGGGTGTCCAACTTTGGGGAGGTGATTTTGGGGAGGGGGGGTAAGGGGGGGGGGAGAAGAGAAAATTGGGGATGGGAGGGTGAATCTGGGGGGGGGGGGGGGGGGGGGGAGGGATAGGTGGATTGTGGGGATGAAAGAGAAATGTGGGGGAAAAAGGGATACATTTGGAGGGAAAACAGCGAATTTGGGTGGGGGAAGAGAAGGGTGGAGGGGGGGAAAGTCAAATGTAGGGAATGAAAGAGAAATTTGGGGGAAAAAAGAGAAATTTGGGGGGAAAAGGAACAGAATCCCAGCCAAGAGATGCAACAGTGACGGCTGTGATGCCATCGTGGCATTCCTGTGGCACTTTGCACCCAAATATGGCACATTTTGCCCAACTGTGCCATATTTCACCCAACTTTGCCCCTATTCTGTCTCAAAAAATGCGCCCCCCCCCCCACACGGAGGAGGACTACAACTCCCATCATCCCCCGCGCGAGGGGGCGGAAGCGGCGCAGCGCGCACGCGCGTTTCCGGAAGGAGGAGGCGGGATTTCCGCCATTTTGCGGCTTTCCCTCAGCGCCGGGAGCCGTTTCCTTCGGCTCTTAAAGGGGGCAAGGCGCCGGGTGGGGTCCCACTCGCGGAGCGGCGCAGCGGAGCGCGGTGACGGAGGTCGATCCTGTGGGGAGCGGAGTGGGGGGCGCGGAGTGGGGCGGGGGGGAGAACGCGGGGTTCGGCTCTTGGCCCAATGAGCCGCGCCGCGCCGTCAGGAACCCCCGGGGCCGCTTTAAGGGAGAGGGGGGCGGCGGGAGGCGTGGCTTAGGGAATGGGCGTGGTCGGAGGAGGCGGGGCTATAAACGAGGGCGGGACTATCGCGTGTTTGGGCGGGGCTAATACGAAGGGGCGGGGCCAAAGAGGGGTCGGGCAGTGGGAAGGGGCACGGTAGGGGGAAGGGGCGGGGCTAAACCTTGGGGGCGGGGCCTATGGGGGCACGTGGCCAACGCGGGGTGGGGGTCCCCACCGCCCCCTTATCCCCACCACGTCCCGTTTATCCCCGCCATGTCTCCCTTTGCCCCCCACACCCTCCATTTTTTTTCCCTCTTGCCCCGTCCCCACCCATCCCCCCGCTCCCCCCCCGCCCCACAGACCCCCATGGAGCCGCCCCTCCCCCGCTCCCCGGATGGCGACCGCCGCCGGAAGCGCCGTGAGTTGGACGCCCGCCGCAGTAAATGCCGCATCCGGCTTGGGGGGCACCTGGAGCAGTGGTGCCGCCTGAAGGAGCAGCTCGGCTTCGCCTTGCACTCCCAATTGGCCAAATTCCTCCTCGACAGGTCCATAAAAAAAAACCCTTCCCAAAAATCCACAATCCCACCCCCCCCCCCAAAAAAAAAAACCCTTAAATACCTTCAGGATTGGGCTCGGAGATGGGTTGGGTGCTCACGGTTCTTCCCTTTGCAGGTACAGCTCGCAGGGCTGCGTTGTGAGCGCAGGTAGGAGCCACCTCCTCCTTGGAGACCCCACATTGGTGCTGGGTTTTGTTGTTTGGGGTTCCCCATTGTAGGATGTGCTTTGGGGTGAGACACGGCGTGGCATCCCATAGTGTCCTTTAGGGAGAGAGTTGCTCCATGGCCAAGTTGGTTGGTTGGGGACGTTGGGTGGTTGAAGACGTTGGGGTCATTGGGTGGTTGGGGACGTTGGGTGGTTGGGGATGTTGGGTGGTTGGGGTCATTGGGTGGTTGGGGACGTTGGGGTCGTTGGGTGGTTGGGGTCGTTGGGTGGTCGGGGATGTTGGGTGGTCAGGGACGTTGGGTGGTTGGGGTCGTTAGGGGTGTTGGGTGGTTGGGGTCATTGGGTGGTTGAGGACGTTGGGGTCGTTGGGTGGTTGGGGATGTTGGGTGGTCAGGGACGTTGGGTGGTTGGGGTCGTTGGGTGGTTGGGGATGTTGGGTGGCTGGGGACGTTGGGTGGCCGGGGACGTTGGGTGGTTGGGGACGTTGGGTGGTTGGGGACGTTAGGGGTGTTGGGTGGTTGGGGTCATTGGGTGGTTGAGGACGTTGGGGTCGTTGGGTGGTTGGGGATGTTGGGGTCGTTGGGTGGTTGGGGTCGTTGGGTGGTTGGGGTCGTTGGGTGGTCGGGGATGTTGGGTGGTCAGGGACGTTGGGTGGTTGGGGTCGTTAGGGGTGTTGGGTGGTTGGGGTCATTGGGTGGTTGAGGACGTTGGGGTCGTTGGGTGGTTGGGGATGTTGGGTGGTCAGGGACGTTGGGTGGTTGGGGTCGTTGGGTGGTTGGGGATGTTGGGTGGCTGGGGACGTTGGGTGGCCGGGGACGTTGGGTGGTTGGGGACGTTGGGTGGTTGGGGACGTTAGGGGTGTTGGGTGGTTGGGGTCATTGGGTGGTTGAGGACGTTGGGGTCGTTGGGTGGTTGGGGTCGTTAGGTGGTTGGGGATGTTGGGTGGTCAGGGACGTTGGGTGGTTGGGGTCGTTGGGTGGTTGGGGATGTTGGGGATGTTGGGTGGCTGGGGACGTTGGGTGGCCGGGGACGTTGGGTGGTTGGGGACGTTAGGGGTGTTGGGTGGTTGGGGTCATTGGGTGGTTGAGGACGTTGGGGTCGTTGGGTGGTTGGGGTCGTTGGGTGGTTGGGGATTTTGGGTGGTCAGGGACGTTGGGTGGTTGGGGTCGTTGGGTGGTTGGGGACGTTGGGTGGCTGGGGACGTTGGGTGGCTGGGGACGTTGGGTGGCTGGGGACGTTGGGTGGTTGGGGACGTTGGGTGGTTGGGGTCATTGGGTGGTTGGGGTCATTGGGTGGTTGGGGACGTTGGGGTCGTTGGGTGGTTGGGGTCGTTGGGTGGTTGGGGTCGTTGGGTGGTTGGGGTCGTTAGGGGTGTTGGGTGGTTGGGGACGTTGGGTGGTTGGGGACGTCGGGTGGTTGGGGTCGTTGGGGACGTCGGGTGGTTGGGGACGTTGGTCCCCCTGGCTGCTTTTTGGGGCCAGTGTGTGTTTTGGGGGTGTTTTTTTTTTTACCCCAAACCTATTTATGAAGATGCTTTTGGAAGAGCAGATGCAGTTGGGTGGGGGGCACACGGAGGGATTCACCCCACACATCCCATCCCACAGGGGGAGCTGCTCCATGACCACGTGTTGGTTGACTGGGGGGTGGGATGGGGGGACACACACTGGCTGGTTGGGGATGTCGGTCCCCAAAGATGCTTTCTGGGGTCAAAATAAAAATCAAAAATCAGACAATTTTTGCAGCCGCTTTTTACCCAATTCCTCATTTTCCTCCCCAAACCCAGCTCCTCGTCCCACAGACCCCAACCTTCTCCACGCCGACGCCGATGCCCTGCAGCGCTTGGTTGCGTTGTCCCACGGCCACAGCCGGGAGTGCGGCTTCGTCCCCGATGTGAAGCTCCCAGTCCCGGGCAGCCCGGCCCCACTGGTGTGGGAGTGTGTGGCCGGACACCGCTTCTCTTGGGGCGTCCCCAGCGCAGGTGATGCCCCACAGAGGTGTGATGGAGCCAGGGGGGACTCAGGGCGGGGGTCCCCACCCGTCCCCGTGCGTCGTCGGTCGCTGCGGAGGACGGGGATTGTGGTTGAGCCAATGGTGGAAGAACCCAACGCCGTGAAGGACGATGCAGTTTGGTCACCCGGTGGTGATGGTGGCGGCGATGGAGGTGAGTTTGGGTTGGGTAGGAATCATTGAATATCCCAGGTCCCTTAAGAATCATCAGGTCCAATTCTGTCCCAGCATCACCAGCTCAGTCCCATGGAGGTGTGCTTGGGTTGGGTGGCGTTCCTCATCATCATAGAACATCCCAGGTCCTGTAAGGGTCATTGCATCCAACTCCATCCCAGCAGACACGAAACAAATCCACGACCCAACACAGCTCCATCCCAGCAGACCCCGTATCCCATCCTCCTCTTCCTTCCTCTACGTCTCCAGGACCTCAGCCTTAACTCATCACCACTCTCATCTCCCTACAGCTCCCCAGGGGCAGACGGAGGCAGAAACCGCAGCACCGGATCACGAGAGGTGAGTGATGGCCCCGGAGTGGCATCTCCTGAGCTTGAAGTTCCGTTTTGAACCCGTTTGGTTCCACGAGGCTTCGTCCCCTATGCCATCCTGCGGAACAGTGCTGCTGCCGTGTGAAGTTTCCCCAATTAAATCACACCCCTGGGTCATTTGGGCAGAGCTGACTCTGAGCACTGCATTCCAGCAGCACACGCGGGTTGGAGGAGAAAGCAGACGGAGATGCTGTGCCCCAGGAGGAGGAGGAGGAAGAAGAGGAGGAGGAGGAAGATGAAGACTTTGCCGGGGAAGATGACCTCGCCTACACCGATGATTTGCGTGATGAGAACTACCACCCATCTCAGGACAGGTGAGAAGTGCTTAGAGCCACGTCCCATGGGGTCCAACCACGTCCAACAGGGTCAGCAACGCCCAACCGGGTCAACCACGTCCCATGGGGTTCAACCATGTCCCATGGGGTCAGTCACGTTCCATGGCATCCGACCATGGACAGCAGGAGGTTGGCCATGTCCAACAGGGTCAGCAATGCCCAACGGGGTCAACCACATCCCATGGGGTTCAACCATGTCCCATGGGGTCAGTCACGTTCCACAGCATCCAACCATGGACAATGGGAGGTCAGCCATGTCCAACAGGGTCAGCAATGCCCAATGGGGTCAACCACGTCCCATGGGGTTCAGCCATGTCCCATGGGGTCAGTCATGTTCCATGGCATCCAACCATGGACAACGGGAGGTCAGCCATGTCCAATAGGGTCAGCAGTGCCCAATGGGGTCAACCACATCCCATGGGGTTCGACCATGTCCCATGGGGTCAGTCACGTTCCATGGCATCCAACCATGGACAACAGGAGGTCGGCCATGTCCAACAGGGTCAGCAATGCCCAATGGGGTCAACCACGTCCCACGGGGTTCAGCTGTGTCCCACGGCATCCAACCATGGCCAGTAGGGTCAACCACATCCCACAGCACCCAACCACACCCAACAGGGTCAGCGATGCCCAATGGCGTCAACCACATCCAATGGGCTCAACCGTGCCTGACCAGATCCAACCCCATCCAAATGGGGTCAGCCATATCCCGTGGCTCAGCCGTGCCCAACCATTCAGTCAGTCCCACATCTTGTCTTCTCCCCCAGCGACTCCGAGCTGCAGCGACGACAAAGCCAGCCCCACACCCGTAAGAAACCCGTGAAGGAGGAGCAGACCCCAAACGAGCAGAACCCAATCGACTCCAGCACAGCAGAAGAGAAGGGAGGGCGAGTCAGGTGAGCGGGGAAGGCCACGGTGGTGAGGTGAGGCTGGGGAAGGGGTATTTGGGACACCCTGGATGTGCTGCTGCTTTGTAGGCACACAGAAACCATCCCAAAACGTGTAAGAGAATAACGAGGTTCAACCCCGAGCTCTGGGAGGGCGAGAGAGCCACGTGTTTGCCAAGGGAGGTGACAAAGTGCATGGTGGGGAGATGGCATTGGGGTTTAATGCTCCGTCACCCGTGCTGGAGCTTGAGAACGGTCTGGCGTTGGTCTCACCTGGGGGCAGCCATCCTCAGCGTCCCCCCGGCACCATGCATGTGCTGCTGCTGCTGCTGCTTTGGGTGCTTCAGCCCACGGCACGGAGCTGTTCCCAACCACGGTGGGGGGAGGGATGTGCTGAGTCCAGAGAGGGAGAACCTCCAGAACCATCTCTGCTGTCGGGTCAGGCGGGTGGCAAAGGACTTCTTCCACCTGCAAGCAGCCACAAAAAATCCAGGTGCAAATCCCTCTCTTCCCGTGCATGAGGAACATGGTTCTGTGCAGCCCCAAATTCCACGTTTCGTCCCCTCCGTGCACGGGGCAGCACCACTCGGTTGTGTCACCCACACGTGTGGCCGTGCTGCTCGGCCGTCACCGTATCGTCACCGTGAACCCAACGGATCCAAATGGCCAAAGGGCATTTTGGAACACGGGTGCTCTTCACCGCTGTTTGGGGGCTGAGTTTATTCACCGCTCCTTGCCAACCACATGGGCTCAAAGTTCACTCTTCTGCTGTAGAGAAGATGGGAAGCTCAAACCATCGCTCTGTAGGCAAGAACACGAAATCCACACGGGCTGCTCTTCGTGCCACACCGATGCAACGGTCTCACACTTCGCTTCTTGGGTCACGCACAGTCGTCACCTTTTCCGGGTTTTAATACAAAAGGCATAAAACAAAAACAAAAACAAAAAAAAACACCCAAAAAACAGAACTCGTTTTTTGCTTGGAGTGAGCCAGACCGATCGTTATCGGATCACGCCTTCGTTTGCCGTTGACAGAAGACACGGGTGAGTGCTGCCCACCTCCACCACGGCTCTTCTTGGCCGCTCCCCACATTGCTTTGGCTCTCAGCCTTCCCATCTCTTACAGGCACCCCAACGTTGCTGAGATGAGAGGAGGATGCCTTCCCACAAAGTCACTCCCAGTGGAAATGAATGGTAAATCCATTATCGCTTTCCTCCTCTCCCTGTCCGTTGTTTTGGGGCGGGGGCACACAGCAATGGAATTCAGTTTGGGGGTCGAAAGGTTCGGTTTAGGTCCAGGTAGTCTCTCTGCTGACAGCAGAAGTGAAAAGAAATGGGGTTACCTTTGTACCTTCGGGACCTCAGATGTGGCCAATAAAGCGAGTGCTGCCTTTCTGTGCCACCAGGGCGGTGTGGGAGCAAACCTTAGGCTTCAAGGATAAGTTTGATTACAGATGTCACACGGCACCTGCTGATAACAACCTCCATTCCTCGCTCCGTAACTGCATACCCTGTGATTTTAACGCATCCACCTCTGATTGCAGGGCAGAAATTCCCACAAAGCTGAGAAAACGCACGGATCACAATGACACGGATGGGAACGAACACGCGGTGACGGCGACTGGAACCTTAAAAGCGCGCTACAAAACCATGTTAAAGACTTTGTAAGCAGTAATAAAGGATCCGTTTCTGCTCGTAGTTGTCTGAAAGGTGCGTTTGTTCACGGCACTGCATTCCAGCGTGATGAGGGAAATGATCAACAAGCACATTCGCAAAGGGAACGGGTTGAGGGACCGTTTGGTTGCGTTGCTCTTTTTGGGAGCCGTCACCTGTGGCTGCCTTCCAACATCCTGGACCCTACGACACATCCTGAAAGCATCCCAGACCCAAAGATAAACCACCCTGGATCCTACAACGCATCCAGGCTCTGTGCTTGAGGCAAGAAGGGACGAACCCCAGCACAAAACCCCTCTTTCCTATTGCAGCTGCAAGCAGCCAACGCGGCCATGTGATGAGGACGTGGCCCAGATCGGCCCCAAAAGAATCAGGTAGAGAAAACCCCTCTTGTGTTTCCTTACATTGAACCTCTGATGGATGGAGGGGGTGGGGAGAGGAGGGATGGAGCTCCCTTCTTTCCAACCCGTTGCTTTCTCTGCTCTCTGCTCACCCCAATGTCCCGTTCTCTCCTACAGGAAAGCAGCGAAACGTGAAATCCTCCTCTGCGACTTTGAGGGCTGCGGGAAGATCTTCTCCAACCGGCAGTACCTGAACGTGAGGGCGGTGCTGGGGTGGGAGCTGTGGGGCCAGGACCCCCTTTTTCTATGCCCACCAGGTTGAGCTGAGCGTTCCCATCCCTCACGCTCTTGCCTGTTGGGGCCACCAAAGCACTGGACTGGAGTAGAACCGGATCCCCTCTCTGAGCACGCTGCCGTTTCCCTCAGGATTTGGCCATCCATCCCATTTCTGATGGAGCTGTGTGCTTGGCACAGCCACAGGGTCACTTCAAATCCCACCTTTGGGTCAAAGGAGCAAAGCAGAAGGGTGCTGAGGCGGAGGAGCCAGTAAAGGCTTCTTCTTGGCAAGGGCTGCAGCCTTCACTTCTCTTTTTTTCTCCCCCAAACCGCAGCACCATAAGAAGTACCAACACGTCCACCAGAAGACCTTCACCTGCTCAGAGCCCAGCTGTGGCAAATCCTTCAACTTCAAGAAACACCTCAAGGAACACGAGAAGCTGCACAGCGGTGAGCTGACGGCACGCATCCCATGGGAGGTCCGATCCTCCCACCTCTCCTGTTTGCCCCTTTTTCCTGACCTGGTCTCCATGCAGACATGGCCGTGCCAGTTTTCTTTCCAATCTGGAGGTCTGTCTGCCTCTCGTTCAACCTGTTTCCAGGCAGCCTGGACCCTAAAATACATCCTGAAAGCATCCTGGTCCCCCTAAAGCACACCCTGAAAGCATCCTGCCCCCCAAAACAAGTTCTAGATCCTGAAACATATCATGAAAGCATCCTAGGCCCTAAAATCAAGAATCCCAGCCTCCAAAATACATCCTGAAAGCATATTGGCCCCCTAAAACACAACCTGAAAGCATCCTGACCCCTAAACGAAAAAGTTCTAGATCCTAAAATACATCCTGGAAGCATTCTGGTCCCTAAAACAGAGAGCTCTGTACCCCGAAACACATCCTGGAAGCATCCTGGTTGCTCAGCCCAGCTGAAGCAGCCCCATTTTTCCTCTGCCCCGCAGACAAACGAGACTACATCTGTGAGTTCTGCGCCCGTTCCTTCCGTACCAGCAGCAACCTGATCATCCACAGACGCATCCACACGGGAGAGAAACCCCTCCAGTGAGTTGCTGCTCCCCTCAACACGGGGATGCTCTCCCTCCATCCCTCCTCCCATCTCGCTCTACCCTCCCCCAGGTGTGAGATCTGCGGCTTCACCTGCCGCCAGAAAGCCTCCCTCAACTGGCACATGAAGAAGCACGACGCCGACGCCTTCTATCAGTTCTCCTGCGATCTCTGTGGCAAAAAGTTTGAGAAGAAGGACAACGTCACCGCCCATAAGAGCAAGAGCCACCCCGACGCTGCCCCCCAGGCTGTGCCATCCCCCCCTCCAGCCCCAGGCATGGGGACACGAGCCGAGCTTCCGAGGGGAGATGCTCTAAGCGGAGAGGAGAAAGGCGATGGGCACGCACCTCCTGCTGCAGCTCTGGCTGAGTAATACAGAATTTGGGGCAAAATCCGGTGCTGTTGGGTGCTAACGTTGCTGTCAAGAGCGGAGGCAGGAGGGAGCACACCTTCCCGTGCGCCTCGGTTGTCCTGGAGCGGGCAGCAGGATCCACAATAAAGGGTGTTTTTGTATAAAAGCACGTTCCTCACTCCCTGAAGGGCTTTATGGAAAGCAGACAGGTTAAATTCTCCACTGTGCCCCCTGCCCAAAGGTTTACTGAGTGCAGAAATGAAAGGGATCGTTAAGACGAAGGGAGCTGGACGGGGTTCAGCCACAACTCGGGGTGCTGCTTCCACAGCCCCTATTAACAACGACTAATTAATTACAAGCTCTACCCCCAAGCCTGAGCCCTGCAGACCCTCCTTCCCCACCCTCCAGCTCCTTCTTAGCAAAAGAATCACAACAGTATTTGTGCACCCTGGAAGATCCTCCCCTCCCCAAGCCTGATGGGACTGGGGGGGAGAAGGATGGATTTGAAGGAGGACGGCGCTTTGGGCCCCATCTGCTGCTGGGAACGTGGATCAGTGGAGCACCCATGGGGGTGGGACCCCCACCCACCCAACCCAGCACAGCCCCGTGGATGAAGAGCAGCGCAGGAGTCGCTGTGGATCCCTTTTTTTTTTTGTTGTTGTTGTTCTTTTTGCACAGCAACTTTTATTTCCCCACTAAACAGAGTTAACAGTAAAGAGACACAACAGCACGGCAGGGTCACACGAGGGTGGGTTGCAAGCACGCGTGAGCTCACACCTAAACCAGCGCTTCCCCTCCCCATGGGGGGGGATTGAAGCCCACCGGGGCCACCCCCAGCCGGGTGCCGGCCCGAAACACCAGGCCTGCCTCCATCACAGCCTACCAATGCTCAGCACTAGGAGGAAGATTGCAGGGATTTGCTCTCTGGGGGGGGGGGGGGGGGGGGGGAGCAAAATGCAGGTGTGGCCCCTTCCTGGGGGAGGCAAAGCGGGGATGGGGGCAAGGGGATGCTAAAAAGGGGACCTGCAGAGCAATGGTGTGATGGGGGCTGGGTATGGCACCTCTCCCTCCTCACATGGGTTTTCTCACCTGCACGGGGCAGGTGGCTTTGCTATGGAGCAAGGAACCCCAAACGTGGCTCTGCTCCCCGATTTGCAGCCGACTTTAGAAGTACAAAAAGAGAGGGGTCTGCTGGGACAGGGGGGTCAGGAGGGGAAACCAACCCTTGTTTGAGGGTACTCAAGCAGCCAGGTCCGTCCAACCCTCAATGGCTGACTCCCCAGAAGACTGTTTTTGGGTTAAAAGACGCAAACTTCTAAAAGTAAGAACAAAAAAAACCCCAAACCCTACAGCTGGAGGAGGACCACGGGCTGCTGGGAAGCCAAGGACACGGGAGTGGGATGGGGCGCTACCGGCGGGTCGGCTCAAGCGGGCAAAGAACCAACCAGGTCAATTGCACAGGGAGAGCGAGGAGCCCACGTAGAAGAGCCAAAAGAAAGGGAAAATCTTTTCGGTGAAGGCGGCCGTGAAGGTGAAGATGGGAGCCATGTTATCGGCGTTGTAAAACGCCACCCATCCCCCCTCATAGTCCAGGTACACCCCGATCTTCCGGGGTCTCTCACAAAGGGAAAGGGGCGTCTCGGGGGAGGTGAAAGCCTGGTACTGATCCCAATTCTTCCCCTTCCAGTTCAGCCCCACCGCCCAGATCCCCTCCTCAGGGGCGAAATCGATCTTCTCCTTCCTCCGCACCGACTCACGCGCAGCCCCCAGCACCCAGCTCTCCCCATCGCCCACCTCCACCTCCCAGTAGTGCCTCCCCGCCACGAAACCCTCAGCTGCCAGCACACAAAAAGAGTAATCGAATCTCTTAGGGTTGGCAGGAAGCTCCTGGGGGGCACTTCGCAGCCGCACACTCCTCTTATCCTCCGACAGCACCAGGTAGGGGTTGGCCGTGTCCGGGTCTAGAGAGAGGTCTCCTAAAGAGGGGACAGAGATATGAGTGCCGTAACACACCCCACTCCACGCTGCTCCTTCATTTTAGGGGTCAGGATGCGCTCTAGGGACCAGAATTCCGTGTTTTAGGGCTCAGGATGCTCTCGGGATGTGTTTTAGGGACCAGGCTTCTTTGTTTTAGGGTCCACGTTGCACAGAAATGGGTGAATGGGAAACGGACAGAACCTCCAAATTGGAAAGAATTGGTGAGGTGGCGTCTGCAAAGTGTGACCAGGTCAGGAGGAGGGAGCAAACTAGAGAGAAGAGGACCCAACAAGGGATGGACGCAGACAAATATTGGGATTTTCAATGTTTCGTGAGCAAAGGAGCCATGTGGGAGCCAGAATTGGGCTCCTCTCTAATTTAGGGCAGAGGAACTCAGGCGTGCCAGCCCAACCCCTGCTGCTGTCCCACCGGTCTCGCCCGAGATATCTCCCAGAATAGAAATTTCTGCATAGAAATGACATTTTTAGCCACCAAGAGAGGGAGGAGTGTAAATATCTTTGGGTTTGAGGGCTGCTCCCATCCTCCGGGGGACCGGGAGGAAACGAGGGCTGTCAGGGCTGCAACCAAACACAGAACGGGAACGGCAGAGAGCGCTGAAGGCAGCAGGGTCTGCCCAAGAGACCACCCAACCCTGCAGCTCCTGGCACCCAGATTGACGCCTTCTGCAGGCTCTGCCAACAACTGCATCACTTCTTTGCTTCCTCTTTTCTCCTCTTCTCAACTCTGAGGTCAAAATGATGTCCCACCCCCACCACGTTAACCCCAAGAAGTAGAAACTTTGGGTTTACAAGTGGAAAAACAAAGGTCAACCCCTTCCCAAAAGCCAACAACCCTCACCTGTATCATTCTCCAACTCAAACCGAAGGTTCTCTGTGGGAATCAAAGAAGAGGAGTTCAGGCCCCCGTGGCCCCCCAACCAGGAGGAGTTCAGGCCCCCGTGCCCCCCCAACCAGGAGGAGTTCAGGCCCCCGTGGCCCCCCAACCAGGAGGAGTTCAGGCCCCCGTGCCCCCCCCAACGAGGAGGAGTTCAGGCCCCCGTGGCCCCCCAACCAGGAGGAGTTCAGGCCCCCGTGGCCCCCCAACCAGGAGGAGTTCAGGCCCCCGTGGCCCCCCAACCAGGAGGAGTTCAGGCCCCCGTGCCCCCCCAACCAGGAGGAGTTCAGGCCCCCGTGGCCCCCCAACCAGGAGGAGTTCAGGCCCCCGTGCCCCCCCCAACGAGGAGGAGTTCAGGCCCCCGTGGCCCCCCAACCAGGAGGAGTTCAGGCCCCCGTGGCCCCCCAACCAGGAGGAGTTCAGGCCCCCGTGCCCCCCCCAGCGAGGAGTTCAGGCCCCCGTGCCCCCCCCAACGAGGAGGAGTTCAGGCCCCCGTGGCCCCCCAACCAGGAGGAGTTCAGGCCCCCGTGCCCCCCCCAACCAGGAGGAGTTCAGGCCCCCGTGCCCCCCCCAACGAGGAGGAGTTCAGGCCCCCGTGCCCCCCCCAGCCAGGAGGAGTTCAGGCCCCCGTGCCCCCCCCAGCCAGGAGGAGTTCAGGCCCCCGTGCCCCCCCAACCAGGAGGAGTTCAGGCCCCCGTGCCCCCCCAACCAGGAGGAGTTCAGGCCCCCGTGGCCCCCCAACCAGGAGGAGTTCAGGCCCCCGTGCCCCCCCAACCAGGAGGAGTTCAGGCCCCCATGCCCCCCCCAACGAGGAGGAGTTCAGGCCCCCGTGGCCCCCCAACCAGGAGGAGTTCAGGCCCCCGTGCCCCCCCCAACCAGGAGGAGTTCAGGCCCCCGTGCCCCCCCCAACGAGGAGGAGTTCAGGCCCCCGTGGCCCCCCAACCAGGAGGAGTTCAGGCCCCCGTGCCCCCCCATCCAGGAGGAGTTCAGGCCCCCGTGGCCCCCCAACCAGGAGGGGTTCAGGCCCCCGTGCCCCCCCCAACCAGGAGGAGTTCAGGCCCCCGTGCCCCCCCCAACGAGGAGGAGTTCAGGCCCCCGTGGCCCCCCAACCAGGAGGAGTTCAGGCCCCCGTGCCCCCCCATCCAGGAGGAGTTCAGGCCCCCGTGGCCCCCCAACCAGGAGGAGTTCAGGCCCCCGTGGCCCCCCAACCAGGAGGAGTTCAGGCCCCCGTGGCCCCCCAACCAGGAGGAGTTCAGGCCCCCGTGGCCCCCCAACCAGGAGGAGTTCAGGCCCCCGTGGCCCCCCAACCAGGAGGAGTTCAGGCCCCCGTGCCCCGCCAGCCAGGAGGAGTTCAGGCCCCCGTGCCCCCCCAACAGGAAGAGTTTCCAGTGCTCACCCTTGAACTCCAGCAGCACTTCTTTCAGCACGGCGCTCTTTTGGGAGAAGCTCTTCAGTTTCTTCTCCAGCTCGGCAAAGCCGGGCTCTGGCTTACAGAACATCCAGCTTTCAAAGCTGGGGAGGAAAAAGCAGCATTAAGATCGTCCCCTGGAACAAAATCAGCACACAGGGAAGGAATCTGCCCCACTCTGGGGCTGATTATTCCCCTCTGTTTGTTTCCCCCTCCAGGCCAACCCTCCCAGTGAACCCAGCATGGACCTGGCTTGCTCACCTGCTTCCAGCCGTGGTGACAGCCTGCAGAGAGGAAAAGCAACATTTGTTAGTCCTGAAATCTCCTGAAATCCTCCCCAAAACTACTTATGGAGCAGCTCTCAGCAGCTGTGTCAAGGGTTGGGAACAACGCACTCATGGCAGCAGCAGAATTTGGGCTTTAAGAGAAATACTTGGGATGTTTCCTTTGAGGTTTCTCAGTCCCTGGCACCCACAGGGGACGAAGGAGTTCTGTTGTTCAGGGTCCATTTTATCCCCAAAGCTGCACCAAATTTTGGGGGAAAAAGGTAAAAGCCAGCACCCTGCAGCACATCCCACTTCTGATGTGGAGTTAATGGATCCCAGCACCGCAAGGACTGAGAGGAACCATCAGCCCACCCACTGCTGGAAGCAGAACAGAAGGACAACAGCCCCATTCTCACCGTGTTCCCGGGGTTCTTCTCTCCCGCGTGTTCTCCCAGCAGCTTGTCCAGCTGGGCAATCTCTTCTGAGAGCCTCGAGATGCTCTCATCTCTCCTCTTCACGATGTCCCTGTCCAATTCCTCCAGACGGGACAGCAGGAGCTGCTCCTTCTCCTCCAGGAAACCCCGCAGCTCTTTGCACTCAGCCACAATTTTCTGCCTCTCTACTTCGGTCTGCTTCTGCCAAAGCCAAAGGGGAGAGCTGTGTGAGATCGGTGCTCCCATGGCTGGGGAGGTTTCAGGGCAGAGCTGGAAGGTATACAGGGGAAACCCCCCCCATCCCCTGCACTCACCAGCAGGTCCTCACTCTGCCTCTCCCTCTCAGCTTTTGCTTCTTCCCGTCCTTTCCGCAGGGAGCTCAGGTGCTCCTGGGGCACCTCCTGGAAGCAGAAGGCGTTTGGTAGGAATTACTTAGGATCGGGAATGCAGAAGGAGAGGATGGTGGGGGATGACCTCCAAGAACAGATAAATATCATTAATCGTGGAGCAAACAGACACCGTTAACCCAAAGCGGGTGCAGAGCACCGAGCCCTGCCTCACCGTTATCCCCAACCCTCAGTTT
Source organism: Alectoris magna (assembly GCA_030625065.1). Taxonomy (NCBI): domain Eukaryota; kingdom Metazoa; phylum Chordata; class Aves; order Galliformes; family Phasianidae; genus Alectoris; species Alectoris magna. The sequence goes on along the minus strand of CM060577.1, from coordinate 7,063,953 downwards.
CAGGCATAAAATCCAGAAGCAAAAAACCATCCCTAAAGCTGAGCAGTTGGGAGCTGGGGGTTAAAAAAAACAAAAGGGAAACAAAGAGGGAATCAAAAAATAGACTCAGTCCGAATTCCCTGCAACAGCACAGCTGCGAATGCAAGGCGAGTCCCACCCCTACACAACCCATTTGGGATCAGCTTTCAGCTCCCGGCCCCAGAAGGGGCTGCACAGAGATACCGTGTTAAATTCGTTAAGGGCTTAATGCAATTAAACCACAGCACTCAGCCTCGTTTAAGTTGCCCAGCCTCAGATGAGGAAGCTGCCAGCAACGCTACACAAAAAGCAAAGGGGTTTTTGGAGGATATCACAGCCAGGATTGTAGGGAAATGCAAAGGTTTTATTCTGGTCCCACACACAGAACCCCCACCCCATAACGTGGGGGAGATGAGGATTTTGGGGTGCCTGGAGCGATTTTACACCTGCACAAAGATGTGAGCGAGGGGGTCCTTAACCTTTATTGGAGTGTGGGGCTCCAACACTGCATCCCCACCCCTTATGGCACCATTACTGGGGGAGGGAGGCTCCCGTAATGCACCCCCACCATATTCCCACCTAGGGAAGGGGGTCCCCATCTCCAGGTGGGGGCTGCTCCCCCTACTGCACTCCCACCCCCTTCGGCAACTTCATTGGGATGGGGGAAGCCCCCTACTGCACACCCCACAACACCTCCACCACCATGGAAACCCATTTATGCCCTATAGTTGTACTCCTCAATACATCACACCCCCCTTATATTCCCCAAACCCCGGAGGGGAAGGGGATCCCTACAGCCCCATCCACGTGCTCCCAGTGTCCCCCCCCAATGCACCACACCCCCCTTACCCCCCCCCCCAAAATCCGAAGGGGGTTCCCTACAGCCCCATCCATGCGTCCTAATGCAACACACCCAATTATCCCCCCCAAACCTCGAGGTGGGGGGGGGGGGGGGGGGTTCCTACAGCCCCGTTCCTCCCCGCTCACCTCCGCCGCGTGGGCCGCCTCCTCGGCGGGCAGCACAGTGTGGGTGCGGTGCTCCCGGGAGAGGTGGCACACAACGCACACCGCCCTCCGGTCCTGAACGCAGAACAACCGCAACGGTTCGCCGTGACGGGGACACCGGGGAGGTCCCGGCGGACCCGGAGGAGCGGCCGCGGGGAGCGGCGGAGCGGGGGCGGGTGGGCCCGGGGGGGGGTCGGCGGGGCCAGGGGGCAGCCCGAGCTGCCGGACGATGTGGACGATGTTCCCGAGGGAGCGGTTGGGGCGGAACAGCCGCTGCGGGACCGGTTCGCGGCACTGCGGGCAGCAGAGCCGCCGCGCGGAGTCCTCCCAGCACTGCGTCACGCAGGCCCGGCAGAAATTATGGCCGCATTCCGCCACCAGCACCGGGTCGGTGAAGTACTCCAAGCAAACCGGGCAGGTGAGCTCGTCCTGAAGGCTCCGCGCAGCGCTACAGGGGGCGGGCGGAACAGCGGGGGGAGCGGGCGGGGCCTCCATCGCCGCTCAGAGCTCCGCAGAGAGATCCGCACTGCTCCGCGCCTCCGCCCCGACTGACGGCCGGAAGGGGCGGGGCTACGCACGCGCGGTGCGGAATGGGCGTCTGCGCCTGCGCGGTGCTAGAGGGGGCGGAGCCGCGCGTGCGCGGTGTGCGGCACACCTTGCCGTAGCCAGGGTGGGCGGGGAAGTGCGCATGCGTGATGTGTAGGAGGGGGCTCGTGGGTGGGCGTGTGCGCATGCGTGGGGTGTGGGCGGGGTGCGCAGGGTGGGCAGTGCGCATGCGGAAAGTCCTCCATTGAGAGCCGGGGTGGGGGGGTGTGTGGGATCGTATAGGCAGTTCTGTGTGGGTCCTGAAGGGGTTTGGGGATTCCGGGGGAGGGAGGGCCGGAGGGGGATGGGTGTTTGTCGGGGTCGGGGGTTGCACTTGTCTTTTTGTAGGTTGCGTGGCTCCTTATGGAGTCATTAAGGGTAGAAAAGAGCTCTGAGGTCATTATGTCCAACCGTCAGCCCATCCCTGATCGTTAAGGTTGGAAAAGACCTCCAGAGATTACCAATTCCAATCATTAATGGGTGGAAATGGGCCCCTTTCCTGTGCTGGGCCGGCTCACCTCTCAACCTGCAGCTGTTTCCATGTAAAAAGCGTCAATTCTTGCAATGCTGGAGGAGCTCTTTGTCCCAGGGAACCCAAATTCACGGAAAAATGACCCACGTTGTCCCCCAAATCTCTCAGTCCTCTGCGGGAGGACCGTGAGGCGCAGGGAGGGTATAACACCACCGTTTCTACAGATTTGCCATCTTTTCTTTATTTTTTCCTCGCTATCTCCCGTGAAAGTTGCTCTGCGGAGAAAACACTTACGGGAGAGGTCACTTACGGGCAGAATTTGAGGTGAAAAACGACGGATTCGGGACCTGCGCCTGAGCAGCGCCGCAAAGGGGCAGCGCCCTCCTCCAAAATGGCGGCTCCGCCCCACTTTCAAAATGGCGGCGCTGTGCCCGCTTCCAAAATGGCGGCTCTGGCCTCAAGCAGCGCGCGGGAAAAAGATGCTCTTCCCCCCCCCCCCGGCGCTACGAAGTGTTTTGGGCGAGCGGGCCGAGATGGCCGCTGCTTCCTCCGCCGTGTGAAGACGGCCTGGCTCAAGATGGGCTCGGCATGATGAAGCCATGGCGTCCATCTTAGTTGAGGGCAACCTATACCTATGTGGGACGCGAGGGCCCGCCCAGGCCTCAAGGGGGGGAGTGGGGGAGGGAAGTTAGCGCCATTTTTAGGGCCATTTTCAGATCCCCCAAACCCTCAAAGGGCTCTTAAACACATCTGAGCTGTGCTCCTGGCTGCCTGGTACACGGGGAACTGCCCCTATTGACTGAAAAACCCCATTTTCACCCCAAATACAGACCCTCTGTAGGATCAGGGCAGCCTTGCAGCCCCCTCCGTCCACACTCAATAAAATGCCCTAAAATCCCCACCTCCAAATTTCGGATTTTTGTGGTTGTTTTTTTTTTTTTTTCTTTCCCCAAAGCGACGCTCAATGGCTTTGTCACCCAAAAAGTGCGTTTCTATCACCCAAAAAGGTTTTTTTCTAACTATGATTTTACTCCCATTTCTGCCCGTACCGCCACCAGAGGGCCGCGGCCCTTCTTAAAGTCCTTCCTCCCCCCCATTTTTTTTCTTTCTTTCTCTTTTTTTTTTTTTTTTTAAATTTAACTCTTCCATTTCCTGAGCCGCCGGAGGGGTCAGACCCCTCACAGCCCTCTGCCCCTTGGTGCTGCGTTTTGGGGCGAAAAAGACGGATTTTTATCCTCGAAGCAACAAAATGGGGCACCCCCAGGCATTGCCCCCAACACCTCCCGCCCGGCAGAGTGCAGGTAATGGGGTCCTGAATCCAAAAAGAGCCCAAAAATGGCTCCATCCCCATCCCCTTTCATTCTTCCCCCCCTCTTCACCACCAGCTCCCCTTTAAAACCCCCAAACACGACAGAAAAAGCATCCCCGTTGTCCTTCTGTCCATATTTCCCCCTTTAAAAACCCCAAAACCCAACAATAAAAGCTGTTCCCATTCTTCCCCCTTTAAAAACCCCAAAACCCAACAAAAAAAGCCATCTCCACTGTCCTTCTGTCCATCCGTCCCCCGTAACAAACCCTCTAAATTGAACAAAAAGAACCATTCCCACTGTACTTCTGTCCCTCCGTCTGTCCTTCCCCCATTATAAACCCCAAAACCCAACAAAAAGAGCCATTCCTGTAATCCTTCTGTCCCTCTGTCCGTCCTTCCCATTGTTCTGCTTTATGGGGTGGGCTTCTGGTGGGGCTGATCCTTCTTTTGTTGCTTTCATTTTAGCTGGAAAATGAGGAAAATGGGATGAAATGGAAAGGAAAAGAATAAGAGGGATCTGCGGTGTGAGCCTGAAATCGCCCTTTTTGTCCTCAAATCGGTAAGTCCTGCCCTAAATCCTTTCCTATCAGCCCTCTCTGCACTAAATCCTTTCCTCTCTCCCTCCCAGTCCTCCCTTCTCCATCCTGTGGTAGTGGAAAATAGGGATTCAGCGCAATCCTAAATGCTGCCCGCAGAGGGGGGTGAGCAAAAGGATTGGGGAAAGCAGGGGGGGGAATTCTTTTCCCCATTGATTTTGCAGCAAAAAGTGGCAAATTTGGTTCTTCCAGCTGCAAGAAATGTCAATTCCCCTTCCCAGAATGTTTAGGGTTGGTTCAAAGTGCCTGAAATTTGGGGGTTTTGGGGGATGGGGGAGGAATAATTGGGGAAATTGTGCTCTTTGTGGGGTGTGGGGAGTGATTGCTGGGGATTCTGGGGGGGAATTTGGGGGAAGTTTGGGACAGGAGCTTCCAGGAAGGGTTTGGGACACCTGATTTGACACTAAGGATCCTATTTCCAGATCCACGGAGAGTCTCCTCCTCGTTGTAGGGTGACATGGAGCCCTACATGCTGCTGGACCCACGGCAGAGAGCGCTGTACCGGGATGTGATGCAGGAGAGCTACGAGACGCTGATGTCCATCGGTAACACCGACCCCAAATCCTCTGTTTTTCCCCCCATTTCCATGCTCCCAACCTTTGGGGCACCCCATTTTTAGGAGAATCCCACACTGCACCCATCTAGGGGAAATCCCCTGCTTTTGATTTAATTCCCAGAGGAAGATATTGAGGATCTCTCTGCATTTTATCTGATTGGAAATGGGGTCACTGCGGTGTCCTCATGCATTTCTGTGCTCCCAGTTCTGCACCCCTCCGAATAATGGGGAAAATTTGGGGGTGTGTGCTGGGTCTGCCTCTCTGGATCTCCTCATCCTTACGCAGTGGGGCTGGGAGGCCCCTGGGGAGGGCAGAATCTGCTGACCCATCTCATTCCCCTCTATTTTATTTACAGAATTCCCTATTTCCAAACCTAACCTGCTGTCCCACGGGGATGAACCCACAGCCCTGGATCTCCACGTACCCAAGGACACCCCACTGGGAGGTGAGCCCCACGTTGCACCTCCAGCATTGTGGGGTTGGCCTTGGGTTGGCCATCACCCTAAAATGAAACATCCCCATGGCCTTGGGTTGGCCATCGCCCCAAAGTGAAACATCCCCCACGGCCTTCGGTTGGCCATCGCCCCAAAATGAAACAACCCCGTGGCCTTGGGTTGGCCATCACCCTAAAATGAAACATCCCCATGGCCTTGGGTTGGCCATCGCCCTAAAGTGAAACATCCCCATGGCCTTGGGTTGGCCATCACCCTAAAGTGAAACATCCCCATGGCCTTGGGTTGGCCATCGCCCCAAAATGAAACATCCCCATGGCCTTGGGTTGGCCATCACCCTAAAATGAAACATCCCCATGGCCTTGGGTTGGCCATCGCCCCAAAATGAAACATCCCCCATGGCCAACCCCACCTTTGGCCTTTGCCATCACTCACGTCCGCCCCTCTCTCTGCCCTACAGGTAACAGAGCAGCGCAGGAACCCACTCAAGAAGCCCCCAAAGCAAGCAAACCCACAGAGGAGGGTCCTCCCAGCAGCCCTACAAAGGGCAGGAGCAGGGAACCACCACACCTTCACCAAACCCAACCTCGTACCGTGTGCGGTGAATGCGGGAAGAGCTTCAGCCACAAATCAGCTCTGGTAAAACACCAAAAAATCCACTCCGGCGATCGCCCGCACGAATGCCCCCAGTGTGGCAAAGCTTTCATCCAACGTTCCGACCTCACCATCCACCAACGGGTGCACACGGGCGAGCGGCCCTACGTCTGCCCCGACTGCGGGCGTCGCTTCAGCGTCAGCTCCTCGCTGCTCACCCACCAACGCACCCACATTCCTGGTAGGGAGAAACCCAACCGCTGCCCTGAGTGCGGCCGCAGCTTCGCCGACGCGGAGGCTCTGGATCGACACCGTAGGAGCCATTTGGGTGGGAAACCCTACGAGTGTGGGGTCTGCGGGAAAGCTTTTGCCTGGAGTTCCCATTTGGAGCGGCATCGGCGCATCCATACCGGTGAGAAACCCTTCCAGTGCACCCAATGTGGGCGGGCGTTCGCGTGGAGCTCCCACCTGGATCGCCATATGCGCACCCACGTGACGGTGGAGGAAGAGGAGGAGGAGGAGGAGGAAGGTGGGGAGGACGAAGACCTCCCTCCTCCGCCCCAAAAATGCGCCGATTGCGGGAAGCGGCTCAACCACCAGACGGACCCACAGCGCTTCAAACATAAGGGGACCCAAACGTCACCAACCGGGGATGAGGATGGGCCCTCTGTCACCCCAATGTCAACAAATGGAGATGGACCCTCCATTACCCCACCGTCACAAAATGGAGACGGACCTTCCATCACCCCAACGTCACCAACGGGGGATGAGGATGGGTCTTCCATCACCCCAATATTCCCAAATGAAGATGGGCCCTCCATCACCCCAACATCAACTGAGGATGAAGACAGGTCCTCCATCACCCCGGCATCACCAACGGTGGATGAGGATGCGCCCTCCATCACCCCAACATCAACCAGGGATGAGGATGGGTCTTCCATCACCCCAACATCAACCAGGGATGAGGATGGGTCTTCCATCACCCCAACATCAACCAGGGATGAGGATGGGTCTTCCATCACCCCACTATTCCCAACGGGGGATGAGGACGGGCCCTCCGTGGCCCCATACCCGTGCCAACAATGCAGCACGTCCCTCACGCAGAGCTCCAACCTCAAATACCGTTGCATCCACCCCACTGAGCGACCCCATTGCAAACATCGCTTCCAACAGAGCTCGGCATCGACCAAAAACCAACAAACCCACCCCAAACCTCAGGCCGAGGAACCCACCACGAAGCCGTATCCATGCGGGGCGTGCGGGAAGACCTTCGCTTGGCTTTCCCATTTGGAACGGCATCGCCGCGTCCACACCGGGGAAAAACCATTCCACTGTGGGGAATGCGGGCGGGCGTTCGCCGTCAGCTCCCACCTGGAGAGGCACCGCAGGGTGCACACGGGAGAGAGGCCCTACAGCTGCAGGGACTGCGGGAAGAGCTTCGCCGTCAGCTCCACGCTGCGGGCGCATCGCCGCCTCCACCCCGCACGGCCCCATCGCTGCCACGAATGCGGCAAAGGCTTCGGGACGTCGGCTAACCTAGAGAAGCACCGACGGCTGCATCGTGGGGAGAACCCCTACCAGTGTGGGTTGTGTGGGAAAGGCTTTGCGTGGAGCTCCCATTATGACCGGCATCGTCTCACCCATACGGGTGAGAAACCTTTTTCTTGTGCCCAATGTGGGAAACGCTTCGGACGCAGCTCGCACCGCAACCGACACCAGCGTGCCCATATGGAAAAGCAACCCCACCACATGGGGTGAAGGGACACAGCCCTGCTTCTCTGCTGCCTTCCCTCCCCTGCCCCACAGCAGCCCTGGGTGCCACCGCTGCCTCCCAGCTCCTGAGGTAGGGGGTGGGGATTTTGGGGGGGGGGCTCACAGCCAACCTTGCATCTTTGGGGATGCCCTGCAGCTGAGGGGAGGGGGGGGGGGGGATGGGTTGTTGCCCCCTCCTCCATGCTGGGTGTTAAGGGGATGTTTTTATGTCTGGGATGCCGTCAGGGTGGGGGTCAGGATGGAATGGGGTGGGTGGAGGGGGTGCAGCGGGTGGTGAGGTGTGGGGTGGGTCTATGGGGGGTCATGAAGCACGGTGGGGAGACTTCACCCCATAGCTCTCCCCATCCTCTGCCCCGCAACGCGGGGTTGGGTGCATGGGATCCCTTAGGGGAAGGGAGGAGGATTGTGGGGACGAATGGCTCAGAAACACCTTGGGGACCCCCCCAGGTCCCCCAAACACCGCTCGGGTCGGGCTATGGGTTATGGGCTGACGGGACGGTAACCCAATAAACAGAACTTCACCAAAAATACCTTTTTTTGTGCGTCTTTTTGTCCGACAAACAGCACAGTGGGGCACAGCAGGCCCAGCTCCCACCCTACAGGACACGTCCCCGTTCTCATCCTGCAGGATCCACGCCCATTTCCCACCATGGGGCTCAAGGATACGTCCCCAGGAGCCCCAAAGCCAGCAGCTACGGGGCACAGCACTCCTTTATTTGCCACTCTTGCTTTCCCCACAGCATCCACGATGAGCCGATCCGACAGCGGTGAGGACCAGGCACAGACTGTGCGGGGTTTTGGCATCCGGGTTACCACCCCAACCCACGGCATCAGCATCCCAACGTGGGAAGGTCTCTGTGTCCCCAGCTGAGCGGTCCCAAGAATGGGAGCTCTGTCCCCACAGCGCCGCTCTGTTTGCTCCCCATCCCACCATTTCTCCACCATCCCACCCCGCCGAGCTCACCGTCACCGAGCTCCCATCACCGCTGCAGGCTCTGCTTGACCCCACAGCTCAGCGGGGCCGCACGGAGGGATTCTCCCCCCTCAACCCTCTCCTCCACGACAACCAAAGCCGCTTTGGGACCGTGGCTGCGGCGGTGCTTGGCCAGGTGGGACCCCTGGCTAAAGGCTTCACCACACTCGGGGCACTCGTAGGGCTTCTCCCCTGTGTGCACCCGGCGGTGCCTCTCCAGGTGGGACGCCCAAGCGAATCCCTTCCCGCAGTCCCCGCAGGTGAAGCTTTTAAGGGCCGCGTGGCCGCGTTGGTGAGCCAGGAACGGCGGGGCGTCCTCAAAGTGTTTCCCACAGTCCCCACACTTGTAGGGCCGGTCGGGGCGGTGCGTCTTGCCGTGCTGAAGCAGGTGGGCTTTCTGCGAGAAGCGCTCCCCGCACAGCCCGCACGGGAAGGGCCTCTCCCCGGTGTGCACCCGAAGGTGCCGTTGCAGATGGGACGCCCAGGCGAAACCCTTCCCGCAGTCCCCGCAGCGATGGCTGCGCTCCCTCCGGTGACACCGCTGATGCCTCAGCAGCGCCGAAGAGGCACGAAAAGCCTTCCCACAATCTGCACAGCGTAGGGGTTTCTTCCCGGCGTGGGTCCGGCGGTGCCGAATGAGGTCGGAGCTTTGGCCGAAGCATTTCCCGCAGGCGGAACAGCGGTGAAGCCTCTCTCCTACGTGGCTGCGGCGGTGTTTGGCCAAGTGGGAACCCTGGCTGAAAGCTTCACCGCATTCAGGGCACTCGTAGGGTTTCTCCCCTGTGTGCACCCGACGGTGCCTTTCCAGGTGGGATGCCCAAACGAAGCCCTTCCCGCAGTCCCCGCATTTATGGGGTTTTTCAGCCGCGTGGCCCCGGCTGTGTTCAAGGAGTTCGGCGGATCCGGCGAAGCGTTTGCCGCACTGTTGGCATTTGTGGGGTCGATCGCTGCTGTGGGTTCGGCGGTGCTGGAGGAGGTGGGAGCTTTGGCTGTAGGATTCTCCGCACTCGGGGCAGCTGTAGGGCCGTTCGCCCGTATGGACCCTCCGGTGCCTCTCTAAATGCGACGCCCATGGGAAGGATTTGCCGCAATCGGGGCAGCCGAACGGGCGGTCCCGCACCCGGGAGAGCTTCACCCCATTGGGTTTGGGGGTCGGGATGGTATGGGGTGTCTGTGTGAGTCCAATAGGGACGGCTTTGTCGGGGCGTTTCGCTTTCCGCCTGTTGGATCCCAGAGTTTGGTTCTGCGTCGGGTTATGGGGTGGCTGCATCCGGGGCTCCTCTGACCCCACAGCGTCTTCCTTCAGCCCCACGGTGTCCTCCTCTGCTGCTTTGTGGTTCACCAAGCCATGAGCTGCGGGAGATGGGGGGGGAATGGGATCAAAACAGGGTTGGGATAGATAGAATGGGGTCGGGATGGATGGTATGGGGTCGGCCCCAAAACTGCAGCGGCTGCGGCACCCAAAGGGGGGGGGGGGGGTGCAGCAATGGGGCGCCCCCCAAAAAATCATAGAAAATGCCAGGATTTGGGGAATCCTCCCCTCACAGCCGCCAGCCTCCCTCCTCCTCCTCCTCCTCCCCTAAAAATGGGGCACCCCAAAGGTTGGGAAAAATGGAAATGGGGGGAGAGGGGGGGGTGGAAATAAAGGATTTGGGGTCGGTGTTACCGATGGACATCAGCGTCTCATAGCTCTCCTGCATCACATCCCGGTACAGCGCCTTCTGCCGCGGGTCCAGCAGCACGTAGGGCTCCATGGCAGGCAGAGCATCCCCTACAGGGAAGGGAAACCCCTAAAACGGGGGGGGGGGGGGGGGGGGGGGGAAATCACCCCAAAACCGGAGCTGGATTTATTGGTTCGTTTGTGTGTGGAGGCAGAGCCAAAACGTGGGATTTTTATCCCATATTCCTACCCCGGTCCGGGATGAACTCCCCCCCCCCCCCAATCCTACAGAGGGGGGGGGGGGGGGGGGGGAGGGGTTGGGGACCCCAGCAGCCACATTTTGGGGGAAAAACACAACAAATCGGAGCATTCGCTGCAAAGGGATTGGGGGGTGGGGGGGGGAGGGGGAAGGAGGGGGGCTGAGAGGCAGCGATCCCAGCAGCCGCGCGTTTCCCACCCCATCGCATCACTCTTCACCCCAAAACCATTCCCCATATTCCCCCCCACACCCTCTCCATCCACACCCCGACCCCCTTTTCCCACCCCACCATCGCGGGGAACGACCCCAAAGCCGAGCGCGGTGCGCTACAATTCCTCCTCCCCCCAATTTTCCCCCACCACCCCGGTACCTGGAATTAAATCCATACGTTGGGAAAACGCATCCTATAGGGCGCGGATCCTCACGCCCCCCCCCCCCAAACCCCACAATGGAGGCGAACCCAGCGCTGCTCCGGAAGCTTTGCTATGGGATCCGGGCACTAAAAGGCACCGAGCGGAGCTCAGCGCTTCCCCAGAGCCCCCTAGAGGTGACCCAACCCCACATCCCCGCCCCACAAGCCGAAGGACGGCTGTCCCGTTCCGCTGCCCCACATCTTTGGGGTGTTGGGTATGGAAATCCCATTCCCTTTAAGTGTACTGAAGGGATCTGAAGGGTTACTGCAGATGCGTTGGATATTGGGGTTATCCACAGGGAAAGAGGAGGGACGTGGTGGGATTTGGGGTTATCCGTAGGGAAAGAGGGGGGACGTGGTGGGATTTGGGGTTATCTGTAGGGAAAGAGGGGGGACGTGGTGGGATTTGGGGTTATCTGTAGGGAAAGAGGGGGGACGTGGTGGGATTTGGGGTTATCCGTAGGGAAAGGGGGGGAACGTGGTGGGATTTGGGGTTATCTGTAGGGAAAGAGGGGGGATGTGGTGGGATTTGGGGTTATCCGTAGGGAAAGAGGGGGGACGTGGTGGGATTTGGGGTTATCCGTAGGGAAAGAGGGGGGACGTGGTGGGATTTGGGGTTATCCGTAGGGACAGAGGGGGGACGTGGTGGGATTTAGGGTTATCTGTAGGGAAAGAGGGGGGACGTGGTGGGATTTGGGGTTATCCGTAGGGAAAGGGGGGGAACGTGGTGGGATTTGGGGTTATCCGTAGGGAAAGAGGGGGGACGTGGTGGGATTTGGGGTTATCCGTAGGGAAAGAGGGGGGGACGTGGTGGGATTTGGGGTTATCCGTAGGGAAAGAGGGGGAACGTGGTGGTATTTGGGCTTATCTGTAGGGAAAGAGGGGGAGCCTGGTGGGATTTGGGGTTATCCGTAGGGAAAGAGGGGGGACGTGGTGGGATTTGGGGTTATCCGTAGGGAAAGAGGGGGGACGTGGTGGGATTTGGGGTTATCTGTAGGGACAGAGGGGGGACGTGGTGGGATTTGGGGTTATCCGTAGGGACAGAGGGGGGACGTGGTGGGATTTGGGGTTATCCGTAGGGAAAGAGGGGGGACGTGGTGGGATTTGGGGTTATCCGTAGGGAAAGAGGGGGGACGTGGTGGGATTTGGGGTTATCTGTAGGGAAAGAGGGGGGACGTGGTGGGATTTGGGGTTATCCGTAGGGAAAGAGGGGGGACGTGGTGGGATTTGGGGTTATCCGTAGGGACAGAGGGGGGACGTGGTGGGATTTGGGGTTATCTGTAGGGAAAGAGGGGGGACGTGGTGGGATTTGGGGTTATCCGTAGGGAAAGAGGGGGGACGTGGTGGGATTTGGGGTTATCTGTAGGGAAAGAGGGGGGACGTGGTGGGATTTGGGGTTATCCGTAGGGAAAGAGGGGGGACGTGGTGGGATTTGGGGTTATCCGTAGGGAAAGAGGGGGGACGTGGTGGGATTTGGGGTTATCCGTAGGGAAAGGGGGGGAACGTGGTGGGATTTGGGGTTATCTGTAGGGAAAGAGGGGGGATGTGGTGGGATTTGGGGTTATCCGTAGGGAAAGAGGGGGAACGTGGTGGTATTTGGGGTTATCTGTAGGGAAAGAGGGGGAGCCTGGTGGGATTTGGGGTTATCCGTAGGGAAAGAGGGGGGACGTGGTGGGATTTGGGGTTATCTGTAGGGACAGAGGGGGGACGTGGTGGGATTTGGGGTTATCTGTAGGGAAAGAGGGGGGATGTGGTGGGATTTGGGGTTATCTGCAGGGAAAGAGGGGGGACGTGGTGGGATTTGGGGTTATCTGTAGGGAAAGAGGGGGGATGTGGTGAGATTTGGGGTTATCCGTAGGGAAAGAGGGGGAACGTGGTGGTATTTGGGCTTATCTGTAGGGAAAGAGGGGGAGCCTGGTGGGATTTGGGGTTATCCGTAGGGAAAGAGGGGGGACGTGGTGGGATTTGGGGTTATCTGTAGGGAAAGAGGGGGGACGTGGTGGGATTTGGGGTTATCCGTAGGGAAAGAGGGGGGACGTGGTGGGATTTGGGGTTATCCGTAGGGAAAGGGGGGGAACGTGGTGGGATTTGGGGTTATCCGTAGGGAAAGAGGGGAGACGTGGGATTTGGGGTTATTGCAGCCATGGGGATGGTTTTGGGGTCCCTGTCGGGTAACAGGGTGCAGTGGGGGACTGGGTGGGGTGAGAAAAGGGTTTCTCCTTCAGTGGCATGGATGGAGCTGTAGGCACAACATTTGGGGTTCCCACCTGAGAAATGGGACCCCATTACTGAGGAAACATATGGGGACTTGAGTTTGCCCCCCCACCCCAGAACACCTCAGCCCCTTCAAACTCACTTCCCCATGAGCTCATTTCACTGCAGAAAAGCCCCCCCACCCCACAGCTACACCCTATAAGGAACCATCCCAAGCAGCTCGGGTGCAGAACCCTTAAATTACCCCTAAAGGCAGCTGTGGGTAAAGCAGAAACACCTGGGACTTCTTGGGGTTTCCCCATACGTCAAGTTTTGGGGTTCCCTATACCTCAGTGTTTGGGTTCCCTATACCTCAACACTTGGGGTTTTCCCATACATCAAATTTTGGGGTTCCCTATACCTCAACACTTGGGGTTTTCCCATACGTCAAATTTTGGGGTTCCCTATACCTCAACACTTGGGGTTTTCCCATACGTCAAATTTTGGGGTTCCCTATACCTCAACACTTGGGGTTCCCTGTATCTCAAAGTTTAGGGTTCCCTATAACCTCAACGTTTGGGTTCCCCAGACCTCAACACTTGGGATCCCCTATATGTCCATGTTGGGCTTCCCCAGACCTCAACACTTGGGGTCCCCTATATGTCCATGTTGGGCTTCCCCAGACCTCAACACTTGGGGTCCCCTATGTGTCCATGTTGGGCTTCCCCAGACCTCAACACTTGGGGTCCCCTATGTGTCCATGTTGGGGTTCCCCATACCTCAACACTTGGGGTCCCCTATATGTCCATGTTGGGCTTCCCCAGACCTCAACACTTGGGGTCCCCTATGTGTCCATGTTGGGGTTCCCCATACCTCAACACTTGGGGTCCCCTATATGTCCATGTTGGGGTTCCCCATACCTCAACACTTGGGGTCCCCTATATGTCCATGTTGGGGTTCCCCATACCTCAACACTTGGTGTCCCCTATATGTCCATGTTGGGCTTCCCCAGACCTCCACACAGGCAGGGGTGCTGCAGGGGCTCTTCCCCCCACACGTCCCTATGGGGCGCTGGATTTGCTGCTCACCCACCCCACAGAACAGAGCAGGAGCTCTTTAGGGCAAAAAGGACTCTTGAGTTTATTTCTCCCTTCCCCTCTCATTTCTCCCTACGGCAGAAGGGCTCCTCACGGCATGACGGTCTCCATCTTCAGCTCCCCAAAGAGAAGGTGGAGGAAGAAGAGTAGGACGAGGAGGAGGAGGAGGAGGAAGAAGGGAACCCAGCTCTGCCCTCCATCACCGCATCCACCGCCGCCCTCAGCTCCAAGGTCCCAATGAAGGAGCCTCGGCGCTGCCGCCGGCGCTGATCCGCATCGCTGACCAAACCCCTGGAGAAGGTGGCCATGAAGGAGCACATCACCTTCCTGGCCGTGATGGACATCCGTTGGGATGTGGGTGTCAGCAGCTCGGACCGACGGGATGCGTTCCTCCTATGGGGTTCAGTCCTCATCCCATTGCTGGATCCTCTTTGGGATCGTCTCCATCGCCTCCTTGGAGACGGAGAGCTCCATTGAACGCGGTGGAATTTCTGCCTCCTCTTCCTCCTCTTCCTCTGCTGTTGGCTCTGCCCCTCGGTGGGCACAGCCATGGGTTCCCCACGTCCTCCTCCCCGGGATGGGGTCCCCCAGAAGTCCTATGGTGCTCTATGGGGCAGCATTCCGACGAGGCACAGCGATTGGTCGGCCGTCCTAAAGTTGTTGTGATGTCAGCCTTCCTCGTTGGAATTTCCACGACAATTTGGGCCCAAAGGATGGAGAATTGGGTCTCCCCAAAACCCACCCCGGCTTGATGAATGGGGATGAGGAGGGGGAGGAAGGCTGCTGGGTGTCAGGATGGCCGAGTGGTCTAAGGCGCCAGACTCAAGGCTGAGCCTTCCCGATGGGATTTCTGGTCTCCGTATGGAGGCGTGGGTTCAAATCCCACTTCTGACACAGCTTTTTTTTTTCGCCCCCCCCCCCCCCCAAATTTGGGATATTTTCCCTTTTTCCCCCCACCCTACACCTTGCCGCCCTACACCCACAGACCCCACAGACCCCATACATACACGGAACCCCTTTGCAAAGCTCACCCGTGCGTCCAGAAAACACAAAGGGCGCCACCAGGGATGCTCCCACCCATAGGTGCAGCACAGAACCCCCACCCATGGGTGAGTGCCCACAATGGGGCCACACCCCCCCAGCAGGACCCTTACACCTTCCTCCCTGGTGGTCTAGTGGTCAGGATTCGGCGCTCTCACCGCCGCGGCCCGGGTTCAATTCCCGGTCAGGGAAAATCCTTTTCTAAAGAAACTCCACCCCAATTTTTTTCTCTATTTAATTTCTTAAAGTGAATCCACCCCTGAAAGCACGTATTTAATTTGGCTGGGTTTGAGCTGTTCCACTGCCACCTCCCACCCCTTCCAGCTAACCCCATACGCAACCCCATCACCTCTCCAAAAGGGCACGGAAACCCTTTATTTCCCCAATACAAAACACCCTCAGCTTCTAGCTAATTAAATCCCAGCCAAAGGGAAATAATTAACCAAGACAAAGGCATCGATGCTGCAAAACGCTGCGGAGTTTGCATTTATTGCAATGCTGTGGTGCTATTTCACACCCTTGGCACACCCTTGCTTGACCCCCTTCGGGTATCCAATGGTTGCGTTGGTTTCTCTGCCTCTTTTTGGGGTTTCACCCCTCTCCCTTTTGGGATTTGGGTCTTGTCCCCCCTTCTTCTATCCCCTGGGTGGGTTTGGGGGAGGGATGGGGCTGGGCGTTACCGCCCGCCGGCCGCATGCTTCCAGTTCCTGGGCATGATGTGGTGCAGGGCAGCCCTCACATGCGTGGGTCCCACCATGGGACGTTGGCTCTCCTTCCTCAGCCGCTCCGCTTCGCTCTCCACCTTCCTGCAGACGTCCTTTAGGAAAGCCACCATCAGAGCTTTGGCTTCGCGGGACAGGAGCCTGCCGTCCTGCCTGAGCATCTTGCTGGGGTCGAAGGAAGGGCTGGAGGACCTTTTCTTCTGTCGTTGTTTGGGTTTTGGCTTTGTTTTCCCATTGAATTTCACCTTCTTGGCTGGGGTTCTCCTTCTTTGAGTCTTCTGACGAGTCCTTTTCTGGGATCCTCCCCTTGGCCGGGGTCTCTTTCCCTTTTGGGGTCTTTTCTTCCTTTCCCCCGCAGACACCATGGCTCAGCTGCGTCCTTCTGTTGTCCGGACCCCAAAATCCAACAGAACTCTCCACCCAATCCCTTTATGCAAATTAGCATGCAAATGAGGAGCCCTACGATTGGCCAAAAGAGCAATACTCCTCCCCCCACACCTCATAACCCTCAGTGGGGTCACTGGGTTCCCCCTGGTGCCCCCAATGTCTCCTACTCCTTTGGGTCCACCATGATGGTTAGCCATCCAATTAACCCAAATTAACAGACTGTGGGGAAATCGACCTGACTGTGTCCACGGGAGACTTTGGGGTGGGGAGGAAATGGAACCGGAGCAAGTCCTTTGGATTTGAATATCTTTCCTCAACTGTTGTCACCAGCAAACCCAGGCCTGTCTGTCAGCTGGAAGACTAACCATGGCTAATTACTTCGTTAACGAGTCCACCCCAATACACCCATCGTGGTCACCCAGATTGGCTCCAAAGGGGCCGAGCCTATTTTCATTAACGAAATCACTCATTAATCACTGTCACGGCCCAAACAGAGTTGGCAAAAGGCTGATTAACATCGTTTATTGTCTGCTAATGACTGACAGAGCAGAACAACGGGTAGTAAAAGCAAACCCTGATTGCCCCATGCACGAAGTATTGATGTTTTTTTACCCCACATGCATGAACTCAACCCATGGAGCTGCAGGATCCTGGACCTGAGGCTCTGCTCCCCTTCGTTTGTCCTCATTTATCCAAATCGATCCAAATTTGTCCAAATTTATTCTTCCAGTTGATCGGCCTTTACCCTAATTTACCCAAATTCACCCAATTCACTCTCCTGATGTACCCAGATTCACCCCATCCACCCTTCTAATTAACCCAAGCCTATCCAGTTAACCCAAATTTATCCTCCAAATTAACCCAAAGTCCCTCGCAATGCTCCACCTCTTTCCTGTATGGACTCAGGGTGAATCTTCTGCCCCAAATCCCAACAGCTGCAACGGGGAACGGGAAGCAAAGGCAGCCACGATAGAACGAAACAATTTGCAGGGCTTTTTTTTTTTTTTTTTTAAACGAATTTCTCCATTCTTTTTTGCATCACCCCTTTGCTGTCAGTTCCCCATAGCAAAGAATTCCCAGCAATGAAGGGGGGAGGGAACCCCCTGACCCCCCAATGCCCCAACAGACTCTCATCCCCATCCCATGTGTTGCAACGAGTTTCAGATGGAAGCTGCACTTCCAGTCAGCCTCACGGAAGCAGCAGCAGAAGGAACAAGGGAGGAACTCGTTTTGCAATTAAGAGCTGCTCATGCCCTGACAATAAAGCCATCCTGCGAGGCTGGTCACGGAGCAACATGTAATTACACGTGTAATTTCTCCGTGTAATTTTCAAATCACTCAAGAAATCCTTGCTTCATCTCCACATTTGATGGTGTGGATTTGGGTTCGACGCTGGGGAGAGGCGAAAGGGTTTGGTTAAAGGGGGGCATCAGGATGAAGTCCCCAGAGCAACAAGAAACGGGGAGGGGAACCGTGCAACCCTTGAATTGTCCTTTAAATGGGGTTATCCGTGGGCATCCTCCAGCTGGTTTTAATGGGAATAGAAGGAAGTGCATGGGCTGGTGAGGTGGACGCGGAGGGAGCAGCCCCACAAAGGAGACCGGCTTGCCAAATTTGTGCTCTCACCGCCCATGGCCTTGCAGGAAAAACCCACACCCTGACTTCTTCCAGGAAAACCCAATGCAGGCAGAGTTATGAAACATTCATGCTTGCGTGACCCATTCACCAGCACTGGGAGAAACCCTACTGAACTGGGAGCTTACTGGAGGGCCACGTCGGATGAGATTTGAGGTGGTGGTTTCCCAGCCCGTGGGGAGGTTGGGGTGGTCTTAATGTCCTTCTCACCCCAACGCCTTATAGGATTTGGGGATCCCTCCATTCAATGATCTCCTTAAGCAGAAAAACCCACAGCTACGTGACCACCTCAACCAAAAGCGAGCAGCTCCTCAACCTGACCTGCCCTCACCCCGTGGTTCTGCAGAACCCACTTACGGGGCGTTAATTAAACCATAATGTTTGACATGTGGGACCAACAATTACCACGAGCACATCGGCGCTCAACGGTTCTCCAGCATTCTTTCTTACTTTCTGACGAGCTTCAGTGTGATGGATGGAAACGCTCAGCGTGGGGGAAATTTTGCTGCTTCGGTAAAAAGAACTGGAAAAAAAATAAAATAAAATAACCCAAACCAAACAAACGAAAAAAAAAAAGAGGTACTGAAAGGAGCTAGAAAACGAAGAGCAAAGCTCCTGTCGTAGTTTTATGGTCACATGCCTGCGGTGGCCATGGGAAGGAATTTCCATCACTTCTGCATGCAGGTTCAGGCTCTGAAGTGAGCAGAACTGAAAGCATTAGAGAAAAGGAGTTATTCATACTGTTATTTTATTGAAAGAGGATGAATTTAGTTAAATAAACAAAATAGCACCGTTCCACTTTGGCCATTTGGGTAAAGACACCTCTTGGTTCCCTCTGTGCCAATGGAAGGAAGACCAACACAACCCAAGTGATGGAATAGCTGAGTGCACGATGGATGGGCTTCCATCTGGAGATACCATTGTCATCACCAGAAGGGATATTTTGGATGGATTTCCACCTGGAGATACCATTGTCATCATTGGAGGGGATATCTCAGATGGATTTCCACCTGGAGGTGCCACCATCATCACCAGAAGGGATATTTCAGATGGATTTCCATCTGGAGATACCATTGTCATCATTGGAGGGGATATCTCAGATGGATTTCCACCTGGAGATACCATTGTCATCATTGGAGGGGATATTTCAGATGGATTTCCACCTGGAGGTGCCACCATCACCACCAGAAGGGATATTTCAGATGGATTTCATCTGGAGATACCATTGTCATCATTGGAGGGGATATCTCAGATGGATTTCCACCTGGAGATACCATTGTCATCATTGGAGGGGATATCTCAGATGTATTTCCACCTGGAGATGCCACCATCACCACCAGAAGGGATATTTCAAGTGGATTTCCACCTGGAGATGCCATTGTCATCACTGGAGGGGATATTTCAGATGGATTTCCACCTGGAGGTGCCACCATCATCACCAGAAGGGATATTTCAGGTGGATTTCCATCCTTTTCCACTCTTCCTTCCCATAGCACAGAAGGGTGAGGCCGCCCTTTGTGCCTTCTGATGATCACGTCCCGCAAATGGATGGCTCATGATCAAAGGAGGTGACACCAGTGAATTAAAAAAAAAAAATAAAATAAATAATAAAGAACAACAGTAAAAGGAAATACAAAAGAACTGGATGTGTACTCAGCTGCTACTTCCCCTTCTTATGACATACTCTGCTTTCTTCCGGGGTGGATTTTTTTTTTTTTTACTTAAGCCAGGGTATAAAATGGAAACTAATCTCAGCAGAGGAGTCGCCTGCCTACTGCAACCATGGCTGCGATGGGTGAGTGGTTCTCCCTTGGAATTATTGCTTTGTTTTTCCTACTTTCCTTCAGAGTTCCTTCTTCATTTGCCTTCGATGTCACCTCCTGAAGGCCCCCACCTCAAACCTTTCCATCGAACCGCTCTATTCTATGACCCCATAGGATTTACCTTAGTGGGCAGTGGGACCCTGACCTCCAGGAAAGATCTCTTTCGTCTCCCACAACATCCAAGGGCATGTAGGGTTATCACGTTGGTTGGGATGGAGAACTCCTGAACACCAGAAAAGTTCTCCTTTGCCTTCCATGTTGTCCAGAAGTATTTGGGGTTGGCACATTGGATGGGATGGAGATCTCTTCATCTCCAGAAAAGATCTCCTTTGTCTTCCACATCACCCCATAGTATTTAGGGTTATCGTGTTGGATAGGATGGAGATCTCCTCACCTCCGGACCTCCTTTGCCTTCCACACTGGCCAAAAGAATTTGGGGTTGACACGTTGGATGGGATGGAGACCTCCTGACCTCCAGAAAAGATCTCCTTTGCCTTCCACACCATCCCTCAGTATCTGAGGAGGTCACCTTGGGTGGGATGGAGACCTCCTGATCTTTTAGAAGGTCTTTGTCTTCCACATCATCCAGAGGTATTTGGGGTTACCACGTTGGGTGGGATGCAATGAGCCCACGTCCACCGAAACCCCACTCAGTACGCTGTCCTTCAGGGAGGTCAGGGCAGTGATGGTGTTGGATGAAGACAATTAATGCCATTTTCCTGCACAGCATCGCTTTCAGCCATGCTTTTAAGGCAGCCCTCCTATTAACTGGGCTAATTACAGCAGCTGCTCTCTAATTATTTTGCACCATCACCATCAGCATCTTCAGGAAAGTGAGGCAGTCAAGGGCTGCTCCTGCAGCTCTGAGAAATCACCCCTGGGGGCAGCAGCTCTGGGGTTCAACCACTGTCCATGAGTTTGGACTGGGGCTGGTCCAGCTGGGCTGTGCTTTCAACACAGGTTTTCCCATGAATTAGGATGACTCACGGTGTGGTTACAAAAGATGTTGGTGGTTTGGTTTTTCCCCAGAAAGAAACTGGAAAAGAAAATTAATCCTGTAGTAGAACAAAAAGATCAGGAACTCCCCGTCGGGGTTTCTGTCCACACTTCTCTTCCGCCACTTATCTTCATCCATCTGACATCTGTCTGACAGATGTATAACCTTGGATTACAGATATACAACCTCTTTGTACTCCCAGCGTGATATCTCCTCCCTCCATTGTGCCACCCAGGGTAAAAAAAAAAAATGGGATAAATCACTGTGACAAGGGAGGAGGAAGCGGGCACAGCGATTTATTCATTTAAATTGCCTCCCTTCCTCGCATGCAAATAACATTTAATTACCATTCCTCGTTAGCCTTCTTCCAAATGCTCCTCCTATTGGGACTCGCCAGCGCCAAGAGGTTCTCGTGCTTCCCTGAGTACTGCCTCCACGACAAGGACTACGAAGAGCTGCTGAGTATTGTGAAATATGGGCTGGAGCCCACGACGCGTCCATCGAATGTGATCATCGTTGGGGCTGGGATCAGCGGGCTGACAGCAGCTAAGTTGCTCCAAGATGCTGGCCATAAGGTGAGGGGGTGGCACATTGTGTGTGTGTGTGGAGGGGGGTTGGCTTCTGACATCAAAGGTTGTCCAGCCTGGAGTGAGGAGTCATTGATTCTGGGGGGGGGGTTGGGGAGGGGTCAATGCACTTCTGGGGGGATCAATGCATTTCTTGGGGGGAATCAATGCATTTCTGGGGGGGAATCAATGCATTTCTGGGGTGTATCAATGCACTTCTGGGGTGGCTTGATGGAAGAACCCAAAACCCATTTGCCATCTCTACCCTTTACAGGTCACCATTCTGGAAATCAGCAATAGGGTGGGTGGGAGGATCAGGACCTACCGGGAAAAGGATTGGTACGTGGAGCTGGGAGCCATGCGCCTGCCGAGCAAGCACAGGTGAGCTGCAGTCCTCTATCAGGGGAGAGGACTTTCAGGGCCAGATATCTATTTTGGAAGTCATGACCCCAAAAGTTGGGTGAGTTCCCACCAGTTGGGCACTCAACCTGGTGTCCGTAAGAGGATGGAGCCAAGCAAGGCTTGGGCATCAACCAGAATGCTCTGGGAAGAAGCCACGGGGTGTCCCCAGACACAACACGTGTCCTGGAGTGGGATCAGAGCCCTCCTCCTCCTTCAGAAGAAGAAATAGTTGTCTTTGGCTCTCTCCCAACCCAACCAATTCTGCATTCTGTGAACCTGGCTCTTGTTCCCCACGACATTCTTGTAGGTCTCCTTTCCCTGGGGTTGCTGCACTGAGGCCGGACAACTTCCAAACAGCAAAAAATATAGAGATAGGAGTGCCTAAAATATCCAAAACCCGCACTTAAAAGCCAAAGTGATTACATAGGTGCACCAACGTCATCAGTGTAGAAAGGTCCTTCAGTGCCAAAGTCATACATGGGTGCACCAACGTGCTCAGTGGGAAAATGCCCTTTCCAGGATTCTTTGGGAGGGTTCACCAACAACACTTCTCACCTCCTCTGCTCCATTCCAGGCTGGTACGTGAGTTTATAAGGCAGTTTGACCTGAAGCTCAACCCGTTCCGCCAGACGGATGACAACGCCTGGTACTTCGTGAACGGCATCCGAGCGAGAGTGGCAGAAGTAAACAGAAACCCCGACATCCTGAATTACACCCTGAGGCCATCAGAGAGGGGCAAAAGTGCCAGCCAGCTCTACAGGGAAGCTCTGCACTCGGTATGTGGTCATCAAGCCAACCCAGTTGGTATGGGGTCATCAAGCCAACCCAATACGACGAGCTCAGCCCATTACCAAACCCCACAAAACCCCCAAATGAATCCCAACAGAACAAAATTTCTTTGGGAAATGCATTTTTTTTTCCCCCTTTGCCTCCTTGACTCCGCCAATATTTCCTCTCCAGGCTTTCAAGAAGTTCCAAACCATGGACTGCAAGGAGTATCTGGCTAAACACGACTCCTTCTCCACCAAGGTAAAGGGCGATTCCGTGCGATCCAGTTGGTGGAGAGGGGGGCAGATTGGGTCAGAAATTCCCAATTTGCTCATTTTGAGATCTGTCCACCTCAATTGGAAGAGGCACTGATCCACAAGGAGCTACAGCTGTATCCCAAAAGATCCGAGCAGATCAGGGCATGAATTTTGTCTGGGGGTTGATCGATGCACTGAGAGAATGACTCCAGGCCTTGACTTCTCCTTGGTTCCCATAGGAATATTTGATTAAAGTTGGAAATCTGAGCCGTGGAGCTGTGCAGATGATTGGAGATTTGCTGAACGAGGACTCGGGGTTTTATCTGTCCTTCCTTGCCTCGCTGTGGGATTTTGATATCTTCTCTAACGGGGAGAGGTAAGATGTCATCTCTCATGGGGAGAGGTACGAAGCTTCCTGTAAGAGAGAACCTCACTTTGAGCTGCTCTAAGAAAATGAGACAGGAAATATTAGTGTGGTTTTGATATCAGAATGGGAGATCTTTTCTCAAAGGGTCACTGATCTCTCCGGGAGAGATTTTACAATTCAAACCTCTGGGAGAAGTTTTGCCTTCACCAAAACCCAACGCTTTTCCTTCTTCTCCCTTCCAGCTTTGACGAAATCACGGGAGGATTCGACCAGCTGACCAAAGCCTTCCACAAAGCACTGCCGGGCGTTATTAAATTCAATTGCACTGTGGAAAAAATCATGACGAAGGGAGGGAAGGTCCGGGTGTTCTACCGCGCTCCGGACACCCTCGCCCCAAGCATAGCGACCGCAGATTACGTCCTGGTCACCTCCTCGGCCAAAGCCACGAGGCACATCCAGTTCTTCCCACCTCTCTCCCCAACCAAAAACGAGGCTCTCCGCTCCATCCACTACGCGAGCGCTTCTAAAATCGCCTTGGCTTGCACGGAGAAGTTCTGGGAGAAGGATGGCATTCAAGGAGGGCAATCCATCACCGACCGCCCTTCCAGGTTTATCTACTACCCAAGCCACAACTTCTCCAGTGGGGTTGGGGTCATCTTGGCTTCCTACACCTGGAACGACGACGCTGAGTTCCTCATGCCTTTAGAGGACGAGAAATACTTGGACGTGGTTCTCCAAGACTTGTCGGACATCCACCAGGTGAGCAAGAGTTACCTTCAGTACACTTGCGACCGCTACGTGATACAGAAGTGGCAGCTGGACAGGCATTCCCTGGGAGCCTTCGCTGCCTTCACGCCGTATCAGTTCACCGATTACTCCCAGGCACTCTTCGAGCACGAGGGGAGGGTGCATTTTGCAGGAGAACACACTGCCCAGCCTCACGCCTGGATCGACACCTCCATGAAAGCTGCCGTGAGGGCAGCGAGCAACATCCACGATGACAGCGAAACCCGAAATTTCAGCCTTAACCGTGTAGACCCGGAGGGCTTCGTGGAAAAGGGAGAGCTCTGAGCTCGCTGGGTTTGGGGTTGGAACGTACTTTTGGTGGGGTCGATCTCTTTCTGAGAAGATTCGGCAGAAGGACGTTGGCAGGAAAGGTGTTAAAGAAAAATAGTTGGAAAAAAAAATAATAATATGGAAAAGCCTCTTGTTCTCACATGGGAGATTAACAGCCTCCTGGTCCAACATTTGGGAAAGGGGGGATTCGTGATGGAGAGCCAACTTTTCATGACCTCATGCTGCTCGGGTGCAATGCGGTGAGTCCCAGTTTGTGCACAAAGCACCACAGAGAATGGCTCAGATGGAATAAAATCACCATTTTCCACTCTCTTGTTTCTGATGCACCTCTGTCTCCCCATAGAGAGAGGTCTCATTGCGTATATTTCATTCCACCTCCTTTCGGCCATGTAGAAATTCATCACCCTTCATCAGGGTCCTCCTTCCCTTCCAGAATTTGGGAGATAACTCACTGCTCCTGAGTCATCTTCTCTCCTCATAGCCCAACACCACAGCTCCCAGCTCAACACCATGGCTCCCAACTCAACACCACAGCTCTCAACTCAACATCACGGCTCCCAGCTCGACATCACAGCTCCCAACTCAACACCACTGCTCCCAACTCAACATCACAGCTTCCAGCTCAACACCACAGCTCCCAACTCAACACCACTGCTCCCAACTCAACATCACGGCTCCCAACTCAACATCATGGCTCCCAACTCAACACCACAGCTCCCAACTCAACACCACAGCTCCCAACCCAACACCACAGCTCCCAGCTCAAGATCACGGCTCCCAACTCAACACCACAGCTCCCAACTCAACACAACAGCTCCCAGCTCAACACCACTGCTCCCAACTCAACATCACAGCTCCCAACTCAACACCACAGCTCCCAACTCAACACCACAGCTCCCAACTCAACACCACTGTTCCCAACTCAACACCACTGCTCCCAACTCAACATCACGGCTCCCAACCCAACACCATGGCTCCCAACTCAACACCACAGCTCCCAACCCAACACCACAGCTCCCAGCTCAAGATCACGGCTCCCAACTCAACACCACGGCTCCCAACTCAACACCACAGCTCCCAACTCAACACAACAGCTCCCAGCTCAACACCACAGCTCCAACTCAACATCACTGCTCCCAGCTCGACATCACAGCTCCCAACTCAACACCACAGCTCTCAACTCAACACCACGGCTCCCAACTCAACACCACTGCTCCCAACTCAACACCACAGCTCCCAACTCAACACCACTGCTCCCAGCTCAACACCACTGCTCCCAACTCAACACCACGGCTCCCAACTCAACACCACGGCTCCCAACTCAACACCACGGCTCTTAAATCAAGGCCATGGCTCCCAAGTCATCATTCCTTTTGTATCCCAACACGATAGATCTCAAATCACTGTTCCCTTTGTATAACCCAACACCGTAGCTCACAAGTCATCATTCTCTTTGTAGCCCAACACAACTCCATCCAACCACCATCAAGGATAAGATCCCAATCTCCACCCCCACGCTCTCTTCCACCCCATCTCCAGTCCAGCTGAACCCAAAGCATGGCCAACACCAACTTATAAAGACAAATTCAACAACGTGAACACAAAACTCCAGACCAGAAGCCTCAAAGCTGACTCACACCAATACATCCTTGGGATTTTAGCTGAGTTTCTCCTGTCACCAATAACTGCTGACTCACGTTTCATAACACTGGAAACCACAGGGTGTGATTATCCTCCGTAGGCTTCTACCAAACATTGCACAGGCAAAGATTTATGCCAGCTGAAGGCAACTCAATACAAGCAATAAATTAGCAGAGCAATCAATGGTTGCACATGGAGAGCTTGACAATGCTCTCTAATTACTTTTAGGGGGACAGAATGAGACCCATCCGCCACCAGCGATGCTTTGAAATGCAAAATCCCATTGCTGATCATTATCAGTTTCCCTTTATCTATGCAAAAATCGTGATAAACATTCATGCTACGCCACAATAAGCAGCATGGTGACCTGGGACACAGTTTTACCCTTTTGGGGTGACGCAAGACCACACGCATACCTTCAGATCAGGGCAAGCGAAGGGTCGCATCAAGGCAGAAATGGGATCAAAAAGGTCATCAGCATCTTAAGCGTGGGACAAAGCTGATGACAACGTGAAGTATTGGTTCCGATGGGAGAAAACCCAAAACGTCAGGAAAAAAAATGGGAAGATAGGGGGATTAGTGTCTTCCTGTTGTTCCCATTCTTTGGGCAATACCATCTTCCTTAACCCAAGGAACTGGGTTTTAGCACAAGCAGCTGCTTTATTCAACCTCCAGCAGCGGGGGTGGGGGTGTGGGGCTGCTCGAAGCAGGCGGTGTTAATGAGCATGGTAATTTTCTTGGGGATGGAGAAAGCAAAAATTGAAACTCCCCCCCCCCCATCCTCGTCCCTGGGTGGGCTCGAACCACCAACCTTTCGGTTAACAGCCGAACGCGCTAACCGATTGCGCCACAGAGACATAGAAAAAAGGTGGAAAAGACAGAAAAACGACGGGGGAAAAAAAAAAAAAAAAGGGCTGTTTTGGGAGATTTTTCCCTCAGTCCGGAGCTGTGGTGGGGATAACAAAAGAATATCACTTTTCAGAAGCAGAGTTGAGGAAATGGCAATGAATAGAAAAACGTCTTCCCATCAGGGCTGGGAAAACCCCGTATTTCTATACCCATTTTGGGGG